>CM056995.1:322262362-322804862 GCA_029891345.1 Dryococelus australis | reverse complement strand
TCCTAGGAATTCAAATATAACTACAAGTATTTGTTCAAAACATGCTGTCTCAAGGTAAGGAGTAGAACTACTTCGAACTCTGTTTGTGATTTCAAAAGAAATATCTAACTCTCTCACTGATGAGGTATGTTGGCGTTCGCATGTAACTACCTATTTTATATCTGGTCATAATTGGTCGTACCGGAGATAATTATTTGTAACTCTGTTAAACTACCAAGAAACAAAACGGAGTACAATAACGTTATAATTGTAAAAATACTCATACTAAATATGGTAATATACATGACGCAGTTATAAAAGAACATGTACTGACTGTAAAATTGCTCTGTAAAACAGTGAAAAAGTACAGTACTCGTGTAATTACAATTACATTGATTTTGCGATTTAAATTTTTTGTATATGAAAAAAAAAAAACACACATACATATTTGTGGAATTTCAAAAGTAGTATAGATATGGCGGATGAGGCACAAGGGATTGGGGAATTGGAGCTGAAGCCGCCCGGCCACCATCTTGTTACGTCACCGTTCACCATCTTGGATGTCATTGACCATGACATTGACCTTTAATCCGTGACTTTGACCTAGACTCCGTTAACCTCTGACCCCAAAAACAAAAATAAATTCTAAAAAAATTCTAAAGAATTTAATTAAAAATCGTTTAAAAATTAAAAAATCGATTATATTTTTTCAATGTAATAAAAATTTTATAAAAAAATGTTTCGAAAATTAAAAATTATCGTTAAAATTTTTTTATAATATTTTATTTTTAAAATGTCTTAATTAAAAGTCGTTAACCCCGGCGGCCATTGTTCCCTTTTTTCCCCTCGAAATTTTCCTTTCCGCCTCAAAATTTCCCTTAAGAAATTTTTATTTAGAAATTCGTTTAAAAAATTTGTTTAGTAAAAAGTCATTAACCCAGGCGGCCATTTTTCCCTATTCCCCTCTAAATTTCCCTTTTTCCTTAAAAATTTCTTTCAAGAAATTTTTTTATTAAAAAATCGTTAAGAAATTTTAATTTAAAAAATTGCATTTCCGGTCTCCCTCCGCACCACCAATTATTCACCTCTGTTCGAATCCAGTAGACGACTGACTTCCTCGCCTCCACTCCCCTCACATATACTCATTCCGTCATCTTGACTTTTTCATTCGTCATTTGTGTATATGTTACTGTAGGCGGCCATGTTTGTTTTTTCGAACATAATTTGTTTATATGTTACTGGACAACCCGATTATGTCACCTGATATAGGCCTGTACCGAATGGTGACATTTACCATTCCTGCAAAGTACTTAAATTTATTTATTCTTTTTTATTCTTATATATAAAGCAGGAAACGTTTTTTGAAATAAAACACAGCATGTCTTTTCTAGCATAAAAGGTATTGTACACATAATAATATATACAGGTTTATTAATCTTCTTCGATGTTCATCGCTCGAAATCCGCCTCGGCGACCCAGGAATTGTAGCGGGCAGGGAAAACCCCATCACTAGATGTAGGCCCTTCCATTACGCCGTTTTAGCACCTTTTCCACCAAATATACGTCTGGAAACTTCGTCAGCCGGATCTTCTCGGTGTAGAAACCGCCATGGATGGGTACATTCAGATCTTCGAGATAGGTCCTCTGAGCATAGTTACGTACAAGTCGCATACGAAACAGTTCGGGGCTCCAATTCGCTGTGAAACCATACTCGAAGACACCTTTCTGTTTGCAGATGCGCACCAGATCACCGATCTTGGCTTTAGGCTTGCGTGGGTCCTTCCTCTTTGGAATAGCATACACAGTCGAAACCAGGGAGTCTTCCTTGACATCTTCGGGCTTCATGCGAGTGGTCGAGTGCACTGTAGAATTATACTCGCATACAAGTTTCGGGAGTAGCTCAATACACTTGTAGCTACTATTTGCTGCAAAATGCGTCCACATCTTGCCCTTCAGAGTCCTGTTGAACCTCTCTACAATTGAAGGTTTGAGATTACTGTATGTGGAATAATGATTTATGTTATGTTTCTTCATCGGGGCCTTTAACTTTGCATTATATAATTCCTTGCCCTAGTCGGTTTGAAAATTAGCCGGGGTGTATCCTTCACTCAGCACATCTGCGATGGCCTCGGTGTCGTCACGTGCATTCTTTGACTTGACCGGCCTGGCCCAGGCGAATTTGCCATAGGTGTCGATGACTGTCAACATGTATTTGTAGCCTTTGTTGACTTGAGCATACGGTATCATCTCGATGAGCTCGGCTTGAAACAGTTCGTTCATCCCACAAATCATGACCTTGCGACGGCAGTAGTTACGTCTGGCAGCCGCATGCAGTTCATGGGCGATACCCAATCGATTCATCGTACGTAGCCCGCCTCCTTAAGTTCTTCTATGATTGAAACCATCTTGTTGCTGTGAGAGTAATTTACAACACTTTGCGAAGCAAACAGTAGCTGCAGCCTGTCGACCAGCTCGTTCGGATCGTCCCAAAACACGTAATCAATGTTCTTGCCATCGTCTATCTTCTTCAGACCTTCGCCGCTTTTCAGTGCTACGCGCTGAAGAGGTCTGCGAGAATGTCGATTTTTTCGTGATCTTCATCCTTATATACACAGATCTCGGGATCGTTTTCTTGGTAAAGTGCATGCGTGAGTTCCAGCAAAGTCTTGTATTCTAGCAGGTCGGATTCTGTAAAACCCCGGGGCTCCTTGCGAAATAAAAGTTCGTATAGTCTGGGGGATACACATACCATGTAATTGCCAACTCGAATGCTTTCACCTGATAGAAACTATTTCATCAGCACAGAAGGAACCATTTATCATATGCCTGTATACGCCGTATGTCGTATCATTATTTCGAGAAGTATACGATCGTAGGTACCATCGAGCCAAAGCATTAGATTTCAGTACTTTCTTATTCTGTGGCAAATCCGAGTCCTATTTATAATCCTGATCTGACTGTACTTCATCATGCTTTCGCTTCTGCAAAGGCTTATCGGTATTGTCGATTTCGCACTTTACAGCTACCCCATAGCTCTCCCTGAGTACATCGAGACAATAAGTAATGAGCTTAAAAATTTCTTCATTTATATGGTCGTGTGAAATTTTGGCTCTCTTAGCGAGCAAATATTTTGAGCGGACAGACTGAATCACTCGATGTAGTTCGCTGGCAATGTCCGCCATCATACTAAATAACAATTCTCACTGTCGCTATTTTTTTATAGGTTTAGTTGTCGGTATCCTTCAACATACTTTCGATCTTGCTCAGACATTCGCTGTAATTTTGAATATATGTTTTCGTGGCGATGTAGGAAATCGAGGTAACGAATGTATGTCATATATCCTTCAAGGTTTTTCAGATTTTCTTCATTTTGTGCATATGCTACTTTCAACCTGTCGATAATTTGTCTTTGAACACTCATCACGTGCTCGTCCTTGGCCACCACATCGCGGATGATCTGTCTTCACATACTCCATCTTCGCTTCGAGCTCGGACAGGTAGTTTCGAATGAATGCATTTTGTTCGGCCAACATTCTGCACAGTTCTGAAATGATATCATTACCAGTTTCGAGGACGAAATGTTTAGTAGCAGCATCTCCAGATAGTTTGGGTTCACCAACGTTTCAAATTATTCTTCTACCAGAATCACAAGTTCCATCATCCCCTCGTACGAGACAATTGCCATCGTTATCTTTATGATGGTGTATTTTGAGGCTAATCTGACCAAATTTCGATATGCTATAACTCATTCTCGACGGCTTGCGATGAACTGATCGAACCCGCGCATTTACCTCCCGTGATATAGAGGCCAGTCCTTTACGATTGTCAAAAATCCGTATTTGTCTTTCCAACACAAAGCACACAAACGTTTGAAATCTGATAGCGTCATGTCCGTATTTATATGATCGTCGTAAACGTGGCGTAAATTAGTGTTGTCCATGCGAAACACCAGCACATTAGCATTATCGCAAAGCATTTGTTTGGGTATGCGCGAATAAGTCTGGCCGAGGTACACGCAGTCCACGCATGCATGCCGTCCCAAGCTAAAGCATTCTTGAATGCAAGTCTGTTTCTCGCAAGCCATGTCGTCGAAGACAAATATCGAGTTTCGTGGTGCTTCGTTCGGAGGTACGACGGCATCGTTATCTCTGCATGGGAAATAACCCGTGCCTTCCACGGCCTGCAGTACTCGTGCCAATCGTCGGTATTTCGGTTGCTGAAGTGATTTGGAGTATAGGTAAACGTTCTCGAACCACAGACCATTTTATTCTTCCAGCAGGCTCAGTAGGACGCATATTTTCCCACAATTTGATGGTCCCGCGATGATGCACCTCACTGTATTCGGAAATAGGCTTCCATGCCACGATTCGTGGAAGATAGCTTCATCGTCAGCATGAATGCGTATGGCTAGAGTAACATCTTGTTTAATGATCTTATACTGTTTTCGTCTGTTTGGTATATATCGTACATTAGAGGGTGACGAGGGGAAGAAGGAGAAGGGGCAGGAGGAGGAAGAGGTAGCATATACAAGCCTCTTGATGACATAAAGCATATTTTAGAACGTCTCTTCAAGTTATCATGACGAGTAAACTATCTCTGGCAGAAATCGCACTGAAATGTCATATTGTAGTATGTGATACGTCCGTACTGTTCCAAGGCTAGAATGATACTGAAACGAAAATGTATAAAATGACCGTATTTATACTTTTCTCGTTCAGTTCATCACGATGTCTCGAAGAGGTAAGACCATAGCTGGAACCATGGTCGTCGATACGCTGATCAACAATCTACCATTCGAGCTGCACATTCCCGGATACAGGTTCTGTGGGCCAGGAACCAAGCTAGCTAAAAGTCTGTCATGCAACGAGACAGGCATAAACGCCCTGGATGAGGCGTGCAAGCAGCACGACATCGCCTATTCCCTGCACAAGGATCTGCAAGCCAGACACCGGGCAGACAAGATACTTGCACAGAATGAGAACGAAATAAGGCAATTGTCAGATGCCGGGCTCGGCGAAAAAATAGCAGCGTGGGGTGTTTCCAACTTGATGAATGCCAAAGCGAAGATGGACATGGGTGATAAGAGCAAAATAAAGACACAAGTGAAAAGAAAAGCAGTTACAAAAAGTAGAAAAGCCGCCTAGTCTATGGAAATATCTACCAGTTGATTTTTTTCCATTGCTTTTGCCCGCACTCGCAGCACTTGGAGGCCTAATCGGAGCCACGAATGGTATCGCCCGAGTCGTCAACACAGCATCGAACAAATGGAAGCAGTTGACCGAGGCCCAAAGACACAATGCAGGTATGGAAGCTATCGCCATGGGTAAAAAAAAAAAAAAAAAAAAAAAACGGACAAGGCCTCTACCTAAGACCATACCCAGTAGGAGGCGGAAGTGTGCAAAAGCGACTCTGCAGGAAGAAACAATAATGAAATTTCGACCGAAACGAGCACTCACGAATGTGGATTTGGAACTGTTTGCACACAAATTGAAAATACCTCATTTTCGCGGAGTGTTTATGAGAGATGGTTTTCCCGCTAAACCCAAGAGAGAAGAATGCCCATAATTAATCAGGATACGACAGCAGGGCCCGCCATACACTGGGTAGCCTACGTAAAAAAAGGATAAACACGCAAACTATGATGATAGTTTTGGGAATTTGCGTCCTCCGCCCGAATTGCGCGAGTACCTCAAAAATTGTAATCTAACTTACAATTATAAAACTTGAGCAGCTGCCTAAAATGTGGAACTGCGGACATTTGTGCCTTCACTTCCTGGTTCGCTCGTACAAGTAATTGTATAAAAAGGTTATACACTGCAAGGAAACCATCAGTCATGTCTATAACGCTTACCTTCACGGATCGTAACTCCGAGCTGCCTGTGGTACATTTTCCACCACTCGACCTGGAGGGGGAATGGAGCATAGGCCTTGTCGATTTTCAAACTTACAATGCGATACCGAACATTGATGAAAAAAACTGCAAGAGCTGTACCCTGTACAAAGTGGTAATGTTCCCCATGAAGTTTTGCTGCCCGTTGGCTCTTATGAAATAGACAATATTGCAAGGTACACTGAAGATTCGCTGCCCTCCGACACTTGATTTTAACTACGTGGGAATCCCAATACTCTGAAGAGTGTTATCAGATGCAACAAAGATATCGACTTTACGAAACCGGATATCATCGGACCGATGCTGGGGTTCGAGCTGCGTATCTACGAAGCTGGTAAAACACACGTGTCGTCGCAGCCTGTAAATATTTTGCCAGTCAATGTGATACAAATAACCTACAATTTGGTGAGCGGCACATACCTCAACAGCAGGCCGAGCAATATGCTGCACGAATTTTCGTCTATGGTCCCCCCAGGTTATAAACTGGTCGTGGCACCGCAAAGCACCATTTACGTCCCGGTCGTCGTTCAGAGAGCACACGAAGTGGCCGTGACAGTCGTCGACCAGCGCAGCAAGTTGGTGAACTTTCGAAACGAAGAAATCACCCTACGCCTGCATTTGAGAAGGTGGGTATAAGATTTACGCCTACCAGAAGCTATAAAAGAACGTGTCGTGCAAAACCTACTATCATTACGTCACAGGTCTCCAAGGAGTTAACACGTGCTAGCGAGATTATACTCTGCAGTTTCGGCTACGAGGTCGATCGCTATGGAAGATTTCCTAAACTACGATGAGCCAACTGTTTTCGAAGACAGCATAATGAAGGTGGAACTTCATGCGTACCAGCCGTTCCTGGTCAGGCTGTACACACTACCATAGGAGGTTTGGATAGCAGTCCAACACCAAGATATCTGCACTCTTCCTTGCAAGTCTTGCCTGCTAATCAGGGGACTGACGAAAGAAGAAGGCACCAATCCAGCATCGACGAAAATAATTACCAATGGAATTCTTGACCTGATCGATCGCATCGCCTACTTTCTCAATGGTGCCGATGTGGACCAGTCGTGAGATGTGGGCATAACCTCTATGGTAAAAAAATTACCTTTCGCTCACGCCGAATGAGCTGCCTGCAGCCAAAATGGGAGACTGGGGAATAGAATACGGTTACAGTGTTCCCATTTATGCCGAAGGAAGGTTCGAAGTATGTGTTCCGCTCTCCATGCTATTGGGATTTGTCGAAGACTACAAACGAATTATCTTCAATTCGAAGCACGAGCCGGTGATAATGCTCACCAATACGCATTTGGATACCGTAGTGTGTACGGGAGAAAACCTGGAGGCAGTGGACCTGAACCTACAGTCTATCGAATGGATGCTGCCTCATGTACAGTTTGAGCACTGCAGAACGCCTACACGTGTAGCAGAATGTGGAATATGGTAAAAACATCGATGTGGCTTTCAGGTCGTGGAGTCTGGTGACATATCCCGGATTACCAGCACATTAACTGAATGGTGAAGACCAGCATTGCTTCTGAGAAACCGAGGTACATCATTGTTTGGCTACAAACCGGAAAACAGCACAATGTAAGAGTGAGCTGTTCGCCGTTCAACACGTGCCAAATAGAAAATGTCAAAATATTTTTGAGTAGCGAAAGCTACCCGTACATAGACATGAACACGAACTTTGTAAATTACCAGTACTTGCTGGCATATCAGATGTACGCTCAATTCCAAACTGCATATTATGGACGCACCCAATCCCCAATATTGAGCCCAGATACATACAAGAGTTTGGCCCCGCTCACGATATTCGATTTGAGTAAACAGGACGAGCGTATTACCTCCAATGCGATCGACTGCAGGATCGAATTCACTACACATGGAAATATTCCTGCCAACATGTACACATTTTGCCTGATACTTCACAACCGGCTTATATCTTACAATTGCCGAGACAGAACCGTCAAAATACTGTCATGAGCGCAGCTGACTGTGCGCGCACCGTAACAGTTTACTCGTCTTCGAGCATCACCAGCTTCTAGTAGTGCGGTTTCCCTGCCTGCTACAATTCCTGGGTCACCGAGGTGGACATCGAGCAGTGAATGTCGAAGAAGATTAATAAAACTGTATATTTTGCTGTGTGTACAATAAATTTTATGTAAAAAAAGATATGCTGTGTTTTATTTCAAAAAACCTTTCCCGCTTTATATATATATATATATATATATATATATATATAAGAATAAAAAATAATAAATAAATTCCAGTACTTCAGAGGAATGGTCAATGTCGCCATTCGGTACAGGCCTACATCAGGTGACATAATCGGGTTGTCGCACAAAGTTAAGAGACAAACTATAAAACAAATGACAATTAAAAACATGGAGGACTGCACCTAGCAAGATAGCTGTCTCCCAACACGGCAGCCTCCAGTAACATCTATAAACGACTTTTTAATTAAGACATTTTATTTAAAAAATACATTTTTAACGATTTTTTATTTTTAAACGATTTTTATTAAATTTTTCAATAATTTTTATTTTATTTTATAATCTATTTTTTATTTTACATGATCAATGACAATGGTCAAGGTCAATGACATCCAAGATAGCGGACGGTGACGTAACAAGATAGCGGCTGGGCGGCTCCGGTTCCCCAGTCCCTTGTGCCTCAACCGCCATATCTATACTACTTACAATTACGATGTCTGTATAAATTGACTTTCTGTGTTAAAAAATGCACAGTTTATATTCTGTTACATAGTTATTATAATTTTACACCTTTGTATTTAAAATTAGACAAGGTACACGTTAATTTACTAAATGTAGGATAAATTTACTTGGATGTATAGCAGGAAAAAAAACAGTGACCTGTGGAGGTGTAAAATTACACCATCAGTGGAGACATTGCTGCCACATACATTTAGTGTAAAATTACACACTGAAATTTATTTATTTTTTTCTTTTATAACAAGCAGTCATAGATCATGGAACACACTATCCACAATTCTGTATTTTACAAGTGACTCAAATACGAGGAAGTTTTTAGCCGTTTTAATTTTGATCAGACGCACACTCGAAGACTATTCACGTAACTGTTGTTTCATGCAAAAAAAAAAGTATTTAAAACGTTGGTTACGGGAAAATAAACGACAAAATGACCTATGATCTTCGAAATTATAAACTACCAAAACTCCGTAGAAAGTAGAATTACAGTGCTCCGTGGCGCTGCAGTTAATTTATTGCAGCCGTTAACGAAGTTTATCAGTTGCATAGACAAGGCTACGGCAAGAACCTCCTCTTTCTTAGAAGTGGCAATGGCAGTGCGTTTAGCCTATAGGGCATGACAGTTGCACAAGCCGCAATGGGAAATAGGTCAGGTTCTCTTTGTCGTATTAATTATGCAATAGTCTCTGTTAACACCTTAGTTGCTTTTCACATTGCTAAGTTGCCACATAAAAAAAAAAATTAATCACGGAAGTAAGTACATCATACATCCCATCAGCTCTAGTGGTCGAGGCAAATTTTCGTTCGAATCGTCCTTTCTTCAGAGACATTCCTTTCGAAAATATGCTTAATCAGAAGGGAGATCTACGTGTTTACATCTTCTAAATTAACTGCACGGTTTTCAATCTTACTTATGAAGGTATTTCCAGTGATATTTTGTACCACGAGTTATGTGAAAACGTCATTGCTGAATTTTCCCCACACATGCATTTAAAAGTTCTGTACAATGGAATAATTTTTTTAAACTACCGTATGTATTTATGTATCAAAGTTTCCTAGGCGGCGACGTTTTATTGGAGAGAAAGGGCGATTATATCAACACGTCTTCGTGTTTTAAATGCTTCTATCCCTACCTTAAAAACAGTCGAGCGAAATGCATGTGTGTGTGGGTAGGAAATTACAAACTCTGGGTAGAATTTCAAGCAGCGAGAGAACATTTTTATGGTACACTAGCATATTTACGGTCGGGACTCCATTTACATCCTCTAACTTCCTCGCCGTCCACGCAGACATGTCTATTTACGGCATATGTAAATCGTTTCCAAGGTTATCATGAAATACGATTTTTGCATTACAATGCTAAACAGTAGTTTTTATACGATTTAAAAATACTTTTATATTTATTCCACTCATATTTTAATAATGTTACAATTCTATGTAGAACGTTTCATATGATGCTACGACCACTAATACCTTCGAAACGAAACAAAGTATGGAAAACTGATTTACAGAGGAATGTAGCTACATCAGGGGTTTACAAAACAAAAAGGATACAAACAGTCTAGTAAATTCTACAATACAACTTCTAAACTTCTTTTTTATTTTTAATGGAGCATGTGATTTTGAAAAGTGGGTGTAAAGTTAGCAATGGCACAGTTGGTTTCCCACACCCACGCCAAATACTTCAAGAAATTTAACACACATAAAGACTGGCAATGGAGACACTATTGTGATGTGATTGTGAACAGTGAGGTGATCGTAACGATGTTCATGATTTGCACTGACTACGTCAACTTCTTACTTCGTGTTTCTGTGAAGCAGATTCGCACTGTCAGATTTCAATGATAAAAGCACAACACTCAGCGTCGGTGATACAGAATATATCGCTTTGTTTTACAAACTTCAAGTAGTGTATGTATGGCAAGTCGGGGACATGGGTTAAGCGATCGGAGTTCGGGGTTGTCCGCCATCTTGGTAGGAGTGGGCGGCGGTCTTGTTGGTCGGAGCAATCCGCCATCTGCGTAGGCGTCACAGTCAGGACTCACTGCTATGTTGTGTTATTCCCCCCGTCGTCCCTAGAAACTATTTTAATAAAAAATTATAGTAATAAAAATATCACAATAAAAATATCACAATAAAAATTTTAAAAAATTAAAACGAATCGCCCCGCCACCTTGGACTGTTAATAATTATATCGGTTTGGATTGTCATTGCACATCATAATTCCATTAAATAAAAAATTTGTTTTATAAAAATCTCTTAAATTTATCGGCCTGCTACTTCTGTACCCAATGCATCGGGGACGTATTAATCTCCGTCCTTCCTCACAAAAACCCATTACCCAAAAAAAACAAAAATTCTTTTTAAAAATGCATGCAAATTAAATAAGTTCCGCCTGCTACCTCGGATTTATTTCTTAAAGTTCCGATCATACATTTAACTGATAATAGTTTTGTCAATGAAAGGTTATATATATATATATATATATATATATATATGCGAATATTAATACAGTTTACTTTCGAAAAAAAAAATTAATGAAAAATTAACGTGGTATTCACCTCTGCATGTTATGAAAACTAACCCGCCAGAATGCGCAGGCAGGTTCGCAAGACGGACGCACTTGTCATAATATGCCTACATCTAAGATGCCGCTGAGGGGAAAGGAAGGGCGTAAGTGTTGTTGACCTTCGAGCCAATTGCATGCGAACTGGCCTTGAACTCTGCATCCCATGGGAATAAACCTGGCAGAATACAGTTATTACCGACTATATTCAAAGTCAGAGCAGCAGGTGTTAGTCGAAGCTTTTGCAGTGGAGGGGGAGGGTGATAGATGAGAAAGGGTGGAGGAATGCAAGTTTAGCATTGTCACAGGTGTGCACCTGCACGGAGTCAGGTAACTGCACACATGTAAGTGTACCTGCTTCAAACTCATTTTTGCACCTGCATGGTGTCAGGTAAACTGCACATGAGCAAGCGCATGTGCTTTCAAGTCGTTTTAGCACATGAATGGTGTCAGATGACCATGAGGTCTGTACCTGCATGGCATCAGGTAACAACTGCATGTGTGCTTTCAAGTCACTTCCACAACTGCTCGGTGTCGGACTAAGTCAACATGAATGGGAAGAGCAGTGTTTCATTATTATTTTTTTCACAGAGCTTGCTATCACGAATCCTCTAATACTACATATAAAGATAGGCAATAAGAAAATTACCATTAATTCAGTTAAAACATAGTTTTACTTAAAAACAAAAATACATGCACATAACATTACTTAAAGATATTCGTAATAGTTCAAGTGTCCAGCCACCTCACGTACAAACGTCCATTACATCATTTCAGCACCTTCTCCGCCAAACAAACATCGGGAAACTTCGTAGGCTGGATCTCCTCTGCATAAAAACCTCCGACGATGGGCTCGCCACATAGGTCCTCGAGGTAATAAATGCATGGATACCAACATCGTATGAAAACCACCTGTACAATTCTGCAGAGCAGTTGTGACAACAGGCCTTGTGGAAAATGCCAAGTTGTTTGGAGATGCGAACCAGGTCACTGAACTTGGTTTTAGGCTTGTGCGGGTCCCTCCTCGTCGGAATAGTATACAATGTCCGAATCAGGGAGTCGTCCTTGACATCTTCTGACTTGATGCGAGTGGTAGAATGAATGGTAAGATTATACTCACGGACTAGTTTCCGAAGTAGCTCAAGCCACTTGTTTCCATTTGCTGTGAAATGTCTCCACAATTTGGCTTTCAGAGTCCGGTGAAAATACTCCATGATGCTAGCATTCAGTTCAGAGTATGTAGAAAAATGATTTATGCCATACCTTTTCATCAGTGCACGGAAAGTAGCATTAAAGTATTCTTTAACATTGTCGGTGTGGAGATTTTTTGCTATGTATCCTCTCAACACATCTGCCATGGCCTCGCTGATGTTACATGTATTCTTAAACTTGACTGGTCAGGCCCAGGCATACTTGGAAAATGTGTATAATATGGTCAAAAAATAGCAGTGGCCTTTATTCGCACGAGTAAAATCTTTCATTTTGACCACGTCGGATTGGAAAGTATCATCCAGCCCTTTCATGGCGTACTTTCTCCATGGACAATGACTTCTAGCCGACCTGTGAAACTCCCCAGAAATGACATCTTTCATCATCTCACGACATAGCCAGCTTCGATGAGTTCTTCGATGATGGATATAATTTCGTTGTTGTGTAACAGGTTGCCTGCAGACTGTGAAGCCACCAGTGGCCATAGTCTATCGATAAGCTTGCTCAGATCGTCCCAAAACACTTAGTCTATCTTATGTATAGCATCGATCTTCTGCAGTAGCAGACCCTATCCAATAACTTCGATCGATCGTGGAAACATTCCCGCGATAATGCGGAATTTTGCAAAAACTAGCACAAATCCTATTCGATGTAATGTACCGGATGTCTACAAAACAAAAGTTCACAAAGACCATACATCATTTTCATCTTGCGCTTGGCGATATGCATGACATCTCCTCGAAAATACATCACTTTCTTCCTTCCGAGAAACCATTTTTTATCATGGTGTCGCAACCTGTACACCTTATCACTGTTCCGATCGGAGTAGTAAGCGATAAAGTGCCCGACCAGTGTGCCCAGCTACGGTCCATGCTCGTGTTGATTTCTGTTATCGTGGACGCGGCAAACCGATCAGGGGCAAATTGTCTTTGTTGGTAGTGATGCCTCCTGCAGATTCGAGCAGTTCCCGACTTCTTTTCCGTTTACATGTTGGGGTTGGTCCTTCTGCGTTGATTTTGTGTTTGATATCTGGCTTAGGAAAAGCTTTCTTACGACGTTGTCGACCAAGTTCGTCGAGATGGCCCGTGCCTCTGCCCTTCGACTCTCGAGAGACAGTCTGTAACTTTCGCGAGTACATATTTCGCGTGTACAGCTTCGATGGCCTGCTGCAGCTGAGTCATCAGTTCAGTTCGGTTTGCCATCATTTATAGAAAGGCATAAACACACAACCACCGAGGTATATATACAAATTAGCTCTAGAGTTGAGGAAGGTGAATTTTCGGCCTTTTCCAGTCAGTCGGTGCATGCATCCAGCAACTTTTTCTATGCCTCGTAACATCGGTTTTCGCAGCCAATTTGGACGTTAACATATATTGAAGAGACTTTAATTTTTTCTGTCTTTGCACATTCGATATGTTGATCAGATCTATTATCCATGCCTCTGTGCTCCCTAGATGCTGGTCGATGGCTATAAAATCATATCCACCACTTCATATTTCATGCTCTCGATCTTTTCCTTAACAAGCGATAGGCACCTGTGAAGAGAGATGAGGTGTGCTTCCATGAGCCCGTTCACATCATCATTGGAGTGTAGACGTGTCCGAACTTTGTGGTTAATGTGAAACAACACAAGGAAATTCACACTATCGCATAGTAATTGTTTTGGCAAGTGAGAATAAGTTTGACTCGAGTACATGCAGGCCACGTTCACATGCCATCCCATGCTAAAGTACTCCTGGATGCAAGTCTGCTTCTCACTTGCCACATTGTCGAAAGTTAATATGGAGTTTGGCAAGGCCTCATTATTGCTGCAAGATAAATAGTGTAGGCCTTCCATGGCCTCCACTATCCAGTCTAGACGCTGGTATTTTGGTTGCTGAAACGAATACGAGTACAGGTACACATTTTCGAACCTAAGACAGTTTATTTCCTCCAGCAAACTCAACAGCACCCACATCTTTGTGCAACTCGACGGTCCGCAAATCAATCCCCTCATGGTATTGGGCAACAGCATGCTGTAATGTGTATTGTGTGAGGTTTCGACATCTTCCTTAGTGATGAGGATGGGAAGACTAACCTCTTGTTTGATTATCCCCATGATACTGATACTACAAGTATCAAGGTTGGGTATACAGTATATTGGTTCGTAGCACAGTAGTGTGTGATGACTCTTACAAGAAAGATAAAATCTGGAAAAGGGCTAGTCGATATGCTGATCAACAATCCACCTTTCTAGCTGCACATTCTCAGATACAAGTTCTGCGGGCCAGAAACCAAGGTAGCTAGAAGTCTGGCACGTGGCAATTTAGGCATCAACGTGCTGGACGAGATGCATAAGTGGCACGATATCGCCTATTCCCAGCACAAGGATCTGCAAATCAAGCACTAGGCAGACAAGATACTCGAGCATAGGGCGGATGATAATACATTGTGGACCAGACACTGAACTCTTAAAAATAGCAGTGTGGGGTGTTTCCAACATGTTGAAAGCCAAGGTGAAGATGGGCATGAGGGCGAAGAAAGAGAGACGAAGTTCCAAAAGGAAGGTAAGAAAAATACGAGAGGATTTCCTTCCCGCCTTGATGCCTGCAATAGGTACTCTGTGTGGTATCGCTGGGGCCATAAAAAATATCGTTAGCATGGTGAAACGAGCATCCAACGAACTAGAGCAATTGGAGGAAAACGCTAATTGAAGATGGCTCATTTTTGAGGGGTGTTTATGCCTGATGCTTTGCACCCTAAACCCAAATGTGATGATTGTACCGTAATCAACCTGGACAAGACAGCCAAGCCCGGTAGGTACTGGTTAACTTAAGCTATATATGGCAAACATGCGGTATACTACGACAGTTCAGTAATTTGATCACCACCCGAACAGCATCGGTACCCGAAAAATTGCAAACTAACTTACAACTACAATATCGAGCAGATACCGAACACGTGGAACTGCGAACATTTGTGTCATTGCTTTCTGGTGGGGTGGAATAAAAATAAATCTTAGGCGACTCATTGTTCGTTAACCTTTTACTTAAAAAGATGTTCACACCTTTATTCGTCAGTCAGTATGACGGTGACCATCATTCTAACATCCGAGCTGAGAGCGAAGTTTTACCCACCCTTGGAGCTGGAAGGTGAGTGGGTCATCGGACTTATGGATTTTCAAACTTTAAACTCCATATCCAACATTGAAGAAAACATGAATTCTGCATTCAGGTATGTAGTGACAGGACACGAAGGAAATCAACAATTCCACTGGTGCGTACAAACTAAAGGACATTGCCAATTCCGTCAAGAAATCTGTGCCATCGGACGTGACTTTCAAACTATACGATAACCCAAACACACTGAAGGCAGAATAGGCTTACTAGTGCCAATATAGATTTCACCGAATCGGATACCACTGGAGTAATGCTGGTGTTCGAGATGTGAATCTATGAAGCTGGTGAAATGCAGGAATCCTCGCGATTGGTGAACATATTTCTGGTGAACAAAATACGTATAAACTGTAATTTGGCGAGCGGCTGCTACGTCAACGTAAAACCAGAAATACACTGCACCTATGATCCCACTAGATTATAAACTGGTCGATGTTCCGAAAAGCATCATTTACGTTCCCGTGATCATAAAGAGAGTGCACGAAGTGTTCGAGACGATCGTCGACGAGGTCGATAAGCAGATACTTAACAAATGAAAAAATTACTTTGCATTTGCGCCTGAAATGATGGGATAGAGTTTCGCTATGTATGCCGGGCATAACGTTGAGCACAGCATCAAACCCGGGACCAGTAGAGCTCGAGATACCGGCATGCTAAAACGTGCCAATGAGTGATTTCTAAGTAGCCTAGGGTTTAAAGTGAACAGTCATGGAATACGACATCTTGAACATGACCCAGTGGGCAGAATTCGATGACAGATTCGACAAGTTTTAGCTGCATTGTTACCTAGCCGTATCTAACTGGCCTCTAAGCCCTCGGGCGAGAGGTTGGAATCCCGATACAGGGTTAAGATATTTACACCCTGCCTTAGAAATCATTCCTGCGCACCCGAGGTACGTTGGCGAAATAGGACAGGGCCCATTCCACTACCACCGAATTCGTTCGCAACGTCATACTCCACCTTCTAGAGTGAGTAATGTACGAACTGAACAGTGTAACTATTGACGAAACACAGCATGTGGGCATAACCACCACCATAAAAAAAACTACCCCTCGTTCACGCCTAACAATCTCGACATGGTAAAAATGGCAGGGTGGGAAATGGAGGCTGGATACAAAGGTCCCATCTTCGCAGAAGGCAAGTTTGAAGTGAGCGTGCCACTGTCGATGTTATTGGGTTTCGCTGAAGATTATAGGAAGATGATAATAGGAGCCAAGCAAGATCTGGTGATAATGCTAGCCACCTCGCATCTCGAAGCAGTATTGGGATGCCGGAGAAAACCCGCAGCCCGTTGCTGTGATGCTGACCAACATGGAGTGGTTCGTTTCCCACTTGACTTCGTGCACCCGCGAGCACTTGAAGCTACTGAAGTATGCCAAGAAAGAAAAAAGTCATGTATGAATTCTTACAGTTTCTCTACTTTTGATATTTTCTAACTTGTAACAGCCGAGGTAAAATAATTGATTATTTTGTGGAAGCGACTACAGAGGTCACAATAGCTATGGCAGTAGAACAGAGCATATTTCAGAATATGCAATAACTTACACCATATATGTCATGTCGTCCGAGAAAATTCCATCCGAAATCCACGTTTGCTGGTAGTAGCCGAAAATAAAAAACTCCAAGATGGCGGGCCCGATCCCATATTTCCTCTACTAGTTGATCTTAATCTTCCAGACACGTCTCACTGATGCTGGTGACCAGCAGAAGATACGGGAAACAGGGTAGGAAGCGGCATTGGCAAAGGTCTTCAATTAGTGCCCTTTTATTATTTCGGTCCACCCTGTCACTTGTCACTTTTCCCTCTTAAAATTTTCAATTTTTTTATTTTTTTTTTTTGTTTGAAAGTTACAACAAATCTGATTTTTTTTTTTTTTTTTTTTTTTTTTACGAGAGATTGAAATCCAAATATCCTTAAAATACGTTTATTAATGCTCTTTTAATTCTTCATTTTGCCACCTGGTAGTCTCGTATTTTCTGCTTTTAAAGAAGCTACTTAATGGTCACATAAAAACACGACGCTTTATTTTGTCTATAATATATCTTGTGGGATAATATGGTTTCTTGACACAACTAAACTGTAATCTAAAAGTATAGTAACAACCAACTATACGCTGTTCACGGTTACTTTTTATATCAGGCATTTTTATTATTTAACTAACTTTTTAAGTGAATATTGCCATGTAAGTAATAAACAAAGTGTGTAGATTCCACCGCACTCGGAAGTTAACGTCAAAGACTAAAATAAAATATATTTATTGACTATTATTCCAAATGAGAGGGCTTTCAAAAGTGCTCACTTTACGGTGAATAGCCTATAGCAAACCTGTTCTGCGAAAAACATAGCTCTACTGAAGAAAAGTCCACTCTATACAATTTTAAAAGAATTTCTTTTAAGTCGCGACTTGTCTAAAATATCTAGGCTGATAGCGGAAGTAAAATTCCCCAACGGGTTCGTGAATGCTAATGGGGCATGCACCAAAGGTGATATTCAAACGAGGATAAATTGATAACAAACACACTAAGCGACGTACCCTGGGCGCGAGATAGTAAATTCAAGACGAGACACTGTAACTGCCAGGCATGGAAATAACACAAATGTTGAACCGCCGAGTTCTGAAAGATCAATCGTCGGTTTCTAAAACATTTAGATTAATGCATTGGAGGACTACAAGATTACGGCTTACCAACCAAAACAATTTACTGTAAATCTGACAACCATGTCGAAGTCAGGAATCGAACCATTGGCTCCCTACTTTGTAGTGTGTGTGTATAGAGCTCCTTTACTAAAGATGGTAATCTTTGTGGACAAAAATTTAACAAATAAATAAATAAAATACGAGAAGTTAAACTCAAATGTCATGCTTCGTGCACTTTTATTTGGAATAAAGATACCTAGAAGCGCTTTCGAGTCGGATAAGTCGTGGTCCAGTGTGTAAAATTATCCAAACACTAGTTAAAAGAGAACATTTTATAATGCACGCGACAAATTACGTTACATATTAATATTTGTATTGTTATCTCCTATACATGGATTGTATTTTGAATACACGAAGTTATTCACTATTTTGTCGATATACAAATTACGCTCTGGTTTCATACGAAGCCACAAGGGTTCAAAGTATAAATATAAAATAACTTTCCAAATATAATTTAATAGCGTTAATACAAACTGCGCATAAGATGCTTAAAATCATGTTAGACTCCAGAACTGCCATTCAAACGTTTATAAATAAAAACCCCTCCTTATATTCACGATATATTTAACATAACTACAAATAACACGACGGATATTCATTGGCACTATTTAGATTTTATAAAGAAATAACTGGAATAGGTTATTTATTTGATTTGCGGTTTAATTAGATGAACGATGGGCCAACGAGATTAAAACAATTATTGTGATTTATAACGGCGTCTTCAAAAAATTCTCATTGCAATAAAACTAGGTAAGTAAATCCCAAAATTTTAACTTCATCAACGGTATTCGTTGCACGTTTCCAGAACTGATGGTGAAAATCATAACACTAATCTTTCCATCCCTAACGAAATGTTACGAACCTTTGGGAAGCTTATAATCTTACCATTTTATTTTCTCCGGAGTAAGATGAACTTAAAATCTTGAAAACTACTTACTGCCGTTTCTGACTGGGGTCACGTCTTGGAAACGCACATCTCGCCTCGTTTTTCATTCTGTGTTCAAATTTTATTTGTTTCCCGCCGCCATTAAAGTAGCATCGACATAATCCTCCCGAGAGCTACTGGGAAAACCGATATAAGGGAATATCGCATCTCTTTCCGACACGTATAAGTACTGAATTCCATTTGCTGTTCTCGCGAGTTTTTCTTTTCTGCATCCATATTGCGCACTTTGAACAATATATTGACAACGCGGAGTCGAAGGAACGCTAAAACAATTATTGTCAATATAGTTTCCACTGCAAAAGGGGATTTTCGAGTTCCCAGTAAGGAAAAAGAAGAGCAAGGCAAGGACATTACTGGCGAAATCATTTAAAAGGAAGGGAAGTGTAAAACCGATAAGACAGTAAAATAAAACGACGAGACAGCGATGTTATTTTCTGCAGACGATGTTCTCTCATCATGTGCCCAATAAAAAAAAAAAAAAACTAAACAAAAGTGTCAGACTTGAAAAAAATGGAGTGCTCAAGCTCAGAAAGGAACAGCGCCATTTAGTTAAAACGCGAATCAACAAAGTTTACAAGAAAACAACGGAGAAGTGATTGGAAAAACTGCAGTGCAATAAAAGTCTCGATCAAATTAAAAAATTCCCTTGGCTATGTATTTCAAGGGGACTGTTGGCAGTAAAAAAGAGCTGAACTTTACAATGGAAATGACGTCGCGATTAAAGAATTGCAAAAAAAAAAAAAAAAAAAAAAGGGGGGGGGGAGAGAGACGCTGCAATATTTATGTGCACACAAAAGACGCAATTTATGTACGAAATTATGCGGTTATATAGTGCTTTATACTGTTCATGTGCATATCAAAACTCGACACTGCCATCACAACTTTGCCAGGGTACTGTTATATAACACAATTAAATGAATGATCCTACAGTCAATAGAAAATATTTAGCAAATACAGTCATTGCCAATTATTTTGTGGCGGAAAGAGGATTCTATTGTATTAGCTTCGCTACTCTATAAAAATTCTTCCGTTTGACTGTGATAGTGGTTCCCAGCCAGGGCTTTGCCCCTCTCCCCTTTACCCGGCAACGTTAGGTAATTTTTCATTCTGAGAAGGGGTTTGGTCATAAATAACAGGAGGCGATATGGGTCGTTCAGCATATTTGTGTAACGGTGGCCACACTAAAGTTTGCCTCCCGATGGCTCATATGTCATTTCTATTACCTAGGCGCTTATATCCCAACCGGTCAGCTACAATGATATGTTGGTACATTTTAACAGTGGAGTCGAGCAAAGCATATCCTTTATTATAGTCTATTCATGGTAAAATGAGCACTTTTGAGAGCCGTACTTAAGATCTACTTGCATGCACGTTGTGTATTCTTCCGTCTTCTATAAGATTAGCCTAACCATGGATCTCATTACTTTATTCAAGCGTCGGTCAAGTGGAACTGTGAAATTATCGGAAAACAATTTTCAAAATGATACGGTATTACTTTCCATCAATCGTTACCAACTTGACTGGGGGCATGTCACTCAGTGCGTCAGTTAAAATATATGCAGGTAGGAGCAGTGACTATTTTCTAAGGTTGATTTCAAAAGTGCTCATTTCATCGTCAAAGCCTTTATAAGTATACATTTTAATAAAGTAATGAAAAAAACTCCACGGATTTCCGGTGCACAGTTTATTTGCTACAAGTCAAATCTTGTCCTTGTTAATATAATGTAAGAGGCTGTGAGGAGAAAGACTTAAGACATCAAAATTCTTACGAAAGTGGGCACTGGACAAAGAAAGGTTGGGAAGCCTGATCTGTGGCAGGCGGAAAATTCGAGTTTCGTATCCAAGGGTAAAACGAAAGGATATTCTTTTTATTTTATACAATTATTAGAATGTGATAAATATATTTAATGCGATTTTTTTTTCTTTAGACCACCCTTAATGTTATTGATCTATCACGCCACGTATCTTCACCATGATCTAAATAAAAAATGCCTTAGTGTTTCAGCAAAGCAAAGCGTCTATGTTCACGTCCATACGTACTTAAATACATGCCTAAGTAATTTCAGAACGCACTGAAAACGTACGTACTGGAAGTTATGTAAGTAATACATATACAATACATACCAACATACTTAATATAACACATACCTGCATACATACATTGGCCTACGTACTTAAAATATATTTACACACGTAGCTACGTACTTACCTTACATATATATAATGCACATACGTCCATACGGGCTTCCATTCATAAGTACATACAGAATATGATACAATCAGATTTTTGAGAGCTTGAAGACAAAACTGTCCTCATCGGTTACATTGTATTTATTTAATAGGTAATAAACAAGAAGTGACGATGTAAATTAGAAACCTACTATCTTCTGCACGTACATACATATATGCAACGATTTTGATAAGATTCTCAAAAACGTAGAAAGTGAAAAAATAAAATAAAATAACGCACAGCAAGATATTTGATATAATATTTTATGATGGTCGGTCGGGTTGTTCTTGAGATAACACGTAGGCCTATAACAGTAATATTTTAGGAGGCACTGCCTTCGAAAATGGTAGCTGACTAAAAGTTATGTTTAGTGAATTTAGTACACGTATCAAGTTTGGTTTGAAGCGTTTTAATGACAAGATGTGGCATATAACACTACAAGAATAAGACCACCATTCTGAAGACACGGCATTACTCTATACACATTTTTTGGTGGCATTTCATGTTCCACTTAGCATACAAAATTCAATGCGACAAAGATAAAAAAAATACATAAAATTGGTCTTCAAGTATAAATTTTCCTGATACAGTTATATTTGAATACAGTTGACTAAATATTTTACAACTTACGCTATTTAGTGGACATTGAAACAAATACCGTCACGCCCAGTCTCGATAAGATCGATTTAATTAATCCAGAGGCATGACATACAAACAAGTATTAAATAGCCGTATAGAAAAAATAACCTTGACCATTTAACATTTATAAATCCGGGCTTTCTGTGATGAAGTACGTTTTGAGTATTTCCAGAAATATTAGTGATGTAGAGCATTAAAAATACCAATAACTTTATAAAAAAAATTGCTTAAACAGAGGCAACGATATTAGTGGATACCATGCATACCTTGGTATTACCGGCAAACTAAGTCACTTTGAAGTAGGTCTAATAGTTCGGTAGAGTTGAAATACCAACCTGACGTATTTACAAAATTACCATTTTGAAAATGAAACACAAATATAATAAAAATAATACAAATTAATGTGGTCTACCAAAGCACTACATGTATCCCAAATTTGTCGATAGTAACCAATTGAGTACTTCTCAAAATATGATGTAAGAAAGGGTCGTCGTGGTGTACGAGTCCGACTACTCGCCTCTTACCTACGGAGAACGGGTTCGTTTCCCAGCGGGGTCACTGCTGGATTTTCGCACGTTCGAATCGTGCCGGGCGATGCCGCTAGTCGGCGGGTTTTTTTTTTCTCGGAGATCTCCAGTTTCTCCCGCCCTTTTATTCCGGCTCTGCTCCATACTCACCTCGCTTCACCATGATTGGCTCTATAGACCTTGATGTTAAAAGTCGCCCAAATCTCTCTCTACATACGCACACTCTCTCTCTCTCTCTCTCTCTCCATATATATATATATATATATACATACACATATATATATATATATAAGATATATATATATATATATATATATATATATATATATATATATATATATATATATATATATATATATAAGATATATATATATATATATATATATATATATATAAGATAAAACTATCTGAGGAAGGTATATATATATATATATATACCTTCCTCAGATAGTTTTATCTTCCAAAATGGTGGGTTAAAAAAGGTATACGTTTCTGATCATAGTACTGTCAGTGATAGCTGTCAAAGTACCAATTTGGATTAAAAGAGACGGAATGGTTAGCAAGTATGACATAGCACCCAAAAAATTTTAATGGCCGCCATTTTAGAAATAAACATTTGGCATGGACGTGAAGTATAAAAGTCGGGTGTACATGCTGGGAAATGTAAGCGAATCGAGTTTAGGGACATCCAGTGTAGACCCCGGGTCCGAAATTTTGTTACTGATACACAAAAACAAACGCAGAGGTATGTAATCCCTAAAGCCTAGCGTTTCTTTCGGGGGGGGGGGGGGTAAGCTACATATTTCTTGGCTAAAAAGTTTTTTAAATATAAATCATTATAAAAGCGCGTAGGCTAAAATATAAGTTTCTTAATAAGAAACGTATTAACGCCCCCTCTCACTCCCCCCTCGAACCCGCCAACGGGAATTAAAACACCAATACAAGAAACGATTATCGTTGTAAAATATGTACATTTATCTTGTTCAAAATTCATATTATTATGTTACTTCACGGGATGCCGAAGCAGAAGTGCGCGTGCTTTTAATCAGAATGCAATATCGTCAATTTGGTAGGCTCTCAGTCACTGATCTGTTGAGTCAAAACGCCCTAAAAACACAACGGTAAAAATGTCTCCAAAGCCGAGAAATCGCGCTGAAAATTAGTACAGCCAACTTTACTACTTCACTGAAACGCTGAAATCTTGCAAGTTATTTAAATGGCCGAAAATCGCTTTTTATTTTTGCAATAACGTGCTGTGATTAACAAGACAGTTTCTCCGACAAGCCGGTCGGGAACAGCTAAACAAACGAATTTACAATGAACGAAACAGTAACAGGTTCGATCCGGCCAATTAAAATAATTGCTGATTGTACACGGCCAAACAAATACGTAACTAGCTGATCTTAAAATATTATGCTACATAAACACAATTTTAGGTGCGGCAAAGATGACTTTGTTCAGCTCTGAAAATATGTATTATTTGGTCTGAAACTTATTTCTCGGCGACGTATTTCGCCTGAAAATAAAACACGTGGTTGAATGACTTCCACGTAATTTTTAGTGGTACAAGACATCAATTGCGATTTAAGCATACGTGTGTCCATTTCTGTACTTCAACACGTCGTTATAACCCTACAGCGTCCTTCCTCGTTTTAGCTTCCGTGGGTGAGATACGTTCGATAGACGTTTCGCATCCTTCCTCTCCCAGTAAGATAATTGACCAGAGAAGGCCCTACGTTAAATGGTGAAGGTCAGAAAAATTTAGGGGACACTTGAAATGAAGGGCGCACAGACCTCCAAACTGCGTGCAAATATTCAGTCGTATAGGCTGTTCATGGTAAAGTGAGCACTTGTTAAGGCCCTGCAAAATATTTCCTTTCAGTCGATTTCTAATTTTCCGCCAATTTTTAATATATATATATTGCTACGTGGCTAACAAACACAGTGTATATATTTCATCACTCTCAAAAGTTAACGTGTGAGGCTGATACGGAATATATTTATTTGTTTCTAAAGGCTCTTGGAAGAGCCTCAAAAAGTGCTCACTTTACCGTGAATAGCCTATATAGTTGTTATCAAACACACTGGTTAATATTTGAAAGCGGTGTCTGCTTACGAACGGTACTTAAGAAAATTTTCCATTCATATCATTGTGAAGTGAACAGGACTAATACGGGTATTTCACAATAATTTTTAGATATGAAATGTCCGGAAATAGCTTACCTAACATACTTTCCCTACGTACATGCAGCGTACCTATATCTTTATTTTTATACGATACAATGACAGGGCACCGATGAGAATCTCCAGCGTCGAGTTGCCGATGCAAAGCCTGCATGCCAGTTCAGAGCCTTGCGCATAGAGGCGATGAGGCATGCGATGCGCGCTCCCAGCTCGCCCTTAGCGTTCCCGCGCTTCTAGGCCCTGGAAAAAAACAAAATACCTCCAGCCAGACGGCCGAGGCGGACCGGGTTCGTTTCCACGTGAGGTAACCTGGATTTTCGCGTCTGGGAAACGTGGCGGACGTTGCCGTCGGCCGTTACCCGAATTTGCATTCCGCTGGTGCCTCGTATTCACCCCATTCTACCCTCGCCGGCGATCGGCACCTCGCTTCCGCTTGCATGGCTGTTGAACTGCGTTGCAGTGTGTTCGAAATCCCGTTTACTTTCGGAGACCAGTAACGTGCTCCCGAAATGCTTAGGCCTACCTACTAAAAGAAAACTCACTTCATACTAGTTGTGTATGGTACTTTCAAGACATCCCGCACATTGCAAACATTACAACGTGGATAAAACGACTTTTCCAGACTGCTGCTTCTCGAAATATACGAACCGTATCCATTCGAAAACCACGACAGAGGAGTGTCTTGCACTCTTCCACAGTGTCGAGTCCAATAAAATGATAATGTCCCGTAGTTCCCGCGGTACGATGGCGACTGTGCACGCGATATCGTTTTACATGCGCCATCGTCGTCTGTAGCGCTTCGTCGATTTTTGCCTCACACACACACAAACACAACCTACATTAAGGCGGAAGCCTTGAAAGTGCGATGGACCGGTGTGTTTTTTTGTGGAATATTCGTTTGCGCGAATACGTGTATCTCTGTAAATACATTTTCTGCAAGTACGACAGTATGCTAAAACTTTTTGTCAGAAAAGAATAAAAAAATTCTATGCCCATATTTTTTCTTTCTTTCTTTCTTTCTTTTTTTTTCGTCATATGAAGTCTATTATTGGAGAAAAAAATCGTGAAGCTGGTCAAAGCTTGCCTGCACAGTTTCCTTAAGCTGCAAGAGAAATGTACCGACATACGAGCGTAGCTTAATCTCAGAGCTTTCATGGCGTGTAATAAAACCCTACTTGTACAGACCTATTTTGCACAGTACAGCGTCACGACGGAAACACTGCACGCCATGCGCGTAGGAGCGATGAGGCGCTAGGCGTGCGTGTTAATGTCGCCCGTATTGCTCCCTCGCTTCTTGACCTTGGACGCGCGGGTCAAATTAAGGTTCTAAACTATTTACAGCGCAGTAGGCGATAGTAATTCACCAACAAGAACTCTCCCCGTATACCCCCCATCGACCCTTTTCCAATTCCGTCTGATTCAACCTTCGGATTCCTTATCGAGTGGTAACGGGGAAACCATAGAAGGACCAGAGCAGCGCAGACGGGACGGCTGAGTATTAATGCATGAGCAGTTTCCGATGTAGCAGCCACGCGCGTGCCTTTGGGTCAGGAATTTTGTAAAAGGTCAGAATGCCGTCCGAACATTCAGGGATGGCTTGTTCGAGGGAGGGGAAGGGAAAGACAACAGGACGACGAGTTACAGAAATCACGTGACGGCCAGATGTCGCCGCCGACCGATGAATTATTCGTAAACAAAGGACGGGCGTGGTCGCCGGGAATCGACTCGGTCTTGGTATGACGTCACCACGCAGGGGCTCGTTATGACCAGGAGTGGGGGGAGAGGGTGACAGTCGACGAGGCTTACAATCGCG
The DNA here is from genome assembly GCA_029891345.1 of Dryococelus australis. Taxonomy (NCBI): domain Eukaryota; kingdom Metazoa; phylum Arthropoda; class Insecta; order Phasmatodea; family Phasmatidae; genus Dryococelus; species Dryococelus australis. The sequence continues at coordinate 322,778,298 of CM056995.1, read as the reverse complement.
TCATTTTAAGTAAGTGCCTGTGGAAACACCAACGTAGCCATTTTACCACTAGAATTCATTTTATGGAACAGATAGGTTTTAAATCAAAACTATAAGTGTTTTTTTTATCTCAGACATAGTGATTTAACCTACATATATTTTAGGTGCTGATTTAATAACTTACTAAAACGATTAGAAATATTTAATTCGTTTTTGCACTGCTTGTCGAATACTTATTCTATTCTGTTGGTCACAATTGGAGGTAACGTAAATATTAGAACACGGAGCTAACACAAACAACATAGGTATATTTAATTATTGCCGAAAACAGCATTCGACAAATAAATGGTGCTAGTCAAGTAATGTTCTAATTATGATATTTTAAAACTTATTTCTAGAACCTCTCAAGAATAGTGCCAGCAGTAAACATGCTCTAAATGCTACCCGGAAAAAAAAAAAGCTATGTTATTACATATTGGACACAATGTAATTATTAACTACTTCAATGAACGTATTTATCACAAAATAATCATTAAACGATTATTTTTTATTTTTGTGTTATTATACTAGGTGATTTTTTTTTCGTAGAGCATGTCTGCTATTGCTATTAATCCAGACACCTTCCACTCACCCACCACCCCTGAAAAATACTTTAAAATAAGATCATTACAACATGGAAGCGTCGGCTCTAATCTCCTTACTTGCTCTGTGGTCAAGACTGACAGGCCGTCAGCGCAACAGCAAATTCCTAATATATAAATACCAGACACTGCCTATTTAGCATAGCAAAGTACACGAAACCTTCAATAGTGCTACCCGGCGCAGGCTGGTTGAGTGTGAGTGACTGAGTGAAAAGATTTGGGCAGCTCTTAACATCGGGGTCTCAAGAGCCGATGTTGGGGAAGTGAGGTGAGTACGGAGCAGCGCCGGAATGGAGAGGCGGGGCAAACGGGAGATTCACGAGAAAACCCGCCGACCAGCGGCATCGTGCGGCACGATTACCACTTGCGAAAATCCCGAAGTGGACCGGCCGGGGATTGAACCACGCTCGCCTTGGTGGGAGGCGAGCATTCTAACCGTACAGCAACCGTGGCCCTCATATGTTTGAGAATAGTCCATATTTTTTAACAGTTATCCTGCCGGCCATGTACCTCCCATATTATACTGATTTTCTGGAGATTTCTTCATCATTTCGATATTGAAGCTACCGAGCGAGATAGTGGTCTGGTAAACCTTCGGACTCGGAACTCGGTCCGTGTATCCATTCTGGGATGATTCGTTACTATAGGCCGTTCACGGTAAAGTGAGCACTTTTGAACCCCTAGTTACTTTTTCCTTTCAGCCATTTTTATCCCCTAACTTCATTTAAAAAAAAAAAATATTGCCATGTAAGTAATAAACACAGTGTGTATATTCCACCGCACTCCGAAGTTATCGTCTAAGGCTAAACTATAATATATTTATGGACTATTATTCTAAATGAGAGGGCTATCAAAAGTATCCACGTTACCGTGAATAGCCTATATAGGCTATTCCTACCTTTCGATCAACTTTCTCCGCCTCTATCGACCTCGCTGTCGACGAGGCGTTTAGCCCCTCCTACAACGCAAAGCTAAAATTCACACCAGATGCGGTCTCAAACGAGTCCCACTAGCTAGCTGTTTCCAGTGTCCTTTGTATTGAGATACAACTTAAGTTATATTTATAGTGGCAGTAGTATGCACAGTAATCTCTTTCGCCCACATCATGATCCCAGACACAAAGTGGATACGCTTCCCTACACTCTAAATCCGAATCAGTGATTTAAACAAGTACGTTTTGTTTAATTATTTATTTATTTAATTACTGAATCTTCAATCATCGAGCTATTATCAACTGCACTTGCGTTTTGCTGCCAGGCCAGTGTAATTCGCTAAGAGTCGGTATAAATCATCATTTAATCAGTGAATACCAACGACTAGAATAATCTATAGAATATTACTGCTTGAAGTGGAGCAGTTTCAGTAGATCTACAGCCAAACTCACCGATTCGGCGCAGCTTTAACTGCTTCGATTTTATAGTGTATGGTTCGGGCAAGTAGGGGAGGGCCCAGAAAAGCAGTCTTGAACCCTTATCGACTTTTGAAGAACTTGAAGGGAGATCTTTTATTATCTATACAATTTTATCCTGCGATCCGTGGATGAGATCTAATTTGTAGCGCAAACAAAAACGCTTTGCGTATTTATGAGAAGAGATACTTAATAACTCTTGCTACCACCTGATAGGTTACTGAAAAATTAGAGCTCTCAAAGGCATTTTAGTTAGACCCCTATTAGAAGTCGGAATAATTAATAATATAAATATGCTAATTTTAATAACAAGAGATAGCAATCGTAAAGTGATAATTGCAAGATAATTAAAATATATTAAATATTGAAAATACTTAACTGGGTGTTACAAAAAATATATATTAAAATATAACATTAAGACGTGTAATAAAGGAAAAAAAATTTAAGTAGTTTAAATAGTCAAATACAAATACAAATATTAGAAGTATATATGCCGTAGAAATAAACAGCATGCCATGCTTGCATTATTAGAAAAATTGTTAACTGAACTCGACAGCATGCAAAAAATCGTCGCAATTCTCTTAAAAAAATTTATGATTTTTATAAAATGACTTACTAACGGAAATTCATGAGAACAAGCATTTCATCATGCACACATCGTCTGATATGCATACAAAAACATGGCATTTTGTTGTTGGGAATTGTAAAGGGCTTTTTAACGTCCCCCAGTTTTATACTTGAAAGCTTAGCAGGGGACGGATTACAGACTAACTTATAACCTAACTTAAATAAACACCCATGCCTGACCCGGGATTCGAACCCAGGGCCACAGATCGGTGGCGCACAAACCGACCGCGCCACGGGAGGTCGGCCATGACGTTTCAAGCCAACTGTTACTTTTTCCGCAGTTTTACACAAGATGTGGATGGATGTCATCTTGAATACAGAGTTAACGACACAAATGTTAATCATGCAAGAAGGTACCAGTTAACACAGCTGACAAGTAAAACAATGTGATAAAAGCTACAACTTCATAACCAAGACCATGGGGTTATTAATGCTTCAATATGGCAAAGCATATCAAGGGATATAGCCATTTGTTTATACACGCTGGACGAAATATGTGAACCTTCGTAACAAAAAGCAGGTAAAGCATTTTAAAACACGCCTGTATCACTCAGACTGAGTCTGGCGTGAAATTGCGATCACTATCAGCAGCAATTAAATAAAGCCTTAATGGTATATATACTTTTTATGGGACGATGCCTCTGGTCGACGGGTTTTCTCGGGGATATCCCGTTTCCCCCGCCCTTGTATTCCGGCGCTACTCCATTATCAACTCGTTTCACCCTCCTCGGCTCTCAAGACGTCGTTGTTAAGAGTACGGTTGATCACTTCCTACAGCTGCGATAAAAAAAAAAACACATAATTTAAGAAGTACTGATTCCCATTATTTGTGTAGTCAAATGCAATGCAAATTTCAAGTATATTATCGTTATTGTAACGTATTTATTAGGTTACGACGAGCAACCTCCCACTATATTATTAAAAAATGTGCAATTTTCCCATTCTTCATCCCCCGATATTCACACATTGTGAAAATACCCACGATACAACATGTGCAAAATCGGCGGGAGCAGCAATGTGCAAGAAAATGTGAAATGTACCAATGGGTGGATATTGCTGAATTAGGCTTACGTGTGGATACCTAGTTTACACAGTGAAGTTCCCTCTTAAAAGCAGCTTTCACCAAACTAATACAATTAATTTCTTTGTTATACGTGCACATTTGCGAGTGAGTAATGGGCTTCTGAGTGCTGTGATATTGTGGGGCACAGAGCATAAATAACAGCTATTTTCTTCTCCGTTATTAGACACGACTCTTATCTTCCAACACTAATAGCTCCACGGTCACAAGTTCAGCCCTTTAATGCCACATTCCGTACTTTGTCGTTCCTATATGTTTACTTCAGTGAATTCATAGCACAAAAGCTTGTAAATTATTTTAAGTGAACTCACCAGAAGTCAAACTGGCATGGTAGCTTAATTTTTCTACTAGTTCACGACCATTTCTTTATATCTTTATTGATCAATGTCATGGTCACTTAATACGCTAAGTAAAAGGATTTCCTATAAATTTCGCCAAAATACACCGAAACTGTTTTATTGCGTGGTTAAAATGCTCAAATAACGTACTCGAAATTTTATCCGATTTTCTTTGCGTTATTAAGGGTTTTCTACATCCTCATCCCAAGTGAATACAAAAGCAGCTAAGCCTTAATGGCATCCCGAGGATGTGTTTCTTGCGTGAACCCAGTGTTCCCTATAATTTAGTTTGATTCAGCTTACTTCCAAGGTTTATATAAAAATTCCTCTTTCGAATTCGAAAATTTCCCTGGACCAAACTAAAACAATGCGGATGTGGTGGATACTTAAAATCTTATTGATATACTCCGAAATTGGGGTATAACTTCATGAGAAACTCTAAGAAATGCAATTGTTTTCCTTCGCCGCTAAACATCAACTGTGTTAAATATTTAATATTACATCGTAGCGTTTTCTACCTTACGGTACTATGAAGCAGTAAATCTGTATTTAATTCGGTTTTACTGCTCTCATTTACACTGCACAACACTGATACTAAGCAAATAACTCTGGTTAAAGATGTAATAAAATGCTCTGATTTATGGAACAGTAAAGTTGATACAGCCACATTATTCTCGTTCTAGGATGTGTTGCCTTTATTTTTTTTATTTTTTTTTTACTAAAAGCGAATACCAGCGTTCTTAAAGGCGAAAAAATATCCGCAGTAATAAAAACCATATCGGCTAATATGTAGTTTACGTGCAATTTGGTTTCACTGACTATAAAAAACGAATAACGCACAATTTCTAATATTTTATATTTGTGCTATCAGTTTTTATATGGGAAAAAAAACAAAGGACTTTGAAAGCAACAAAATTTTATTTTCAGAAATAGTAATTATGAAATAAAGCAGATTTTGTTGAAGTAAATAAGAGCATGTGTTTTAAGATTGTCTTAAAGGAATTTGTCTACAGTTATGAAGTTACTTCTTTTGAAATGAAATTGATGTTCGATCTTCGAAGTATCGAAACATTTTCATTAGATAAGCTCAAAACATAACTATCGAGCGTGAAACACCGACGTTGTAAAGGGTTACAAACGTACCGCGAAAGTGAAATTTTATTTTATATCTACATTTTAAATGCTTCGCGATCTATCTTGAATAATTACTAATAACATTTGTATCACGTCACAAAACGGACCGCAGGAATTTAAAATAAAAAGAGAACTTCGTAACAGTAGCAATACTTTTTGTAATGAAAGAAAAGAAATCACAGAATTTAATTCGTGGCCTTAAATGAAAACGAATGGACTTTCGTCCATTTATTGGAATGCGAAGGCAAGAAATTTTTCAAACGGTTAGTAAATAAAACAGCAGCAGCGCTTGTGTCATATTAGTCACATCTTCAAAGACAGAAGGCCTTTTCTTACTTCTTCTATGTTAATGACTATCATTTACAAATATATCAGTTACCCCTAACGAATAAAAATACGTAATAGTAATAGTAAAAAATAAATAAAAGACAATTCAGATTGCAACACCAAGAAGGACGTGAGCTTTCACAAATAGACTAACTGGAAAGAATACCCATCACACTTTTGAAATCAACCTCAGGAAAATGTCACTGGAACTACCTGCATGTATTTTATCGGACACAGTGAGTGATATGCCACCCAGTAAAGTTGGTAACGATGGACTGAAAGTAGTTCAATATCTTAACGTCGAATAAAAGGTGTTAGGTATCAATTTGACACTACTTAAAAGTATTTCTTTCGCTTTATGTTTTTATTAATGCATCGCAGTGTAAAAATTAACAAATTTGTAAAGTATAATTTTTTTAATATTTTCACAGTTTCACTCGACCAAGTTGCTATACGACGCGGCATTGAGACTCGTGCACAAAGCTCACACTGTAAAAAAAATAAAGGTAAAATTCACTAAAATGTAAGGGAAGGTCCTAAACGTACGGAAAAAAGTACATGACAAAAGTGGGGGAAAATCCCACACAACTGATGTAATATTAACTATATTGAATAATAAATTTATATTCCAAATTACACGGGGTATTAGTACTGTTAATTTGTTTTTTTGTTACCTATATCCTCTAGACGAAGAGTAACCGAAACCTCAACTCTAAAATCCTCGACACTTGCTGGTGGGTGGACGCGAACCATGAACCCTCAATCACGATAGGCCGATGCGCTGTTTATTACACGACGACATGACAGCGCGAGAGACTAATAGGGTTTTTAAGGATAGTTTCTTCCGCACGTCCTCCCGCTTAGTTGTTTAGACAATACTGGAGAGATGCACGCGTCGTAATGTAATTTTCCCATCCATGTATGGGATTTTTCACTACCATGTACGTGAATTTGACTACAGAGTGCGGTAATTTCTCCTTACATGTAAGGAAAACTACGTTTCCCACACACAAATTTGCGAATTTTTACCTTGCACTTGTCAGGTAATTTTACCATTATTATTTTACAGTGAACCCTGCCGTGGGTTTCCTGTGGCAGGCTAGTCGTCGTCCTCCCATGGACCATATGTTTACAATGGGCGAGAGATCCAGCGAACGCGCAGGCCAACGAAGGAGTGTGGCATGGGGGTCGTCCAGGAATAGCCGGAGAGTGTGTGTGTGCGCGCGCTAAGTACAAACGGTCGCGCGTTGTCTTTGTGGTAAGGGGCCCCCAGACTGGCTCTGAACGTAAGAGACAACATGCTTCGACACATCCGCGGTGTAACTGTTGTTGGTCAGCATACCGACTATGGGGCCTAAAAGTGAGTGGGACGACGGTGCACAATGCAGGCCTCGGCCAGAAGCGCGCTAAGGTGCTGCCAGGCATGGATGCAACCACCGTGGTGCTGAAGGCAGAAGCGGGATTCGTCGGAGAAGGCAATGGCGTACCATTCGTGACTTCAGGCCCGGAGTTCCGCGCGCCTACGGTGAGCAGTCGGTGGCGGACGCAAAATTGGGCGACTGGGCAAGATGCCCATGACACTGTAGGAATTGATCAACCGTACGCTTAACAACGACGTCTTGATAGCCGATGAGGATGAAACGAGTTGAGAATGGAGTAGCGCCGGAATACAAAGGCGGGGGAAACGGGATATCCCCGAGAAAACCCGTCGACCAGCGGCATCGTCCGGCACGATTCCCGCTTGTGAAAATCCGGGAGTAACCCGGCCGGGGAGTGAATCCGGTTCACCTTGGTGGCAGGTGAGCGGTCTAACCGCTCAGATCCCGCGGTCCCCCCCCCCCCCCCGCCATGATGGCCATGCTATCAAGAGGGAGCACAACGTAAAACAAACTTGTAATGCCGTTCGTGTTTTTTTTTTTTTTTTTATGTTTTACAGGTATTATCATTGGATGTAACTGAAGAGGAAGCTGATTTCCTTATATCTTCTGATAATAAGCAAACAATTAGCGGCTTTCAAAACTCTTTTTTTCTTAAAAGAAATTTCCTGCGTTTTAATTTACAAGTTTACCATAGGCTGTTCACGGTAAACTGAGCAGTTTGAAAACCCTGCTTAAGATCTAATTGTATACACGTTGTGCATTATTTCGACTTGTGGAAAATTAACATTGCCGTGGGCCTCATCACTTTATTCATGCGCCCGTCAAATGAAAATGTGAAATAATTATGAAAGTAAATAATTTACAAATCTGCTCATTCTTACACTTTGATTAATTAAAAAACCAGAAAGAAAAATAAATAAGTTTAAGTTATTACAATTGGTTACCTAACACTTTTTAGTCGATGTTAAGGTATGTCACTACTTTCCATCCGTCGTTACAATTTTTCTGGGCGAATGTCACTAATTGCGTCCATTAAAAATGGGTTCATTTCTAAAGTGCTCAATTTATCGTAAACAGTCTTGCAGATTCAACGTCTGTACAACCGGATAAGGTGTGTAACCAAGATTTCGTAGTTGTATTTTCAGAATTTTTTATTTTAAATTACTCGTGCCATTAAGAAATCAAAGAATTCAATGGTGGCACGCTGCCGCCCTGCAGCATCTTTTCGAACAAAAATATATTTTTTTTTTTCACCACTTCTCCTTCCCCCCCCCCCCCCCGGGGGTCAGCAATTAATTCCTCCCTGTCCGCTCACCCCAAATCTATTCCTCGCCGACGGCTCCTCAGTAATTATGGCGAGGCGTTGTTGCCCCGCCACGCTACCCGATGAATTCTTCCACAGCGGTGTTAATTCGCGGCGTGAACTTCATCGTCAGGGAAAACGCTGCATGATTAACAGTTTTTAATTACGACGGCGAATTATCTTACGGTGTTATCAAATTTATTTCAACTACGTGGGGCCTGATTAAAATAAACGAACACCCGCTTGACGGATAACACTATTTTTGAGTAATTTGCTTCTTTTTTATTAAACAGTAAGAAGTATGAAATAGTAATTTTTGACAAACAAACATTTACTACAGCACCCAAGAAGCGAGAACTTATCATTCATTAATTTAAGAGCACTACTTAGGTATCAAGTCGTTCGGAAATAAGAGCGATTCTTCAGTTCCGTAAACCTCAGCCTTTCCGTGAGACCGACAGAAATCTTGATATATAAAATCCTTTGTGCGTGACTAAACCGCATCATCACTGACAAACCGCTGGACCAATTGAGACCATATTCACACCATATGTTAGTGAGGTGGCGGATAAGGTTTTTTAGTTGTGTTTCATTCCGATTGGTGGCGCTGGAGTCTATCTTCTATATTTATGGGCGGATTTTGCTCATACTTGCAGGAAATGTTTGTGGATCAAAAAGAGAAAAATACCAGCGATATCACGGTCAAACATCAGACCAGTACCAGACGTAACAGAGAGGACACATTGAGAAGGCAAAATATAACGTGAAAGAGGCGGAACAATGTTTGCTGGGATCAGCTAATGTATATATAAAAAACTTAATGGCGTTTACATGGGAGTACAAACAATCTAAACCTTACCGTTACAAAAAATTAAAATATTCACATGTGTGTATGGTAGGTGTGCGAGTGTGTGTGATAGTAACAAAAGCATTCGATTATATTTTGTACTTTACTGGCATCATCAATAAATAATACGCATATTTATACAATACAAATAAGCGCGGAGTCCCTTCTGTAAATCACACACATCATTATGTAAACTATTCTAACTTCCTTCCACAACATCATTAGCCCTCGTAGACTGTGTGTCTCATCGTCGAATTGCAGATTTGGTATTTCTAGCTTCTAGCTTTCGAAAAACAAAGAACGGAGAATTTGAAAATGGGTAAGTTTTTGAGACAGTTTAATGATAAAAGAGCTATAAAATTACAGTTGTATTAAGATACGTAAATATTAATAATATTCATAATATCAATATGAACAATTATGTTGAAGACTATGCTGTTAGATTAAGACAATAACTTCATTCCAGTGTAAACAATATTGCCGAAAATAATAAAAATGTGCAAAAGAAAATTTTTTAGATAGTTTCAGGCAAAGCAAAAAACACAATTTCGGAAAATGTCGTTTGTATTTCATTTTTTGTCTATTATTGTTACTTCTATGTGTAGCAACAGCCCAGTTCATGTTTGTTTTACTACACATTAATAATAAAGATAGATACAGAGATGCAGTCCTAGAAGTATAAAACAGTTTTTTTTTAAATCAACAATACAGATTTATCAAATTTTAGTGGTGGGCGCTAGTTTTCATACTAAATATTCTGCCACCCCTATGAATAACCTTACCCCCGGTTGTGGAGCTGGCCACGGCCCCGTATCAAAGCCGATTAGTACTTCACAGAACCCTCGCACCGTCCCACAGCTTGATCACAATGCTCCTGTGTTCGCCTGGGAACACATTCGAGAAGTAATCCCTCGCCGGCGTGGCGTATTCGCAGTAAGGTGGTTTAAACTACACGAATTTTCTTGCAGAACTCGGGCTCCCGCTCGCCCATAAAGACTCGCCAGGGCATACGTCCATGCAGAGAGGATATAAAATGGGTAGTCATTTAACAATTCGCGACAGCCGTACACAATCTGCATCGGGTTCCTTGCGGTTCACAGCCCAGTGCAATCAGGTAGTCCTGTCGTATTTAGTTATCTTAGTGTGCACGACATATTCAACTCCGACATAATCTCAGACCCTAGGCGCTTACCGCGACCCGGGTACAGCCTCGGAGTAGTCGTAATGACTCTCGAACCTCGCGGAATTTAACTGCACGCCAAATCAGCTGGCCGACTCGTGTGTTCGGGAGCAGTTTTATGGCTGTTGCCTGGTTTGAAAGCAGTGATAATTGGGCTAGGGAAATAAATGTTAATGTAATTCCATTTTTTAAATCCAATTTTGGAGATATAAAATTGAAACAAAAATCTAAGCTTGAGAAATGATACTCTCAACTCGGTACAGCGGTAAATATAACAAATTGTTTTTTTAGTGATTTTTTTATTTAAATATAAAATTTTCTGATATTTCCAGGAAACAGACTACGCATTTATTTGACAAAAGGCTTCAATAGCAAATGAAACACGTATTTGTATGCCTGAAAAAAAGTTCCAGGTGGTATATACCTATCTTTAACAGGAAAGCCCAAAAACGGAATTTCATTACCATGTATTTCTCTATATTAAATTCTAACCACTTTCAAACCAGGCAACAGCGTTTTAAGGTTCCCGCCAACCTGGAGCTTTTTTCTACGTTGGAGGCTGAGAAGCGCAGGAGCGATAAGGGCGACATTGCCACGCACAAAGTACGCCATCGCCGCGAAGTGCACGACTCTGAACTGGCGTGCAGTCTCGTATTACTGCGTGTACGAATGGGACTTACAGCGGTGACCCGATTATTTTATTGGTGGAAAGTCTGCAAGAATGTTCGATGCAGGGCCCTTGAGTAGTTTTGTACGTATCTGACGTGTATATTTTGAGATACGGCGCTTTGAAAAATACTTTTTTTTCAGCCATTTCGGAGTACTCTGGAATGATGTTTCTCAACAGTTCTGGTCTGAAGTGCGCTTTCTTTCCGTATATCAGCGCATTGGACGCGCGTTTGATAGTTTCGTGCAAAAACTCTTATTTCAAACACGCCGCAACTCAGTTCAAGCGCGCAGGTAGGCGGGAGCTTCGAGGGCATTCCCTAGTAAAAAATTTTAACGCCTTAGGGTCACATGGGGGCCACGGTTCGTCTAGTGGTTAGACTGCTCGTCTCCCACCGCTGCGAACCTGGTTCAATCCCCGGCCAGTTCACTCCGAATTTTCACACGTGGGAATCGTGACTGACGATTCCGCTGATCGGCGGGGTTTTTTTTTTGTCGGGTTATCTCCCGTTTCCCCCGACCCTCGTTTCGGCGCTGCTCCATACCCATCTCACTTCACTCTCATCGGCTCTTAAGCCCTCGCTGTTAAGAACCGCCCAAATCTCTTCACTCACTTTCCCAAGGTCACATCTAGTCATAAAGAGGAAGCATTGAGACGGGCCCTCTATATTGCAATATTCGTTTGCCGAAAGTTGGATTTATCGTAAATTAAATTGGCAATAGTACGCTATCATTTCACGCGATGTAAGTCAAAAGATGAAACTACAGATGCCACTATTAAACACTTCTCGCTTCCTTTAAAGTGTGGGGAGATTCGGACGGCTCTTAAAATACGAGGTCTTGTGAGCCGATGAGGGTGAAGTGAGGTAAGTATGGAGCAGTGCCGGAATGCAATGGTACGGGGACAGGATATCCCGAGGAAACGCGCCGACCAGCGGCATCGTCCGGTATGATTCCCACATCGGATCCAGGTCGCATTGGTGGGAGGCGAGTATTCTACCCACTATTTCACCGCGGACCCAATACCCTTTAAATAAACTGCAAGGTAAAACTCGCCATTTTTTCTCTTTAAGTATTTTTAATAGAATGTAAGAAAAAATTGATAGCATTCGATAAGAGGTTTTATTACCTTTCCTGGAAAAAAGTCGCATTCCTAGAACATTTATTTACTGAGATAAGAGCATACACGCAAACACTTTCGCCGATGCCCTATGCTGTTTCGAGATAAAATTCTACTTTCAGGATATTCCTCCGCCTCATGCAAATAAAGCTTAACCAAGTCTTGAGCATTATACCAAAAGGCGAAGTACCGCAATCATTTGTGCTCAGTTTATTAATATTTTACATACGAACTATTTCTTGCTAAGCATTTCCAAAACACTATTTTGTTTCTGTTTTTATTCATTTGAACTGTAAATGAAATATTATCATTTATAAATAAAATATTACTAAAAGTTGAATTTACACAACAATAAAATACATTTATGTCAACACAAGTGGAAAACGCTTGTGATACATGGCATATTTAGTTAACTACCAAAAAATGTCATGCATTGGAGTGATTTTTCAAAGATTTGATCCCAAAAGTTTGAAGAAATCGCGAATAGACTATATTCATCATCTGAGTGGCATGCGAAGAAAACATATAGCAAGTCGACTTGCACTGCCAAATTATTTCCGTATTTTCTCAAAAGTGCCAGCATTTCTTGTAAATCATGCAAGACAATCAAGGTTTCGTACGTTGCTGCTGTGCTGCTTTCAGGCCAGATACTTTGAGCGTATTTCTCTTTTCTCGTATGTTTTGCAACAACTTTCATCTGCTACGACTTAATAGTTATATTACTCTAATTTCAACATATACTTTCACCTTTATAAGAAATATTTTCTCTTGTATTCTTTCACGCCACTCACTCGTTGTTTATTTTATTATTCTAGTAGGTTCCAAATCCATATTCGTACCCGACAACTATCTTTATTCAGTCTTCTATAATGCTCACAAAATATCATTTTCTGTTCAGTGCATTTGTGGTGTTTCTACTTTACGTTTTGAAGTTGGATCTAATATGTTACCATACCAGGACACCTGGTGCTTCTTCTCATTGGCCCGGCTCCGAAAGTGATAGCTTTATTTAACTTACTATCTTCTTTTTCGTTTCTGGTCTAAATTTAAAATATATCTTTATCTGCGGTACTGTTACTGCGCAAATATCAATCAGTAATAAGTGACGTATCTCGAGAACTTACGGCCACGCATCTTTCAGCAAACTGATTACCACCTTATAATAATTATTAATAGACTTCAATGTCCTGATCTGTAAGAAAAATTTGTAGCTCATTCAATTTAATCAGTCAATAAACGCAGAGAAAGATTATTATTCGGAAAAGAAAACACCAGAGCTACTAGACATTATATATATGTATATATATATAACAAGAACGGTAGACAAAACTGCCTACCTTTCCGTCAATATAACTAGTTATAGTTAAAGCTGCACATCTCAGGCACGATTAAGTCGACAGGCATCACTTATCGCTGAACGAGGTACCGCAATTGAGAAGGAAATTTGCTTTGCAAATGGTAGTCCTAACTGTGGTATTGATTATGGTAATCAATTCGCTGGCACAAAGAAGGGCCGCTGTATATTGGGATACGCTGCGGATATGGAAACCCAAACTACTGGTTAATGGAACAAAATTACTTCATCTGCTACATCTCTCGGGCACAATTACCTCGGATGATTTTTTTTTCCCCCCGGGAGAAACTACACGACTACCTTCAATTTCACTTCAGATGACTCTGAATTGCTGTAAGCGAGAAAATTTACATATTCGCGATAACAAAGACGGTATGCTCCTGCAAGAAATTACTGAAACGTCATCAAATCTTTGGTGTCTCCTGTACGACGCATGAAATTAATCAACACTCCAGAAGCATGTAGTTTAAACAATATCATTCCTTCATAGGCGATGCTTAAGCTGGTCAGTATGATCCTGGGAGCATAACGCACGATCTTAAAAACTGGGAAAACAATTCGTTAGTACAAAGATTTTTTTTTTTTTTTTTAATACTGAAAAGGGTGGAATTGGCATTTGTACGTTACTTTTAAATATAAAAGCTAAAGTTCTCAATGTACAGTTTGACCTCGATTACGTCCTTCGTAACGATAGAATTGCATTAAAGCGTAATAAAAATCCGGATATTGTTTACGAATGTGATACATGTGTTCCCAATTTATAAATTTACAATAAATAAATAGAAAATAAACCTACTTTATATTACTAAATGGCACCTAAAAGACAATAAGTTTTTCAGAAACATTATTTTTAAGCCCTTTAACAAAGCTAAAAAAAAAATGCATCTTCAGAAGGCTGTATATAAAGTCTACCAACCAGTTATGTGCGAAACTAGTAAACACAACATCACTGAACTTTGTTATGGTCTTTACAACGAATAAAATTATACGGTCACAATATTAAATCCCATAAGTGGACACTGCACGGCGAAAATTTCGCACACAAGTTCGCTGTTGTGTGCAAGAGGCGATATAACGTTGCAAACGACGGCTAGAGCAGCCCTTAGCGATCCATTGAATTTGTGAAACCTTCAGAAAAAATATTTTAGCTTTCTCTACGCGAATCCTTTCAAGATAAGAGACTAACGAAGGTAAGAACATGATCCCACCGTACCCAACAGAAAATGCGAGGAGAATTTATTTTGCTGAACAGTAATAGGGGCGGGTCGGTCCTACCACACATGGAATTAATTGGGATTAATTGATGGATTATTGATTTGATTTGTTGTATTAATCTCTAATCCGATCTTAATCCCATAAAATGTTTGATCGGAAAGGGTTATACTGATCAAAAGGTTGAAATGGATTGACAGGATTAAATGGATTGAAAGGGTTAATTATTAATTGCATCACTTTTTTTCTTTCGTTCTTTCTTTTTGGATGGGGGTAGCAGGAGCTCTGTGCGATGTTGATGGTGTAGTGTCTGAAGGCGACTGACCAGAGTGGTGGGTTGCAATGTCTTATATAGGTGTAGAGTTGAGGGCAAGAGTGCTCTAAGGAAAATTATTTCTAAATTTTTCTAATTTTGAGGTGTTTGTAGGGATTCTGATGGTAGATTGTCGATTTTTACGAATATATTTAACACACGAGAGAATTTCAGAATGTTTAAATTATTTCTAAGTGTAAATTTTATGGTTTGGGGGAGGGGGAGATATTGCTCGTAGATGGTGGTAGGAGATAGCCGACTTTGAAAGATGTGATTTACATGTTAATCGATGTATTTTCTGCATGCAATTAATGTTAGAGAAATTCGGAGTGTTCTACATATGAATAAATTATACATATCGAATCGCAAATTTCTAACGACTACATGAAAAATATGTGCAATTATGTGAATATTAAACATAACGTGAGTCTCGAGCTTAGAATTATAATTTATATGGGAGAGAATTTTAACATCTGGTGTCAACAAGTGCAAACCTACTAAACGAAATCCAGCTAGTTAGTATGAATAGATAACACGATTCAGCCTGGATAATGATATATTATGGCAAAAAAATGCTGAATACGATTTAAACCAGACACAATAGTGTACGTATATTCTGATAAGTAAAATACATAACAATAGAAAATCTTATTCCAAATGATTTGTTTCAAAATAACCGACTTGCGTAGAGCGTAATCCCACATCACTTTATATATGTAACAGAAAAAATGTACAAACATCCTCAAAGAGATGATTTTTTAAATCATGAATGTACTGCAATTTTCTGTAAATACAGCATACTTGTTAAAGCAAACTGTATTTTCGTCTACCAAACACATAAATCAATTACTAATCACAAACATAGTATATCGATCCGAAAAGGAAAATAAATAAACGCACAAAAATTTTTATTTTCCTGATAAAATACTTTTATATTAAAAAGCATACATTATAAAACATTATTTGCATCTGTCACTAGAGATGGAGGTAGGTCCATAGCTTTGGTAACCTCCGATTGTAGCCTCGTTGGCCGCCAACTGCCTACCTGCCCGATGAAGACAAGAGAGAGAGCTGCACACATGTCTCCTCCAAGTGTTCATGAGTGACTCAAGATAGGGAAAAGTGGATAGCCGAGGGCACGTCACAACAGAGCTCCGTACACCCCCTCCCACCCCGGCCCACCCACCCACTGCCTGACTGGAACCCTGGGCTGCTCGCAAATTACCATTTTTTCAGCACTAAGGCAAAATGGTGTCAACTGATTAGTTATGTGCAGATTGGAGGAGGCCTGCCTGCCACCCCTACCCTCCTAACACTACCCTGCACCCCTCAGAACCGGCCTGGCTTCACAATGCCAACCACCCTCCACCCCCTCCCACCAAGTAAAATCTGCAAGGTCCTGGGATTATTTGCCCAAGCTGCCTGCGATTGTAATTTTTTGCTACTGAGTCAAGATGGCGACAAATGCCTAGTTGCATGCATATCAGGAGCAGGCTGCTCATAGCCACCCTACCCTCCACCTCTCACCCTCAAAACTGGCCCTTGTCCAGAGGAACGTGCCCCCTACACCCCTGCTCACAAAACTGTTATTTCTGAAGACCTCCAGTATCGATCCTGCCTGGTGTTCGCCAAAACCATTTTTACACACCCTAGTGTCAGCCATAAGAGTGCTTTTTCGAATTTTTTCGTGAGTTCGCAATCCTATGATAGCTGGTTCATGACAATGCACCCCCTCCCCCGCTTCAGTACTCAGAACATATTTTTTCTAGTGTTGGCTCCTCTGCTTCGACCTGTATCCCTCTGAATGCGTACCCCAAGAGACTTCACCTGACTTGATGTGGTTTCAACCTTATGCAACAAGTTGACTACATATTTAACAAATCCCTGAAATCAAGTTCCCAATACAAATCCCAAGATAATCCCCAGATTTAACATTCCAACCACAAGTGTATATTTGAATCAAGGAAACTGTTTTGTAAAATCACACAGAAATGAAAAGACATATATTATTCACTCATAAAAAAATGTTTTCTACAAGTATTCACTCATTAAGAAATGTTTTTAATATCAATTCGATGTATAGGAGAGAAAAAATATCAGGAGACATTTGCACATCTCGTTTAACAATAAAGTCTTAAGAGCAGAAGATGGGGAAAATGTTGAGTTGGGACAGCACCGGCCGGACCAAGTTGCACTCATGAGACTAGGGGAAACCATGAAGAGATATATCCAATAAAACCAGCCAACCAACATCTACCATGATATTCACACATTGCAAAAAAAAATTGTTTTTAGCGTGTGACCCACCTAGGGAGGCGAGCCTGCTAACCACTCAACCAATGTGTTCCCTTTCTTTATGGCTAACCAAAAACTTTCCAACCGCAAAAATGTATTCCATGTAACATAAAATGTATATATACGAATTTATTTTATATTTTCACAGTTTCCGACGTAAGTTTAACGAAATGGTATGAATACAGACTGAAATCATGGTTTTTTTGGTGTTAGAAAATGGCGATTTCAACATTATTCTTATATCTTTACTAAAAGCTCCAAATTATTGTAAGTTTACGAGGAAATGGTGGCCATTTTGAATCCTTACAGTATATGAGGGAAAATTTTTTTCTCAGTCTTAACTCGGCATCTGCTAAGGTCACTTAGAAGACATTTGTGTGCATTGGAATAGCATCGATAACTACGTCAGGTGTTTACTACAGGTGTCCGGGAAGCATCAGCATCAATGGTAAGCATTGATAACGTGAATGAGGCCAGGTGTCCACAACAACAGACGTCCAGCACGTCTACTACAGCTCAAGATGTCCATCATGTTTACCACAGCTCCATCACATTTACTACAGTTCCAGGCATCCTCTACAACACCAGACGTTTACTACCACTGCGCTATATCTAGAATATCAACAATGCAGAATCCATCAGACATTTGATCTCTGCAACAGGTAAAATGCATCAAGGTCAATGCTTTGAAAATTGTGACTCTGAATGCATTGAAACATTCAATGCTATTTTAGCTTATGGGAAGGCGAAAATCTTATTGTGTCTTGAGTGTTCCCAACTGCAAGTATTGCTGAAAGAATTCATAATTTGTTTTGTGGGCCACTAAATAAAATTAGTATATCTGTTCCTATTTACCTTACAAAGTCTGTCCTTACGGCATGCCTGCCTTTGCTAAGACGAGTCCTTACAGCATATGTGGAGGAACTGTATGTAGCACAGGCTAGAACAGATGCTTGAAGCTAGAATTATTCCTGATATAGTAATGGACGATTCCGGAGTTGATTAAGTAGATACTGAGGTGTGTACTGTCACCTTATAAAATTTTTTTGTGAGATTTTTTTTTGTAAATACTGTATAAAAAAAAGAAATTGCTTACAAATTATGTGCTTCGAGCGACTTTCAAAAACTATCCAGACAACTCCTTTGTAATAAAGGAGCTTGCTATTTCCTATGTAACCGATACTACTGACTAAGATACTATGCTTTAAATTTCCCAGTCCTGGGTATACTCTAAAACCTGAAGTTAAAATGATGTTTCGGGGAGAGACCTACGAGATACATAACCTGAAATGGGACTCTGTGGTGACAGTTTATGAAAAATGTTTTCAATATGTAAATTATAAGTTACTCGAAGACTATCCCATAAACGTGCTTGTAACAAGACAAAAGCAAAATTAAAAAACTTAAATACTGCAGAAATAATAAATATCAGAAAATGCCACGACTGTTCGAGTATTAATATAATAGTCAAACATAATACAAATCACTGTGAGAAAAAAATGTTCTGTCCACAATGTAAAAGCAAAGCTTTAAGAGGATATTTGTACCAAAATCCTACCCTCGGGTAGAGTTATTAATTTTTCCAAAAATTGTTTGTTTCAGATAGCGTAAAATTTGGAAAAAATGGAGAAATTCGACCCAGAGACACATACTCCACTATTTTTCGACGACACAAGAAAGTATGGTTACAGTCTCTAGGCAACATATACTTTCAAACACAGATGTGTAATGGAAATGAACATTGGAATTTCGCAAAAAGTTTCTGAGAAAGACTGTATACAGAACGAGTGGTGTGTGATGAAGATATTGTCACATTTTTAATATGTGGCCTGACATCTGCCCTGTTCTTCTTGGCACCTATGTTTCAAAAATCGCAGTACAGAAATAACCAAAGAAACAGGTTTTTATCAAATAAAATATAAATTGATTAGAGAATTTTACGACATCACCACAACCTTATATACTGAAACATGTAATAATAGGGAACACATCACACAAATTCAAGGTAGTAGCACACTTTTAACAGCACCATGCGGAATTAGGGACAGTGAAGTATGGAACAGTATTATTTGTGTCTGTAAATTTAATCTAAAAACATTCTTGTTGAATAACTAATTATAATAGGGAGAACATCTGTCTATATAATGAGAGAGGGGGGTGGGAGATAGAGAATCATACAACAAAGCTTAAGTTACGATGGATAGGTTCGACTTATCACTTCAGTACACTTGTTATCGCCAGGATTCAGGTGAGTGTGGTTTCGAATTTATGATGAAGATAGTCCACCACAGATACAGATGTGCAAGGGAGATGAACATTGGCATTTCTCATTGATCAGTCCAACAGAATCATTTAAAGTGTTCGGTGTATGTTATAGGCGAAAGTATTGTCCTTTATATAATTTACATCCTGACAGCAAGCTACCTTATAACGAAGGTAAACTGGAATTTGAAGCTCACAGTGGATACATCACCAAACACAAATCATACAAGAAAATCAAATACATTATGCAGAAGTAGTGTAGTTGCTGTTCTCTTATAATTGTTTGGACAGAAGAATGCAACAAGTAACATTATATGTACATCAGTGACAAAGAATTAATTTCTCCCTGTGGCATATGGGAATGCAATATTTTTCATAGCAAGAACATCTTGCAGACTATATAAAGGAGTGTGCCTTGTACAAAATCGTCAGTCATGGCTAGGATCTTTAAGCCTACAGACATATACGGGGTCCTAGAAATTGGATACAGAAGAGTGTTCTTTAAACCGTATGATGGTCTTCTACAAGTTCATGTCTGCAATGATATAGAACATTGCTGCGACACTTTCGACAACAGTCTCGGCATTTGCTTTGGTGAAGGAATAGCATACAACGATTGTGCTGTGAGATATATTTGCCCCTACAGTGACTTACCATCAACCTTAGAAGATTTGATGGTTTGCAAGGCTCAGTGAGGAAATAGAAGAGAAACGGGGATATGGAGTAATCGACTACCAGCTCACTAGACCTCATCAAGGAATCACCATTCGTTGGAAGGAGACCTATGACGAGGACATCCACAACTTAATTTTCGAACAAGGATGATTAGTTTTTCCATCGATGTGTAATGTATATGTGTGTGAAGTGGATAATTCGGAAAAAATGATCCCAATGTTCCCATAGTATCCAATGAAATACAAGTATACATTTTTTTCAAAAGGTTTGCATTCTGTAACTTACAGCTTATTATATTCACATTATTTTGCAAAGGAAATGTGAGTCTGACATTCATTTCAAATGTATGTATTTCTCTCAAGCTTTGTCAGCATGTAATAAACAAAATACTAATTATGTTACTTTTTACTAACTGTAACAATTCTGAATGTCTTGTAAACCAGTACAGACCACATGTAGTAGATCATAAGCATAAAATTAAAGGCAAACGCATTGCAATTTCATATTGTGAGGAAGAAAAATGTTTTTGAAACACCTTGTTTATAATACACTGTTTTGCCTTCTCAGTATTTCGAAGAATGTAATAATAATCTTCATACTTTATATCATTATAGAAAATACAAGTTTGGTTACAAGTCTCATACTGGGTGTGATTCATCAAAATGTTATGTACATCGAGAAATAAAGTTGGCAAAAATAAAATTTAGCCCTAAAACTCATTTCAAATTTCAAATCTAGAGAATGAATTTATCAATATGCATACAGTGTTCCTTGCTAAATCGTTTCAGTCGAGTGTTGGATGTCATAGTGGTAGCATGACATATTTTCATCCTGCAAATCACTATGTCAGTATCAAACAAGGAAAGTCCAATATAAATCATGCCCTATGGTGCAATGGGCTTTTGCGAGAATTTACAGAGACTTGCGACAATATTTTTCATTTTATAGTAATTTATTTTCCTCTAGGAGACAGAAAGAGTCATGAACTCATACAGTGCAGTGACAACAAGAAATATCCAGTGGTTCACATGACTACAAACACAGGTCTTCTATCAAATATTGAAGATATCCACTCTCATTATGTAGAATCCTATCCTGATTTGTTTGAAAGCATTGTTTTACATGCCCCTACTTGTAAAGATGTTTGTGTGCAAACAGTCAGATTAAAACCAGGGTCTAAGAAACGTTCACTCCTTGAAAGTGGAGGTCAAGAAGGGGATTTGGTTCCAATTTTTAAAAAATGTATGAAAAGTTTGTTCACGAAAATTGTTAACAGTTTATAAAAAATATTTATTTTTAATGAAAAAATGTTGCATTTTATAGTGTTAAAATGTTTTGTGTTACCCTGTGGGTGTTTCGGAACAAAGTGTAATTGTTGTACATAAAGTTTTGAATCTATCTGTATTTTTTAAATAATTTGTTTAACATGCAGTATTTGTGAGTGTTAAACAAAATGATGTAAATATATTGTGAATGCATTGGGTTTGTTTAACATGGTAATGTTTGGAGTAAATTCTACTTGTTAGTGTTTTGCGCCATTCTATACTTGATAGTGTTGAAACAAGTATGTGTAATTTGTATATGTTTTGGAGCAATCTATACTTGCTTGTGTTAAAATGATTTATATATAATTTGTAAATAAATATGATGTAAAATGAATCCTATATTCCTTACTGAAAGTGAACTTGTTTTGCTACGAAATGAAAATATAAAGATTGATAGAATTTGTCTCGAGAGAGAGAGGGGGGTGGAGGGAGAGAGGGGGGGGGAGGGGGGGGAGGGAGAGAGGGAGAGAGAGAGAGAGAGAGAGAGAGAGAGGGGGGGGGGAGGGAGAGAGGGAGAGAGAGAGAGAGAGAGAGAGGGGGGAGGGGAGGGAGGGAGGAGGAGAGAGAGAGAGAGAGAGGGGAGAGGGGGAGAGAGAGGGAGAGGGGGAGAGGGGGAGAGAGAGAGAGATTCTTAAATTATATATTAAAAGTTTGTTGCTAATAAGAAAGAGAGTTGTACAGAAAGAAAAAAAATCGTATAAAACAGACAGACTATTACATTGCCAAAAAATACTGAACAGATAGAGATATATTTTAATCTGACAAAAAAGTTGTCTGCTGGAAAAAATTATAAATATATAAAATAAGTTAAATGTCGCCTGCTTCCATAGAGTTATCAGATTAGGCAAAGAGGCTCTGGGTTCGAATACCGAGTCAGGCATGGTAAATGGTAATATTCACTTTGAGGGTTCGATTCCTGGCCAAGACAGGGTTGACATAAGCTGGGTTCGACTCAAGCTTAGATCATGTACGAATGTAATCTAGTTTCTCACTTTCAGTGTTGGGTAGATACATAGATTCTGGGTTCGATTCCAGGCTAGGTCTTGTATGATCATAGCCAACTTGTAATATATTAACCATATTAACTAAAAGGATTAATCAATTAAATTACAAATAGATGATAGTATAAAATAGGAATTCGTTCATTTATGTAAAAAGAGTTTTGAATTGTAGCATTAAATTGATTTCCCTCGTAATGCAAAAAGTTCATATTGCAATGAATATTGTTTGTGTAAGAAATTGTTAAATAATAATGCAATATAAACCTAATGGTTGAAAAATGTACAAATACACGTTAAATTCAAATATAAAGGCTAAAATACAGCATATCTACACTAAATTTATGAAAATAATGTAAATTTCTTTTTAATGCATTAAAATTGCTTAATAACTTGTTAAAATGTCTTAAATCATGGTATTTATCTATTTGATATCCATTTCAGGCGAATAGCAATATTTTAATTTATGTAACAAAGGAGGCTGTTGAGGCTATAAATAGCACCTCCCACCAACTGGAGCTCATTTGCTTGTGAGACTCCATGGGGTCAACATCTCCTAATGTCTTGGGCACATGGATATCCTGTGAACCAGTCCGCACTGCCTAGGTCAAGGGCACTGGTCGCCCGTCTACCAGCCGCTACCAGGACCTGACATGACGAGGTTTTTCGAGCAAGCAACCCGCTCACCCACGCATCGCTTCTGCCGCGATGGTGAAACCAACCCTCCTTGCCTATCGGAGAAGTTACACTTGGAGTTCGTTCGACCGCTTACTCGACCGCTTGCTAGGCTGCCGGACTAGGATCCCACGGAGTTCCTGAGGGTATTGAGAGCGCCCGCCTGTCCCAACGCTTGTCTGGTGGAGCAGGGTAGCATTCAGCTCGACTGACCTGGGTTCGGGTCTCCATCAACCAACATCTTCGCTACAAGAGTTTAAGTAAGTGAATAATTTTCCTAAAAAATTAAGGGTTTTTGGTCGTTTATTTTAAGTTTTTCGCATTTTCTTTAAACTTTTTTAGAATCTTTAAAACTTTCAATAAAATCGTTTAAACTTGAAATAAATTTCTATTAAATTGAACGATTAGTGTTTAAAATTGAAATACACTGTAATGAAATTCATTAAACTTTTAGCAAAATCATTAGACCTTAATGATTTTGCTTCAAAAATTGTTAAAAATCAATGAAATTTCTTTAAAAATCATTAGAACTGAATTATTTTTCTTAAAAATAATTTGAACTGAATGATTTTTCTTTGAAAAGCATTACAAATAAATTAAATTTCTTTAACAATCATTGGAATTGAATCATTTTTCTTTAAAATCAAATAAATAATTTCACATTTCGGAATATTTCTTAAATTCAGTATTTTTTAAGATTTTGAGGATGATTAGGGAAATTTAAGGACGGATGTTTATGAAGAACTTTGGGCTATAATTGTGACTGAGTATGACTGCAAGTGTACATGTGGGGGAAAAGTCATGTAAAATGTATTCCAGATGTAATTTTTTCATGTGCTTTTGAGTTTATTTAGCAGAATTGAGAGGAAAGGTATACCACCAGTTGTTGCATCCTGCACTATATGGAAAAGGGTCTGTGTTGATATCACGAACTTACAGCCTCTCTTCACTGTTTAATTTTTTGCAAAACTATGACAAAAGTGTCTAGAATGTATAGCCAAGTACTCTGAGAAATTTTGGTTAGGTAGTTGTATGACTGCGAGTGTGAGGGGTAAGTCATGTTAATTTAATTCCAAATGTAATGTTTTCATGTACTTTTGAGTTTATTTAGCAGAGTTGAGTGGTTAGGTGTACCGCCAGTAGTTGGATCTTGCACTATATGGAATAGGGCCTGTGTCAATAACACGCACATTCAGCCTCTCTTCACTGTTTAAGTATTCGCAAAAGTATGTGAAAAGTATCTAGAAAGCATGGCCAAGTACCCTGAAAAATTTAGGTAGTTTTATAACTGCGAGTGTGAGTGAATAGTCATGTAAATTATAGTTAGTTTTATGTAGTTATAAGAAATATTTAAGGGAGGGATGTTGTGTGTATGAGGTATGACTATGCAATGGCTAAAACCAGGGAGAACTATGCATCTCAACAAAATCTTGATGGGGGAGATGCATAATCTAAGGTCCCCAGGCTTGTTCAGTGTGAGTTGACTGGAGTAGGATATATGATGAACTTATAAGCCTTAATTATTTCTAACAAATGAAATGTTCTTGAAGTGTATGTGATAGGGTGTTTTGGGTAATTAAGTTAATTTTTAGACATTTCCTTTACAAAGTTGATGAGTAAATGTGAGTGTGAAAGAGAGAGAGAGAAAGAAAGAAAAAAGAGAGAGAGAGAGAGAGAGAGAGAGAGATTCTTCAAGTATTTTCTACATTTCAGAAAATTTTACTTCTAAAAATGTATGATTGTATATTTGTAACAGTATTGAATGTGTACGTAGGTTTGCTTTACTTATTGCATCTATAATTTTATAATGTAAAATGTTCGAATTTTAAGAATTTTTTAAACAATGTTTAGTTTATATTGTAAAAATGTTTGAATTTAACACAAGTCTTAAAAATATTTGAGTGTAACAGATTAATTCCCCTTGCTAAAAATTTCTTTTATAAAACTTATTTTCCAAAAATGTATAACATCTTAAATTTTTTAACAAAAATCCAGATGGTGGTGCTAGCGGCAGTTTAGTGTACTAGAGCTCCCATTCTCTTGCTAACACAGCTCTGTGTACAGATCGGCCTGGCGCTTCTCGCCTTGTTTCCCCCTCACTGGGCATGCGGCCCATCGAGCAGCTGAGACCATGGCCCATCTATTGTGTTTCTCCCAGCCTCCTAGATACCTAACTCTCATCACATTTAAAAGTATGTGGGCTTCGTTGCCTTTTTAGTTACAGCTCTCACTCCTGTCTTTCCTCAGAAAATACAACATTTTTAAAATTAAGAAAAACATTTTGACTAGGATGTTAATAATAATAAAATTATTTATTCACGTATATTGTTTATGTTTGTGTTATTAAGTGTTTTTGTTTTACTGAACCAGATATCACTTCAATTTTATTATTGTGTTGTTGGCATTTTTATATCAAGAAAGTTTTTAATTAGGTGAAAATGGGTGAACATAAGCTATCTTGAATTAACATCTTGCTTGAAGATCTTTATGCATGCTATTCCGAAACATAATCGCAGACAGAAAGGCAAACACGCTGTCGAGACAGTGTCCCTTCACCTAAGCAGCCACAAGTTAATCTTTTGGAGGATGATCTCTACTTAAGAGATTCGAGCATGGATTTTCTTACGGAGAGATTGTCAAAACCAAAATGTCAAAACATATTCGCTTCCCCCAAACATGAGAAGGTTGATAGTTTGAATGACGACTTATTTCTATCAGACTCGAAAGATTCTTGTGATTCGGAGAGTGCTCCAACAGTTTCATAACCGACTTTCTAGTCAATTAGAGATATTTCGCAAAAGGAGCCATTCCTTTTTCGATTCCCAAGCCTCAGTGGAAGCTTTGTCAGACCTAACGCACCAGCCATTGGCTACGGCATTCGCAGGAAGACTAAATTACGTGTGGATACATAATGGTCAATTAGAGTCTGACACGGATTTTTCTAGTTTCTTTGAGAGGTGTAAAATCCCTTTATTAAGCTTAAAAATGGAATCACCCCAGCCAGTTAGATTATCCATTTCTGTAGCAGGTAAGTATTTGGAATCCCTCACAGCAGAAGAATGTGCTACAGAGACCTTTTATTTTCAAAGAAAAGCACTCTTTGTTCTCCATTCAGCCTATGTGGGTCTAATCTATGATGAGGATATTGTTCCTTATCTCCCCAACAGACTTGAGTTTAGTGCACATGGTTCTGGCTGGTGTCTTCAAATGTTGACATATATGGACATCCATGTTAGCCAATATCGGCTGTTTACCATCGGTGCTATGCACACTAAACTGCCCAAGTTTATTGCTAACAGGAAAGCTTGTGTCGCTGTAGATTGCCCAGAGTGGATGTGTTTCCACTACGCCTTTGTAGCATCTTTGTTTCCTGCCACATGACATGCCGAGAGAATTACTTCATATCCAAAACCTCACCAGGTTTTGAATATCGAAGGTCTGTCGACACCTATAGTCATACAGGATGTTCATACGTTCGAGGAGAACAATTCTATTTCTATCAATGTCTACTGTGTGGTGGACAAAGATAGCAATATAATTGACGAACCTTGCAAAAAGGGCAGGGTGTAGTACCCATGCATATTTCCCCTGTATGACATGACAAACACATGAATATTTTGGCGATTAGCGCGAGTAGAAATGCTGCTCATTTGCATTTTGTCTGTATTAGAAATTTGTCAACACTGGTTGGTAGTCAGCTGAGTACGAAACAGCACAAAATACAAGTTTTCGAGCATTGTCTTTAATACTTTGTTAGCGAGGAGAAACTCCCAAGTCACAGTATTCGTTGCCAGCAACAGAAAGCTTTTTGCAGTACTTTCCCCACTGGAAACAGCAAGTACTTGGAATTTAAGACTTATAGCAAACAGCAGAGATTGGGTTTCGAAGTCTATTGCGACATAGAATTGCTTAAAACCCATGACCACTTGCTTGCCTAATGATGAAACAAGTAATACAACTACCATGTACCAACATGTTCCATATACTTTTAGCATTTTGTTGGTTTGTTCATACTATCCAAGTTTATCTACATATTTTGAGTTTGTGGGTGTGGATTGTATGTACAAATTAGTTGATAAATTAGTTGAACTTACAAAGTGGGTTACAGGAATTTACAGCAACGTTGTTCCCATTAAGCCAAAAAACCCTTCTGATAAAGCTAGGTTGGCAGCTCAGAAGAGTTGTCACATTTGTAAAGAACTGCTTGGCACAGATGATGATGTGGTTGACCATGACTTGACAGGCAAAATCAGAGGTCGTGCACATAATAAGTGCAAATTGAATTTTAGACTGCCCAAAATACAACTTGTCGCTGTTTTCCATAACCTGCAGAATTACGATGTTCACTTTCTTATAAAGTACTTGGCTGAATGGCACATAATGTTACACGTTGGAACCATGGTAATTGAAAATCCTGGAAGAAATCATGTGATCAGAATGACCTTACAGAAATTTAAATGTATCACAAAACATAATCCCAATGAGACTGATTGTAATGGAAAGGCACAATATTTCAAGTTAAGATTTATTAATTCATTCCAATTTATGAATGCATCTCTGGAAACTTTGTCAGGCAATTTACTAACTGTGCAATTGAGTATCACCCACTCAGTGTTTCCAGACAACACCTAATTAGAACTGGCAAAATGGAAGGGAATTTTTCCTTATGACTTTGTTAATTCGCCAGATAGTCTGATGTGCAAGTCACTCCCACCAAAGGACACATTTCATAATGTGATAAGAGGCGAAGGCATTAGCAATGAGGATTAATGTTCATGCCCAAGCCACATGGGATGCATTCAACTGTATAAACATGCTGCAGTATGCCATTCATTACTTGCATGCAGACACTTGTTTGCTGGATCATGTTTTTGAGAATTTCAGGACTGTATGTTTGGCTCATTACGATCTTGACCCTACTGCCATGTACATCGCAGATCTGTCTCCTTCTTGGGATGCTTTATTGTCAATGACGCGCGCACAGCTAAGGCTGTTGACTGAACCCGACATCCATCTTTTTGTAGAATGTGAGGTTAGGGGCGGCATTACCCAGGTTTCAAAAAGACGTGCAGAAGCCAACAATATTTACATGGGTGAGGACTATTACCCCAGTGTGGCATCGAAATGTATATGATATTTCGATGTCAGCGAGCTGTACAGTCATACAATGTGGTCCAAGCTTCCGATTGGTAATTTCGAGTGGGTTGATGCTGACATGTTCTCTTCATGGGATTTAGCAAACATGGTGAATGACAGTGACACTTGTTTTTTCGCGGAAATTGATCTGTCATTTCCAGAGGAGTGTCATGATAAACTGTATGATCTGCCTTTGGCCCCAGAAAATGGCGTACCCCAAGCAGCTCACATGAGAAAATTCTTTTAACACTTGTGTATGCACAAAATATGTTATATTGGGGAAACACTGGGGCAGTGCTTGATGAACGGGACCAAACTTGACTCCATTCATCGCATTTTGTGCTTTGAGCAGAAGGTGTGAATGGCTCCGTACATCGACTTTAACATTGAGAAATGTGCCCAGGCTGCGAATGCATTCGAAAAATCGTTTTTCAAGTTGATGAATAGTTCCATTTATGGAAAAACATTCCAAAATGTCCACCAGGGAAAGGGACATCAGAGTTGTTTTGATGTATGGCACAATCTATGGGGTTGCATGACATCCGACATTCCAGGCGTGGCAGATTATCGATGAAAACTTAGTCCTCATCAAGATATCAAAGATTTATGTTTACGTTCAACAAACCTTTGTACACTAGTGTGGCTATTCTTGACCTTTCAAAATTAACTCACTATGAAATTCACTAACAGTACATGTGTACAAAGTTTCTTCCGCCGGCTTTTCACCTCCTATATTGTGACACCGATTCCTTGGTATACTCTACTACCTGTGACGACATATATAAAATTATTACCCCGGTTTTAATGACGTGGATTGATACATCCAACTATGCACTCGATAATCCGCATGTATTCCCTCGCAGGAATATTGGCTGCACTAGGATGATGAAAGATGAATGTACTGGGTGCATAATCACACACTTTGTGGGTTTATGTCCTAAGCTTTATGCATACGTTGTTGCGAGTGAGCAAGGTATTTGTAAGGCGAAGGGTGTAAAACCCAAAGTGTTGCAATCACTCACGTGCAAGGATTATCGAGATTTCCTCGAAAATTGCACAAGGGTAATGGGGACCCAATATCAGTTCTGTTTGCATGCTCATCAAGTCTACACCAAACGTGTAACAGAGGTCGTGTTGTCAGGTATGGATGATAAGCGGTACATTGAGGCAGATGGAATATCAACCTTGCCTTGGAGGCACTATCGAATACATGAGTAATTTTTTTAAATAATTTTCCTCCTTATAACAGTTTCAACACCACAATAAATTTATAGACCTTCCAACACCACACAATGCCAAGGACATCCATCTGCACCTCCTGTTCCACAATCATCATAGCTGTCTGCAATCATTATTGCAGCTGACTACACCAAGTTGAAATCATTACTGTTCAATGCTGCTGCTCCCTGTTTGGCTACCTGTAATGCATTACATAACTTCAGTAACAACTCTCTTGATGCAAGTATATTCGATCCAATTTCCCTTGTAAAGAAGGAGTAAATGAAATTGACATCTCATCATTGAAATTTAGAAATATATGTGCGTGCGAATGTGTGTTGCACTCTGTCTTTGACGTGTTTGAGTGGGAAATACCGCACATAACAAATAAATGCCCTTCTGTGCGTGTCTACGAACACACCTCCCGAATGTGTTGTTAGGTAAAGAAACATCAATCATAATGCTTTGAAAATTGTTTCTTTTACATAAATCTTTTCAATTGTGTTTTAGTTTGATATAAATTACAAGATTAAAAAATATTTACACAAACACTTTGTAACAGTAGAAGTAGTAAAAGTAGTGTAGCAATAGTAATAGTAGTGTTAGTAACAGTAGTTGTACTACTAAGTTCCAGATGTAAAAAAACTATATTGAAATGTTTGTAAAATGTTGTTGGTATAAAGCTATTGATGAACAATCTTTTATTTTGTAAATTGATTGTTAAAATGTTATTGATGAAATATCTTGTTTTTGTAAGAATGACTCGTTTTTGTATAACATTTTTGGTAATTTTGTTGTAAGATGATCGTTTTTAAAGTATGTGCAAAATTGTTTTGTATAAATTTGTATAGCAATTGTGATTGGATGATTACTTTTACTGTGTGCAGATGTTTGTTGTAAATTGAATCTTTTCTGTGTGATATTGTAAGTACTTAGGTTTAAGGATGATTTTGAAAAAAGAACATTTTATAATAAAATGTTAAAAAATGAGGTGTATTTATTTTTATACCTCATTTCACTAACTTTTTTTTTTTCAATAATATCCAATGTATAATGAGTGATGGTTTAATAGTAGTGAATAGAACTGAGTAGGTGTATCAATATTGGTAAGCTGATGACTTGCATTTAAATAATTCAGGATAACTTTTTACTTGCTTTGACGAAGAAGAAAATGTAATTTTCTTGACTTAAAAACTTACAATCATTTTAATTAAAACTAGATTTTAAGGGCTGAGGGAAAATTACAAAAAAATGATGGAGAAAATCATACATAGCTGAATGAATGAATGAGGTTTTGGAAAGGAATGAGGCAACAGGTTAGTATCTTAAGAGAACCTTGGTCTGCTCAAGTTGAAGGTTTGAGTAGGACACACGCTCTGCTGCCCAACTTTTGTGACACCCCAAGGGAACACACTGAAAGTGAAACCCGAATACCTTTTATAGAGGCAGGTAGCAAAAACCTCTGCTCCTCCTTGGCCACACTCTATGATTGCACCGAACACAGTCGAGCAAATATTTTAATATTTAATTTTATACATACACGGCTTACAAGAGTACCTGTTCAAGATACAACACAATGATGTCTGGAGAAGAATAAAACAACACAATATATTTAAACTAGTTTTTAAATAAAAATTCAACTCAAGTTATGTAATAATAGCAGTATTTTTTCCTGTGATTTTGCAAGAGTCTGACATACTTCCAACTCTAGTGATAGCCTCGATTAATGTTTTATAGTGTACTTGTTTAAATATAAAACTATTCTATCGGGAAAACATAAATTTTCGTGTGCTAGCTTATTTTCTTTTTGGATTGATATACGGTGTTTATGATAAGTAATTGCTTTCTGTGTTCTGTAGACAAATATACAGTTTGTGTTAACAAATTTGCTCTATTTATGGAAATTTGTAGTACGTTCGTTATTTAAAAAACAATTTTCTCTTTGAGGATGTTTGTGTATTTTCCCCAATACATATATATAAAGAGATTTGTGATTATGCTCTACACAAGTTAGTTATTATGAAACAAATCATTTGGGGTACGATTTTCTATTGTTATATATTTTACTTATCAGAATAGACATCCACTATTGTGTCTGGTTTAAATTGTATTGAGTTTTTTTTTGCCAGAAGATATCATTCTCCAGGCTGAATCGTGTTATTTATTCATACTGACTAGCTGGATTTCGTTTAAAGACAGTAGTTTTTCATTATACTTGTCTCTTGTGTTATTTATTCATACATAGAACTCGTTTAAAGACTCTGCCTTGTGTAACTTCATAATGGCTAGCTGGATTTGATTTAGTGAGTTTGCACTTGTCGACACCAGATGTCTCTCCTGTGTAAATTATATTTCTAAGCTCGAGAGACACATTATGTTTAAGACTCATGTAATTGTGCTTATTAATCATGTAGTAGTTTGAAATTTGCAAGTCGATGGATGTAATTTATTCATACATAGAACACTCTGAATTTCTCTAACATTTAATTGCATTTGGAAAACACATCGATTAACATGTAACTCGCATCTTTCAAAGTAGCCTATCTCCCGCCACCGTCTACGAGCAATATCCCCCAAAAATATAAAAATTACACTTAGAAATCATTTAAACACACTGAAATTCTCTTGTGTGTTAAATATATTCATAAAAATCAACTACAGTAGACTCTCGATTACCCTTGAGTAGATTATCCGCTTTGTGGCTTAACTGTGGCACATTCAGAAATTTAAAATAAATTTTGGAAACTAACTCGATCACTGCCAGAACGAAGTTATTTTATAAAACACCCATCTTAACTAATGCGATTCGTAACAGGTACTCTCTGAAAATAACTGTGGATTAAATTATGATTGTTTAGAAATGCAAATACACATCAAAATGTGTTCCCGACGGTGCGATGAGCTTAGTTACGTCGCAAGACAGTGAGCCAACAGCACCGCACAACATGCTAGCCTAGTTGCCACCTGCCAGGTATAGCCGGAACTCGGCGCGACCACCGCATTCCTCCCGCATATCACACTCCCACATTCAGTATAAGTTTTATCTTGCCAGTCAGTAGTTACGTTCGGTTTTGATTTTGCTCATTTTCAACTGAAAAATGTTTGCAAAACGTAAACGTGGTTTTATATTTACAGTAGAAGCTGGAAATTATTAATAAACTTGGATGAAGTGCAATAGAACAGCTTTCATTTATGTATGGAGTGGGAGAAACAACAATTCGGGATATACGATACAATAAATCCAAAATTATTGACTTTGTGAGCAGTGCGGACTCGAAAAGTGGATTGGCGAATAGGAAAAGATGAAATTATCAAAGTATGTGGAACTAGATAAGGCTATGCTGGAGTGGTTTAACCAGAAACGTGCCGTGGGAACACCAGTGTGGGGCTTAGTGCTTATGTGAAACAAGCCCAATATTTTTTTGAAGAACTGGGAATGGAAGGCGAAACTGGTTCCCTACATTAAACACTGTTTTCCACATGCAGAAACAGCCAGCTGTATGCCGCACGCACTGGACAGTGTGGGAGGTGTGTGTGTGACACAGGCGAGATGCAGTTCGCTTTGCACATTTTTGTTTCCTCTCTCCAGGGGGAGGGGATGTGGCATGTTGCCTAGCAACCAAGTGATGTCAGATTTCAGATTTTTTCTCTCGAAAATAGGATCACATACCACATATATGGTATATATACATTATAATAAATGTGCCTACATCATAATTATAACGATTACATAGAGCTATACCCCATAGGAGATTGATGTGGCGGCTTGCTGTTGTCACTCATGCCTAGATCATCGGGGCTGGGCAGCTGCCGATTGGTTGCTACAACGTTATTCTGGCAGGCGGCAGCCAAGCAGCCGCCACTGCTACCATCGTTACAGGGCCGGTTCAATTTGTAACAGCGGCCCGGTATTGGGAACACATGCTGATTGATGCGATTCACTTCAATGTTTTGAATTTCTATGAAATCTAGGTGGCATGTTGGCCTCTGCACTGTCATGATGAGGCCCAGCAATTTAGTGCGGTCTACTTGAAATACTAATTATCCCGAATTTTTCATAAAAAAACTTTTGACGTAGCCTATAGATGCACAAGGCCTTATTCGCCAATATGGCAATGTAAGAACACATTTTTTTGCATATATGGAAAAACATACAATATTGGCTGTAAAGAATCAGTAAAATAGATCTCGGCACTGAAAGGAGGGAGAATGTGTGCCCGTTCCCTCCGCCTCATTCATCAGTGTCCTGACTCGCGACCACCCGCCGACAGACAACACGCCTAACTGGTCAAACACTTTCCACTTATTTATTTATTGAGGTCGGGAGACATAGATTGCCCCGTGGTATACCGGGCTACGGTATTCCTGGCTTCACTGTATTATGTCAAGAATAGGCTGTTTCACACTGAAACACCCAGGATTCAGCAGCCACCCTGTCTGGCATGCTCTGTGCGAGTGTTTGCAGGACATCCGCGGGGATTCATCGTCATTCCTCTAGTAGCCATTCCATGAGTTCAGCAATAGATTACGGCCGCGCCTGACGAGACCTCACCCCACGATCAAATTCGTCCCAAAGATGTTCTATAGGGTTGAGGGCGGGCCAGTCCAATCGGCGAACATTGTTGTCGGCGTACCACTGCATAGTAGCCCTTGAAACATGGCACCTGGCATTATCATCCTGGAAGTAACACGGGTCCATTCCGCAAAAACGCCACAATGTTGGGAGCATTTCATTATCCAGAATGTTACAATAGGCCTCTGTGTTCATGCTACCACGGGCAAACACCAGCGGTCCTACGCCGAAGGCCGTGAAACACAAGTCAACTGACGTACTGAACTACCTATCGTCACGGGTGCCCAATTACTTTTTGGTCGATAGTGTATTTTCGAGGCTTTAGGGTGGTTACGGAGAAAAAAAATATATAAATTCCATGACTTCCTTGTTTTCCCTTTTTCACTTTTTTTTGTGTCCGGTCTATACTAATTCAATAAAAATTAACTTTTGCAGACTCTTATTCAGTTGAAACCTTCAACGCTAGTGAAAAAATGTTTCGAGGAAATGATATTCTCACGACTATCTATTTAAAGAAATTTTAACAAATAGTCATGTTAAGTGCCCATAGATGATGCAAAAGTATGAAACAAAATTAATATTCTTTTAGACATTTCAGTATCAATATACATGTCTGACTTTTGTTAAAGAATTCGCTTTTCAGGTTTGAACATATGTATTGCCCTTGTAACGTATGGCCGAAAGACGTACGGTATTAAAACAACAGAATCACGCCTACTCTATAAACCAAAATAAGTCCATGTTTTGTGAATTATTAACTACTGTCGTGGAACCCACATGGGACCTTTTAAATGCTTGGTCTGATATTCCATAGCTACACGCCGACGCTTCAATTCAAGAGTCGACATTCAAGACCATTAAGTGCAGTGCGGTAGAGGTTAATGCTCTATTTCGCAATAAAGTTATTATAATATTACTACTGATTACAATACATACTATTTCCATATAAGAAATGTGTTTAATTGTGTACTCACAACCAAAACTATTTTTTTACATTTTGCAGTTTTTCAAACAGAATTTCACTAGAATACTACGACACCGTGAATATATTCAGCCATCGCTACAAAATGAAAGAACAACAACAATAAGGAAGACATTGCGCGAGGTAACACGGCCAATCCATTAGTTGCATTTTATATGATATTGCAAACATTGTAAACAACTGGAATGCATCGCATGCAACAAATCTCATGGACATTCAGCAAATGCTCCTTTTACAAAGGAACATCAAACATTTCTTAATAGGATAATTATAAATGTAGTTAGTTAAAACATTTAAACAAGTACAAAATACTCCCCAAGCTCTTAGGAAATCCAGTGAAATGTTCCTATTTTCACTGGTGGTTGAAAATTACCTGATTTTTGCCTGTTTACCACATCTTCTCTATATGCAGCCAGTCAGGCTCCTTTAGGAAACGTTCTCAGTTATATACTACGCAATGGCAATACAATGTTTCTTGATTAACGAAATTTGCCGAAGATGGCTTTCCTCTGATTACTGAAGGGGTTTTAAGGCTGTTTCTTACATGATCACGACACAAATGCAGGCGATAAACGCTGCAAGGTGAATGGCCAAGTTCCTCCCCGTCTAGTTTCTGTGCTATGAGGATTCACTCTCAACTGGTTGGTCCGATGTGCGAAAAACCACTCGGTCAAATTTCGATGTTACTAACACACGACGCAATCTCGCAGTCAGAAAGGCGAGCAATGTGTTGCAACTTGTGTACAGGGAATTAACGAGCACCGAGGTCTTGAGAGCCGATGGGGGTGAAGCGAGATGAGCGTGGAGCAGCGCCGGAAATAATGGGCGGGGGAAACGTGGAGATCTCCGAGAAAACCCGTCTACCAGCGGCATCGTGCGGCACTATACCCACGTGCGGAAATCAAGGAGCGACCCCACCGGGAATCGAACCCGGTTGCCCTAGGTGGCCGGCGAGTAGTCTACCCACTACACCGCCACGTTCCCAACTCGACTGCAGTGAAATCACAGACAGGTGACTTTGCAACGAAGGCATAGAGTGTAGAAACATGGTTTAAATAAAATTCCCCATCATTTTACGAAAAAGTTTTGGTCAAATAACGCTCCATAAAATCACGAGCACATTGCTTTTTCAACAACAGACTTTCCGTGAACTCATCGAACCTCTCCAAAAATGGAAACGTAGTGGTACTTTACTTTTGGTATGAAAAAAAAAATTCGTTATTCTGGTATTTTAGTAACTTATGTTTAAAAAAAAAAAAAAAAAAAAAGGAGATTGAAAGAGTTGAAAATACTTTACTTCGGAGTGGAATTTGAACTCGAATCAACCTACGACTTCATGTGATAATGTAGTGTTTAAATACGTTAATTTGAGAGATTTGACGAACGCTACTGTTCCGTTTATATTGAATTTAATGTTTGAGTGTTTAAAGTGTTGCTAAATTGTACATGTGCCTGATATTACTATTTAATGTTTGAAGGAATAAGTCACAGTGGCGTGGATATCCTAGGCATTGCTTCGTACCTAAACCCAAAATTATAGGAAGCAGACGTTCCGTATGTTGCATTTATGGCGATAAGCTCCGTTTTTCGTCAATAAAATTCGTGTTTCCGTATATTAATTACAATTTTTCGTAAGACATTCAATGAATTTATGGAAATATTTAGCACTGAATATACTGGAGCAACAGGGTGCGTGCATGCAGACACTGGTGGACAGCTGTTCAAGACGTGAAACTGCTGTCGTACGAGTGCGCCAAAATTGATGGTATATGCTGTTCACGGTAAAATGATCATTTTTGAAAGCCCTGCTTAAGATACACTTGTATACACATTGTGTATTCTTCCGCCTTATGTAAAATTAACACTGCGATGGGCCTCATCTCTTTATTCAATCGTCGGACAAATGAAACTGTGAAATTATTAAGAAAGTAAACACTTTACAAAGCTGCTCATCTTTATACTTCATTGTATTAGAAAAACAGAAAGTGAAAGAAATAATTTCAACTTAACACAAATTATTACCTAACACTTTTTATTCGACGTTAAGTTATGGAACTACTTTCCACCCATCGTTACCAACTATAGTGGGCGAATGTCACCCAGTGCGCTCGTTAAAATATAAGCATGCAGGGGCAGTTATTTTTTTCCGAGGTTCATTTCTAAAGTACTCACTTTATCATGAACAGTCTTTAGTAGACAATGTGTTACTTGGGGCCTCTAACACGACTCCTATACAACTCCTGCAAGTCCACAAGTCTAGAACGTGTAGCAACATAAAACACAAGCTCAGAAAGGAGACTTATAAAAATTCATACTAATTCTACAATTGTAGAAGGATTATACAAGAAAAACTGCATTAAGTGTACGTTCATGGTTTTGTAAATTATGCAATATATTCTAGTTTCTGTTTTGCTATTCCATGGTAATGCCCGCTGTTTCCGCGTCAATGTAACTAAATTTAAAGATTTTGTTTTGCTGACAAACTGTTAGTTCTGTTTTAAATGAATCCTGTGTAATACTAAACATGAATTTTTATTTTAATGCAAAGTCGTTGACTGCTACAAACGTGTTTCTTGGCAAGTACATGTACGGCTGTCTTACACCTGCAGCACTGGATTAGTTTTTTTCATAAACATCCCCATATTTCAGTGTTGCATACAACTAACATAATCACAAAATACGTGTAATCCTGAAATAAAGCTCAAAATTACATTATTTTTTCACTACATATGACTTGTAAACCACGTATTCGTAGACTCTTAGGGCTTGTAGAAAATGGATAACACTTGTGAATTCTTCTGAAACACAACTTACAAGATTTTACGTGTGTGTTACAGAACTTTTCTGCAAGGATGGAATTTCACTTGTAGTTAGAGCCACCAACTTGGAAAATATATCGGGGTTCTCAAATTTGAGAGAGTAAAAAAAGGGGGGGGGGGAGCTAAAAACGTGAAATTGTTCAAAAGCCATCTTTAAAGGTGTGGTGTGACTAAGCCAAAATTAAGGTAGAAGGCTACTACGCTTAAAAAAAAAAAACTGCCCGTAGCACAATACTGTATCCACAATAGAACTAGCGACGTAATAATAGGGTTTTAAAGTGCTGAAATAATAGGGGTGCTGGGCACTTCGGAAATATTTCTGGGGTGTTCAGTATGTAAAGCACCTCCACATTCGGTGCCTATTTTTGTACATACAGGTCCTACATTGGCAATGACACGTAAGATCGAGTTACAGAAAATAACTAAGTGTATAACTGTACTTACAGATGTTATAGGACCCAGGCGATCGCGTGTTACTTTGACAGACCTATGGGATAGTTTTAAAGTGGGAATATTTCGAAGAAACGGATTATTTCCAGTCTTGTTTGGGGACTATAGAATATCAGATATTTTATGTGTAAACTCTCTAATGATACTAACTCGATTCCTGTGTTTATTATAGTAGTGTAGTGTTCAATTTTTTACTGACTTAAGTTTAACTACAACTATTGCTGAGATATAAGCATGCATGTATTATTAAAATAAAAGCTATGTAATTGCTTGATATTGAAGATGATTAGGGAATCACGTTTGATTATTTTATTTACGAGGGCTATTCTGCAATATTTTGGACTTGCAACACTACGCCAATTCTATGAAAGAGATTCTATGATTGCCGGTCTTCAAAATAGCATGTGACATGCTTCATTTATCTGAGTAAAGCAAACGAGTTCTTTTTTGCTTGGTACAAAAGTTGAATTGCAGCGTTTATTATATCGACAGGACAGGAAATACGGGTATATTGTTGATAACCAGACAAGGTATGGCTACCGAATTTTGGGTTATTTTGCGCAACAAAAAAGGGGGGGGGGCTAGGAGACGTCCGAGATGATCAAACAAGCGTACGGTGAAGACCCAATAGCTACGCTTGTCGTATTCAAGAGACGGAAGTGTTTCTATCGAAGTCCAAGACAATATGCAGAGTCAGCCGAGAATTGGGTTCCCAGCTACGTCTTTGAACGATGAGAGAATTATGTAATGTAATGGGCAGCTGTGCCGAGCCATGTCTATAGTGCTTGCATGAACGCGCCATTCTAAAGTGCGCGCCATTGCCAAATCACGGCCGGACGAATAACGAGGCCGCGGCGGCATGATACAGGCGAGCAAGATGACGCGAAGGAGCCTGTTCTCGCCTCGACGTCAACCAGGGAAGAAGTTCCAGAGAGCCAGAGGGATGACGACGTGCCGATCGCCTTAGTCTGTCTGCAAACCAGCCTTCGGCATCATGCAAGGTGGGAAGATCGGTCCAGCAATTAACCGAAATGATGGATCATATTAGGTTTCAATAGGTTTTATTAAAATAACTTATATGCATACAGTTCCAGCTCCGCCGACATGTTTCCAGTTAATGTAATACGTGTAAAATCCAAGAGGTAAATAATAATGTGTTCAAACCATGGAAGGAGTAATCCATGAGTAAATTATGGAGTGGCTCTAACCTATTGAGTACGACCCTCACAAACGTATATTTTAAGCTAAATAGTAATTCAATTTATGAATTAAAAAAATTAAATTATAACAATTACGAAAGCACATACATCGTTGAAAGGAGGAAAACGTTTATCGCTACTTGTGTTGGCAGCTAAACTGAATGTTGGTGTTGCAGACTGTCACAAAACAGGTTATTAGCCACCTGAAAGAGTCTCGGGCCTGTGCAATACGGGTGCCTTTTCGCAATGTGCGATTTCTAGGCTTTTCAAGCATTAAAAGTTGAGACGAATAAAGTTAAATACGGACCATGCAGGAAGTGAATGCTGCCACATCTGCTTTTTTGCATCGACTGTTGGAAAATGGGCAGCAAAATGTGTTTGTAAATCTAGTGTGTTGCTGGAAACTATGTACAGAATGCGAAGGCCACTTATCGAAAGTATTCCACTTCAAACCCCCTGCGAGCTAGGACTCTCAAATGTTACCACAGTCCACAAATTTTCGAAACACAACCCTCATAATTAAAAATTATATGTCAGTCATGTCGTGAAGCCGACAACGGCGTGTCCAGTACGTTTGTTTTAAGTTCGATTCGCATGCTAGGTTTCGTCCTTGAAGTGACAAGGAAGAGAAAACATTTTGTGTCAGAAATTCTTGATTTTAAAGGTAGTTTTTTTTTTTTGTGCGTGTCAGTATTGACACGCAGATAATTCTCACACTTGCACGTTTGCTTGTGTGGATAAAGCACGCGGCGATGGATTCCAGTGCAGAAATTGCAACAAATCAACGCAACACGTCCGGATAAAGAAAAGACGCATCTATCTCTGTAATCTGGACGCACCAACACTATCCTGAAGCCCTGCTTAAGTTCTACTTCCAGGATATTCCTCCGCCTCGTGCAAACTAAGCTTAACTAAGTCTAGAAAATTACACCAGAGGTCAACGCAGAGCTTTCCTGCGCACCCAGTTGTAATATTATTTTCCAAGAGAACTATTTATTACAAGGCGCTACCAACACAGATTTTTCTCACTGTTTTTATTCGTGTTTATTACGAAATAATTATTATAATGTATAATTGAAATATAAGTAAAACTTCAACTTAAAGAAAAATAAAATAGGTCAGTGTTTACACAGGGATAAAACGCTTGATACATGGCATATTTAGGAAATAGCAAAAAATTTAATACATGGGGTGATTTTTCAAAGGTTTGTGTTAAAACGTTCGACGAAACCGTGAATGTACCATAACCGATGGACGTTTCTCATTCTGTCCACAATTTATAAAATTAACCAACTTCTCTACGAATGCGGTTTCCGCCGTTCCACGCCCACCTGTCATCTATAAATACGCGAAATCTCGATGGGTCTGTGGAATTGTATGATTGTAATCAATACATACGCTCTCGTAAAAGGTAGACATATTTAAGAAATGGAATGAAATTTATCGTGTATGTTTCTGAACTCTGAAAACTCCCTAATTCGTAATAATAGTTGGTCACAAAAATAATAAAATTATACTTTGGTGCATACAATGAAATCACTTATCCCCCCCCACCTAATTGTACTTCACCGTATGTCGCATATTAATAGGCAAATGTAAGCTAACCTGGAAGAATAGGTAGCTAAATAAGTGCGTTATTTTTTTTAAATTTAAAATTATCAAATATTTTTGTTTCAAATTTTATACTCCACATAAGCATATGCAATTATACATCGACATCAGTCCACAGCCACCTGTAGATTTTTTTTTTTTCATATTTCCCAAGATGAATAAAAGTTCGTAACGTAAAAACTTGCCGTTTATATGCTAAATGTTGAAAAGATAATTTTTTTAAATTTACTTTCGTCCTAACTCCTTCCGAAGTTTTGGATATGTAACGTCCTGTATTTTACATTTTCAGGAACATCTCAAATGACCAAATATCTAAATTGTTATCATGATCAGACCTTTTCCTGTGGAGGTCATATAAACCCAAAACTATAACTACCTACAAAAATATTTACACATTTATACATATAAACATGGACTACGTAAACACGCCGGCTTTTAAATATTTTAGAAATCCTATTATTGCCATAAAAATTACCTTAGCCTAAGCATTACATTCTTACTCCAAACGTTTGGAAGTTTCTTTTATGAAATCTGACGTTTTCACATTCGGTAGCGCTACATATTCTTAACGAAGTCGTCCCTCCACCTATGCTATTCGCATAGTTGTTGACTTTATATCCGTATTGATACTATAACTAACAATGCTGTTTGAAATGGCCTGGGAATAAACAAATATCGGAAAAAGGGGATGGGTAGGGTATGCGCGTATCACGCTATACCCAGCGAGTTACAAACATCGAATTCCGTACACTTGGAAATAACACACTTTTACTAACAGTAGCTATAACGTTTCCATCCTAGGTGTGTGCATGTGTATGTGTGTATGTATGTGTGTGTGTGTGTCTACATAGGCACAAACTCCCGGAACTCGAAGCACTCAGAAGTGAGACTTCAGTACACCAACAGCTGCCTCTGCCGCTAGTGATATTTCCCATGGAACTGTAAAACATCCATTCCAATTAGAAAAAATAAATAAACCAGGAGGTCACTGCGTCGTACCGAAACTACAAATGGACTAGGGAGTTACGACCATTGATCGCGGGGGGGGGGGGGGGAAGAGGGGGTCATATTGGAACACTCCACGTTTTCACCCGGCTCAATATGCGGGCACAATGGGTTTAATAATCCGTGCACAGAGATGATACATCAGTTTCCTCCCCCCTCCTCTCAAATCATAACCCCTTTTCCGCCGTGTGTACAAAAGACTTCCAACCAACTGTTTGCAAAACTAAACACCAGGTGAAACAATTGCTACGCCGGGGACACAATGGGGTATAAATCCGGTCATGGGAAAACAACACGAGGGCCAGGATGTAAAACAAAACAATAAAAAAAAAAAAGGAGGGGAAAGGTTTTGAGAAAAAAGTGGGAAGGGGGCTGAACGAGCAGCGAGGGGTGAACAGAGCACCCACGTGCTGAGCGCAATGATTAGCGGCTATGCAAATGAAATGCTATCATTAATTATTCAAACAGAAGGTGGAAAGGGGGGGGAGTTAGGCCGGTTAGGGGGAAGCTGGGGAAAAGAGGGGGAGGAAGGGGGACACGCCAGACCGCGATACTGTAACGGTTCACGAGTTGAATGGTTGTATAGGCTACTCACCTTAAAGTGGGCACTTGTAGCCCTCTCATTTGGAATAACAGTCAATATTTGTTAACTTTAGAGTCCGGTGAAGTATACGCACTGTGTTTATTATTTACATGGCAACATTGATTTTAAAAAGTGCTGGAAGGATAAAAATGGTTAATAGGAAAAACGTAACTAGGGCCTCCAAAGTGCTCACTTTATCGTGAACAGCCTATTGTTTTCTTATTCTTGTGAGGGACGAGGTTTAAAGTTTCTTGATTCCTCACTCTCCCTCTAAATTCTTTGGCAACCAACCACGCAAACGGGCGCACGCCCCCAAAAAATTCATTTCATTTTTGTACGGAATTCTGTTCAAACTTGTGTAAATTACTTGTAAGCAATATTTCCTCTCGTAAGAAATTTAGACAGCATATTTTTTTGCATAGTGGCATGTCAAAATCACAATTTTAGTATTCTTGGGGAAGTACAAATTCTACAAAACTTACTTGCAATTGGATAATTCCCGTTGATACAAGATGGCATGAATCACTTCAAGAAATACTAAAATAACGGTATGAAATTTTTGCATTGTTATCTCTAATCGTCAAAGATTTCTTTTTTTTTTTTTTTTTTTTTTTTTTTTTATGAATTTTGCCTCGTATTCTTTAAATAACTAGAGATGATGGTTTATCGCGGGAAAAGTTGACTGTTTGGTAGAATCCTACGTTTTGGTCACATGCCCGACAGTTTTTTTTCTTATTGGCTGTCCTGTATGCATGAAGCTACTCCCCCATTTCATTGGGCCAATGAGGATTCTGATACTATAAGGCAGAACGTTCGTGATTTGTCTGCAAACAACTTAGTCGAGTCAAAACTTTGTTCATCCAATCATGATAGAATAAACTAATTAAGAGTGTTCATAGAAGGTATGTTGGCTCAAAATATTTTTGCGTTTTTCGATCATCTCTATGAATGACTTACGACATGGCATTTCAGTCATGCTTGTTAAGTTTCCTGCAAACGTTTCCGTTTATTTTAGTCGTACATGCCATAAAACTCGAAGTGAGATTTTGTCACGTAATAATCTAATTTTTTATGAAAAGATATAGTACTTACACATAAAGTCTAACAAGTTGAAAAATATTTTGTATAGTTATAAAATAATAAGTTTTCTGGTGAGCAACCCTTTAAAGGTATGCAGAAATCATGAGTTTCGATTCCGCGGAGAACCCCCTTAACTATAAATGAAATTAAGTAACACATTTATTTCTGCTTTCTGCAAGGTCCATTGAAATAAAGCTATTTAAGCTTATTTTTGTTCTACATTCCCTGAAAACTTTCATAATCGTTATCTTGTATATTATGCAAGCCTATCTGCCAGTAGGCATGTGTGCCTGAGTTGCCTCTTCGCACCTTCCAAGTAACTTGCAAACCCTTACATCGAGTGACACCAAACTCAATATAATTCTACTGCCGATTAAGCGCATCTCACTTTATTAGTGTTTAAACATACAACCTACAGTGCTGGTTTTCAAAATACCAATACACTGATTTAAATCTAGCTCGATGTGCTTACAGTATCTAATAAGAGTGAAATTTCTATATTAATTTTATTTATATTCCTTAGCCTTAATGACTAAATTTCATTATTATTATTATTATAGTAACCAGGAACCTCCAGATGATTCCGACCAAGTGAGATATGCAATAAGTAGTGGCCACGCCATTTTGCATTATCGTATAGCGCTATACTGAACTCAAAAATTATCTATACACACTAGAAGATGCATGCATTCATATATGCTTGCATACATACAAGCACTCGTACAGACATACAGGCATACAGGCATACATAAATAAATAATACATGAAATTCAAATTTCAGGTA
This sequence comes from Dryococelus australis, assembly GCA_029891345.1. Lineage (NCBI taxonomy): Eukaryota > Metazoa > Arthropoda > Insecta > Phasmatodea > Phasmatidae > Dryococelus > Dryococelus australis. The sequence continues at coordinate 322,733,719 of CM056995.1, read as the reverse complement.
AAAAATATATAAACATATCTTAAATACCACTATTAAAAGTGCTGTAATTGTTGTGTTAGGAATAATCAATTCCCGTGTGTAGCACAGTACAGTTAATTTACGATAAAATGAAAAACATAACTCCTAAGTTAGTTACACGTTAAAAGCGGGATGTACCCGGGCGTTTTCTGTGAAATAGTTGTTTGCGCGAATACGCGTATCTCGGTAAACAAATATTCTGCAAATACGAATTTTTATCAGAAAAGCTTATAAAAAAACAATTATCTATGCCCATTTTTTGTCATAATGTTACGTGCTGCAGCTGGCGCCGACTCAGCTGCCTCGCGCCGTAATCGGAGACCCACCTCGCCCTCCCCTCTTCGTGGAACGATGCGCTCGTGGCTGTCTGCTCCCTTCTGGGAATCCCGTGAATGCCGACAGTGGCGAGACTTGCTGGCTTCGCAGACCTCCTCTCGCCTGCTAGAGTTTCCGATACGTTTAGCGACGACGCAAGAATATTCTGGTGAGACAGGCTGGCTCCTCAGCCCTCCGCGACGCACTACGCGAGTTGAGGAAGATTCTAGGTGGCGGCCTAAGACACTATATATACTGCCGCAACCCAGCGGCTGGCTGTCTTTGACGGAGGCCGTCTGGCCGAGTGTGCGCGAGCGAAGTGAAGTGTGGACGACGACTGGGGATTGCGGGACGACGGTGAGTGCGGTGTCCGTGGCGTGAAGGGGACGAGAGGGAGTGAAACCGACGAGTGAAGCCTACTGTGCGTGAGGCGCTTGGAGGACTCTAGAACATTGCGACTGGCGGGACATGGACTGAACTGACGTGGTACTGAATGGAACTGCAGTACTGATTTTATTGTAAATATTCTAACTGTCAAATATGGATGCATAAATTATAAAAATAATTGAATATGTAGTTTGATACATTGTCTATTGGGAATTATCCTTAATTATTTAATTTCATTGATTTATTTGTCGTAATTATAAATTTTATTAATTGGTGTCAATTGAGAACAGTAAGTGATATCAATTTATTGTGAGAATTTGAGTTCAGAGAATTTTGCTGTAGTTATTGTAAATAAAATAAGGAACTATAAATAAGGACCGCCATCCCTTAACGAACTTGGTGTAGCCCACTTAGTTTCTACAGAGCGAAATAGTAACAATATTAAGTGAAAATGGGCAAACATCGCATTTTTAAAGCTTATGCAGCAAGAGAAAAGTACAAAGGTCCGGGAGAAGTTAAATATGTGGGCTTTCATCGCGTGTAATAAAACCCCCATATTGGAGATCTAATTTGCACAGTAAAGCGTTATGACGGAAACACTGCACGCCTTGCGCGTAGGAGAGATGGAGCACTAGGCGTGCGTGTTAGTGTCGCCCGTATCGCTCCATCCCACTCTTAACTGCGAATAGAACCTGCGATACCTAGTTACAACTAGGGGCCATATCTGCCGAGCATACCCATCTAGAAAAATATTCATTAACAGTTCGAAGAAAACTTGACGAAGGCGGAAAGGGGAAAACCAAAGTCCATAGGTATTCAAAAAATTTTTGTTTCCTATCTCTTTATAAAATCGAATCGCAGACGACGATAATTCATACGTCACGCGAAAAACAGCGCGGTTTGGTTTTTGTGTGGTTGGTAAGCGCCAGAGTTAATAAGTTCGAAGGGAAGCGGTAGTCGATACGGGAGGCGGCTAGCAGCACGAGAGAGTTATCGGCCTCGACCAATTAGAGGCGGTATCACTGGAAAACATAGCACCGGACCTATACAATGCACACTGTCAACAGTTGCCTATCACATGCTCGGGTTCCATTCTGACGGGAGGGCTGCCGCTACAAAAAGAATAGGCAGTGTTGCCGGATCGTGTGCTTTGTCCCAGTTGGCCGGATTTTTGTGAAGAAAAAATTACAAACGGTTGAATAGTTTTTTTTTTTTTTTTGTTTCACTTCTTACACCTACTTGCATATAATATTTTGAACAATTTTTTTATGCTGCTTTAAATTCATGCAAATCATAACAAGGTTGTTTAGCGACATTTTCCGGATTCGCTTCCGAGTTTCCCGTCGTCAGTGTTAGCACGAAGTAAATATTACGATTTTGTCTGCGGTGTTGGAATGAATCCTTTGTTTCGTGTTTTTCTTTCTCAACAAATAACACTATAAACACTACACTATTTACACAATTCTCACACAACATTCACTTGGGATATGATAAAGTTTCTGAGAATTTGCTACGATTAATGTTTGAAACCTTACTAAGGTAGTAACTGTTATTCGCTTCCTATGGTCTTAATGATACGATGTCAACTTTCCTAAAGCAAGTATGAAACCAATCACTAAGTATAGTCTGTTCGAGGTTTATTCACACTTTTTGAATCAAACCTTTGTAAAATCGCCCATGAATCACGTGTTTAGCTGTTTCCTCATGTACCATGTAACACAAGCGTTTTACAACTTTATTAACATGAAAGTATCTTATTTTCGTTAAATTGAAGTTTTACCTGTATTTTATTTATAAATTCAAATATTTCATTTATAATAAATATGAATTAAAACAGTGAGAAAACATATGTGTTGGTAGCGTCTAGTAATAAATAGATTTTTTGTAAAGTATTATTACAACTGAGTGCGTTGCTCTATGGTGTAATTTTATAGACTTACGGAACGAATGACGATGGCAACACAGAAGTTAGGTTTTTGCCTTTAGCACACATCGTTAGAAATACTTGAAATATATAAAAAGAAAGCTCGATAAAAATTTTTCCCGTAAAAATAGCTCTTCAAATTGAATTACATGTTTATAAGTTTATATATTTATTGGAAGAAAAGAAATAACTCCGGCAGTCAAGACAGCGTCTGGCACGCTATCTCTGTATATTGCAAACGAACTACGTCCAACAAACCTGGGAACCATCTCGTACGTTTAACTTTCACCCCCTGAGTCATCCAGGTTTCCTTTCATTTGTAGAGTTACAGGCCAGGCGGTCCAAACACGTGCACTCTTAGCATTCCGACGGAGAAAAAAAGGAAGGGAAGATTAAACTCCTGCCGAATGTTAAGGTGGCCGCCTGGTTAAAGGAATTTTGCACCTCTGTGGCCTAAAATCACGGAGGCCTGGGAGGGGGGGGGGGCACTAGGAGCAACCGAGACATGCGCATCAACTCTCTCATCGCCTCTAAGCGCGAAGCACCGAACTGGTGTGCAGTCTTGCCGTCGATAACGCGCCTCTACGAGACGAGAGTTTCAGGTGGAGACCCTACCATTTTATGACGTAATATTAAAAATTATGGTATGTTGCACGTCCCTATTACTTTTTTAATGTTATACACAGGTATCTTCTTATATGCTGTTCACGGTAAAGGGAACACTTATGATGTTCTAGTTACTTTTTCCTTTCAGCCATTTTTTATACTTGAACCACATTATTCAAATAGACATGTCTGTGTAAGTAACAAACACAGTGTGTATATTCTACTGCACTCGGAAGTTAACGTATAAAGTTAAAATAAAATACATTTATTGACTATTATTCCCATTGTGAGGGCTTCCAAAAGTGCTCACTTTACCGTGAACAGCCTACCTAAAAATTACCACATGAAAACACCCGTTTGAGCCATTTTCACTATCACAATAACATGGTTTAGCGAGCAGCGTAACGTTTCTTAAATGCTATTCGTAAGCATACTTCATTGGGACATGTTGGACTGATTTAATAGAACATTTCCTGCTGGAGCTGGCGGCCTACCCAGGCGGACACCTTAAAGTTTTATCCATCGGACAGCACGGTCGAGTAGAAGGGGGGGGGGGGGGAGGGGACCAAGAGGCAAAAAGGCGTGAGTTACTACCTGTAAACCAAGCCCGCCTTGGGCCGGCGAGTTAATGGCCCGGCGCGAAGAAATTCTGCGACAACGGGAGAGGTCTGATTCCATTAGCTGGCCGTTTATCCCGGAGGTCCGAGGTACCCATGCCCACTTCTTGCAGCAAATGTGCGCAAGAAGGGAGTGGAGGGAATGGGGTGTTTCTGGTGGCAGGCGGGATTACATTTGGGAGTTCCCGCGGGATTACAACCCTGGCCACCCGGGAAGATTACCATCTCTCTTTCAATTCCCGTTCTCCTGGCTGATGTGATGTTGGAAATACTATCGCACTTTAAGGCTCCAACTGGCCTGGATTTTTTTTCCCCACGTCTGAGGCGGAGAAGTACGGGAACGATGAGGGGCGACACTGCCACGAGCATCTAGTGCACCATCGCCGCTAAGTGCAAGGCTCTGAACTGGCGTGCAGTGTTCCCATCGTGCCGTGTGTACCAATGGGACTTCAAACGATAACACTATTATTTTATAGGACAAAGGTCTTTACGAAGGTTCAGTGCATGCCCATCCAGAACTTCTGTACGAATACGTATATTTTGAAATACAGCAACTTTTAAAACGCCATTTTTAGAGATTTTGGAGTACTCTGGAATGATATTTCTAATGTGTATGATGTATTGAATACACTTAAAAGGCCTCGTTGTGACGTGGCATTCTGTCGGGGATCTGGGAGTCACGCAGAAGCGCGTGCACTCGGCAGTTCGGACATTATAGTCAACTATTCTTATAAGTAGACTTAAGGCATACTTGATGCACGTGCGCAGTGCGATTCTAGGCTAGCATGCATGGGCAAGCCTCACTCTGTGCTGCGCAGGTGGAATGACATAGCATGAGACTTGTACCTGCCAGGACGCCAGGTGAAAGTAGACCAGAAGGAATATGAGAACACCCGAAGGTATACCAGCTTGTCTTCTCGTCCCTAGCCCCCATCCACTGCCCCAGACTAATCCAATTCATTTTATTTATAATGATGTCATACTCACTTTAGTAAGGTTTAACGTAATTTACAGTTTATCCAACAAATGTTATATTAATTCAAAGAAAATACGCTCATTTATGGAACTATTTACCTTGCTTCACTGAGATATACCAATTATAATATTTTTGTTTAATTTTCAAGTTTGAAATACTGTGTGTTATTACGTAACCCACCATACGAAGGAAGATAAAGAATGTAATTTCTTCTGCACTTGAAATAAACTTATCTCAGTTATTTTCTGCGCGATGAAATGTAATGACTTACTACCTTAGATTCTGCTATGAAATATACCATAATCTTTTAACAGCATACAAGCCCAAGCAGCTCGCGAATTTGACAAAGTTCAGGCCGGTCGTTGTGGCTGGGCCTAATTCTTATTGGCTAAGCAACTGAAGCACACAAAAAAAAAGTCAGGCTTATATAAACATAAGTTCTGATAGGAATCGCAAACTTCAAAATTCTGCAAACAAACACGGCTGCCCTTTTGAAGTTACGGATATTTATCGGCTATTATTGCAAATGGCGGCTTCCAAAAGTTCTCACTTTACCATGAATAGCCTATAGTTATTATAGTGCGCATTGTCTATATGGGTTATCTCCCGGCTATCTCAAATACTCAATAAATATAAATTAGTTTGATTTCCCCATCTTGCCTAGTACTAACAACACCACGTAACACGACCGGGCATGCTTGATAAAGGCTGTTCACGATAAAGTGAGCACTTTCTAAGGCCCTCCCAACACGCTTTAACCACTAATAAATATATCTTATTGCAGGATCAAACATTAAATTTTGAGGGTGGTGAAATGTATACACTGTGATTGTCACAAAGCAATTTTTATATTAAAAAGCAGTAGGAAGATGGTAGTAGGAATAAAGGAAAAATTTAGAAGGGCCTTAAAAGGTGCTCACTTTACCGTGAAAAGCCTATTGGTAAACATTTGTGATAACATAAATTATTACTTTCGCTTTCTGATTTTTTTTTTTTAATGCAACGAAATATGAAAATTACCAGATTTGTAATACGTTTTCTTTTCCAATAATTTTATAGTTTCGCATGAATAAAATGATGAGGCGCATGACAATGTTAATTTTACACAAGGCGGGAAAATACACAACGTGCATACAAGTAGAGCTTAAGCAGGGCTTTCAGAAGTCCTCCTTTTACAGTAACCAACGTATAGTAAACTGTTAATGGCGAGGTTGATGAACTATTACGGCTGTGGTCTGCGATCGAGACACGCTTCTCGGTGATGTGCCTGCTCTGCCGTGCTCCGTATCGTCGCACCGAATATTTAACTTATTCAACACCGACCGCAATCGCGATACCTCTCTCGCTTCCCACAGGAGTTTGCAGCTCACTTGGAGCCGGTGTACTTGATGACTGCCTTGGTGGCCTCGTTGACGCAGTGCTTGGCCAGCTTCCCGGGCAGCCGAAGCCTTAACAGCTGTCTGTATTTCGCGGCTTGTGGTAGTGGAGGACCGCTTGTTGCGGTGATGCGAGACGACTTGCTTCTGCTGCTATGCGCTCAAAGATGTCGTCGACGAAGCTGTTCAAGATGCTCATGGCCTTGGATGATATGCCAGTGTCTGGGTGAACCTGCTTCAGCACTTTGTAGATGTCGATGGCATAGCTGTCCTTCCTCTTGCGCTTCTTCTTCTTCTTCTTGTCTCCCTTGGAGATGTTTTTCTGAGCCTTGCCTGCTTTCTTTGCTGTCATTCCACTAGTTTTAGGAGGCACTGTGTTGCTGTGCTGCCGTGTCTCTTGTGTAATTTCTCTCTCTCCAGCCGACGGAAAACTTCTGTACCTTGCATCGGCACGGAAATATCGCCTCTCCTTCTCGAGGGCGAGGGTATGCTGCCCTTAACGCGTTCCATAGTTGTTCTATGGCCCGGGAACGTTGCATTGAAACACTCGCTATGTATTAATTGTAGTTCAATTTAATTTACATTAGGTTATACATGCTCCAGATTACATTAAAATACTGATTATAGGCTGCTCACGGCAAACTGAGCACATTTAAAAGCCCTCTTGTGATCTATAGGCTGTTCGCGGTAAAGTGAGCACTTTTTAAGGCCCTTCTAAATTTTTCCTTTCATCCAATTTCCATCTTCCTGCTGATTTTTAATATAAACATTGCAATGTGACCAATAAACAATGTGTATATATTTCACCACCCTCAAAACTTAATGCCTAAGGATGCTAAAATATATTTATTAGTGGTTAATGCTTGTCGGGAGGACCTTAAAAAGTGCCCACTTTACCATGAACAGCCTATACTTGTATGCAGATTGTTTATTCTTCCGCCTTATGTAAAATTAACATTGTCATGAGCCTCATCATTTTATTCATGTGTCGGTCAGATGATGCTGTAACATTTTTACAAATGTAAATATTTCACAAATCTGCTTATTTTTACACTTTGATGCATTAAAAAAAACAGAAAGTGACAGAAATAATTTAAGTTAACACACATGGTTATCCTAACACATTTTATTCGACATTGATGTATAAAACCACTTTCCCCTCCATCGTTACCAACAGGACTGAGCGCATGTCAACTAGCGCGCCCGTTAAAATGTATGCGGATAGGAGCAGTGATTTTTTCCAATGGTTGATTTCAAAAGTGCTCATTTTATAGTGAACAGCCTGTAAATTTATGTATATTCCCTTGGTTCTGAATTATAAAACAAAATACGCCCTCCGCGACATACGGCCGGGAGCAAGAAGAGGGGAGAAGCGAAAGTCTCCCTCTCTGTCTGGATCACATGCACGAGTGCAGTCGGAAATGGCCGGCCGATCCCTTCATGGTTTTACCAGATGTTCCATACAAGAGACAATATTATAATGAACGCATTTAATACAATATGACCAATAATACTACACTCCGACAGACGGCGAAATGACGATGAGAATTATATCAAATTACAATCACTTAAAGCGGGCATTATCAATTAAGGTGACTGGCGTACACTAAGTATACGTAAGGCAACGCAGGCTCTTCACAACTCTTTCCTGTTCGCTCCTCATCAGATGTTTCAAACGAAAAGACTCGGATTTCTTTCTTTGTACTGCAATGGATCTACTAATTTTATTAGTGCACTGGGTAAACACACACAAATGTTATCTTCTGCTATTATTTACATCATGTTTTAGCTGTAATTAAACGAAAAAAGCAATATTACGATATCCTGCACAGGATTATGTGTGTATAAGTGGTGGAATATGTAGATCAAAAAAGGGGGGGATTATACTACCCGAAAAACACCGGGGCCCGTAAGTTCTCTAGGAATAATTGTTCAAGATAAAACGTTTTACAATTGCAATGATCCAACGATTCACTAAAGAGATGAGATGATATCACATCAACCACTATTTCTCGGATTTCCTGTTTTCCAACAATATCTATTGTTACAAGAGAACTGACGGGCGTACTTGAGTTCGTAAGGGGTGGAGGTCTTAATAAAAGTAAAATAACTAAATTCGATTTTAATTTATTCACATAGTTATTTACAGCATTAATCTAGCTATCGCCACTATTACTATTTTCATTTTTCGGTGAGCACAATATTTAATGTATTTTAAATCTAATTAACGTCCTTCTTAATGTCTGTTTGGTTCTAGTCAATTAACTTATACTCATCATTAACACACTTTCAGTCTGTCTGTTGCCGTCATTTGCGATGTTTTTCACTCACGCTACAGTTCAATGGCCCAGCCTGCAGCCGTACTATTAGCTGCACCGATGCTCGCAGTGGCAGACTTTCCTCCCTATTCGCTCGTTTCTCTTCTCGCTCGTCGTCTATCGCTCAATGCCGCAGCCACTCATCCTCTCAGTAACTCAACTCTCGGCCCGGAGGCCCATCGCACTATTTATATTCTGCTGGCTTTGACCTGGAAAGTTCGACGCACCCCGAGTCACGTTTAGAGAAACTAAGGCAGTAAACAACTAAAAGATTCTTTATGTAAACGCAGAAACTCGATAAAACCAAGGTCGGCAGTGCGCGCCGCCAAAAAGATTATCGCGTCGGCTCGTTTTTATGTAAGTGATACATTGTACGTGGTTTATCTCTCACCTGTAATTCAAAACATTCAATTGTCTTTACGCCGCCGCTATCGTATAACTGTCTTGTCCTTCACTTCCACTCGCTCACATGGGTCTAAGCAGCGAGCACGTAACACTATTGTCACTTCTGTCTGACTGTTTATACTTGGTCTGGAAAGAATTGCATTAATACTTCTATATAGAGATTTTTAAGATTGCGGATGGTTGCTGATAACCTTAAAATGATGCGATGCCACAGGGTGCCAAAGTTTATTATAGATAATATAAAATACCCACCAAGTTTTTAATAGTTTGCTATTTTCTTATATAAACAGCGAAGAAAGAGTTTTAACTGAATTTAGAATTTGCAGTATTTATTTGTAGCGATCCGCGGAGATTCTTTCGCAATTAATATCCAAGGTTTCGTCTGTTACGGAAAAAAAAAAAAAAAAAAAAAAAAAAAAAAAAAAAAAAAAAAAAAAAAAAAAGTTCAATGTGTACGTGTTTTATGCCCGCCTGCGCGCACGGTTGTTCCTCCGAGAGAAGCTGCGACTAAAGGCGAACGTAGATTTGTAAAACTGCTTTACGTCGACAACCTAACCATGGTTTTATTCGCAGACGTTCTCAATCCCAAGATTGTGGGCGAAACCGGTTTCTTTATCGTCATGAAACGGAGAGGAGGTTAATGTTAGAATTCTCCGCGAGGGTTTCGAGAGGCAAATGCAGCAAAATTTGTTACTTAAGCTTATCCTTAGACGGTCGCCTTCCTGGAGCTGGAACGCCATCGCAGCATTTTTGGAATGCTGTTTTCTTTTTAGGAATCTATTAGACGTGTCCCTGGCATGTTATTCGACGAAAAGAAAAGAAACATAAGAAAAATTGGTTGAGCGGTCGCCCTGCCAAATTATTTCGTAGACACTACACAATAGTTTATTACTGGCCACAGTGGTGAGAAGTAAATAATGTAGTGTTCACCACAAAATTTATCTGGCGGGGTGAATATTAACCAAACTTTTTGTGGTCGCAACAACATTTATCAGTGCGTCATATATTATACGAACCAATAGCAAAATTTATCTCATACTTAACATCGATCTCTCACTTTGGAACCAAGATCGACGAATCGGAAATCCAGAAATATAAAATTTCGTTGGTACAACACTTTCACATTGGAACCAAGATGAAACAGGATCCTGGTTCGGAACTAGGATCATTCGATCTCGGATCTTTGAAGAGCTTGGTGCAACCGCGCATAAGTAAAATGATTCCACTGATTAATATTTAAAGTGCACCAAATAAATATACCTAATAGGGTCACCGTTCAAAGTCTCGCAGGTACACCAACACACACACACCACACAACGAAAACTCTGCACGCCTGTTAAAAAAATCTTGTGCATAGAGACTATAGTGTACTTAATATGCGCATCATTACAGCCCTTATCGCTCCCTCACTTCTGTAGGGCAGACGCGAAGGCGACTACCTGAAGTGAAGAAAAATGTGTAAAGCGTTTTAAAAGCTCGTGAAATAAATTTCCATTAAGTATTCAGTTATGTCCACTTACTATTTTCTTCGTTAAATACTTTTATCTTTCAGTTTTACTCGACTCTTTCTTAACAAAAACTACAAATCTTTTATTTATTTTTTTTTTTTTTACGTTCCCAAATTCACGGTGTAATTTAAACGTTACAAGTGAGTAGGCTAAAAAGATTCTTTTTTTTTAGGGGATTTCTGCACAGTGTGTGTGTAGCTGGAAATTCGACGAAGCCCGGTGGACATACTGTGTACCCCGTCCCACCGCGTGAGGAATCCGATCTCTCACGCGGTAACCCAGATCTTTCTTTCTTTCTCTCTCTCACACACACACACACACACACACACACACCATTCCCTTACAAGGGGGTGAAGGGGTTCGAAGGGTTTCAGGGAGCAAAAAGAAAAAAAAAAAAAAAAAGCTCGCGCTGATATCGATGCTGGCACACGAAGCGGCGAGAGTGCCGCGTTCATTAGCATCGGAATTAAAAAATATCCCGCTATGCCGACAGGGATAACGAACCAGGGCGGTGTGCCAGGGTAGAGGAAGGTACGAGGTAATATCATTTTACACCCGCGGCCCACTTCACGATCACTCTCAGCCTTCGCCCCCTATCCCCCCACCACACCATCGCTAGGACCTAGAGGCCGCACTCGACTCGGGGCTGGGCTCGGCCCAATTAAAACAAGCGACCGGAGCGGGTACCGGTATCAGCGGAGATGTTATAATGTGCGCGTGCGTTATTCAAGACTGTCCGACAACGACCTCGGATGTCAGGCGTGTAGGCTCCCCAGTTACAAAAATTACACGAAGCGAACTTAGGACACATCTATATGAAATTTAAAAGTGGTCCAAGCTTTCTCGAGTAACAGCATTATACGGTATAAAAATGTAAGGCCAAAGTTGTATTCTAATGATTTAATTTGACTATGGATACGCCTATATGATGTACATAACCATATGCATATATATATATATATTTATTTATTTATGCACACGTTTGAACAGTGGCGTATGGTCGTAGAAATGGGTAAATTCTTAAAAGGTATAAGGCTTCGATTATATTTATATACATATATATATATATATACACACATGTATACATATATATATATACACAAGGAATATAAATATGATACTCATATATATACACCATGCGCTTTTAAATAACAGGCTTAATTAGAAACAGTACAGCAATTGTGCATATGCAAATATGTAAATCGCTTGTTTGCATTATACGGTATGGTTATTATGAGAATATTTTATATTTAATTCGCTTGTAAGGAATAAAGCAACATACTATAATTTTGGCATCAGAAAAATAACCTATAGAAATGAATACTAGGTTTTACGTAATGGAAAATTCTATTGTAATCTTTGAATCCAACGTATTAACGTTTGACGCCCAATTAGTAGAACGGTAATATAGCGGTAAATACACTAACCTAAAGGAATGGGTGAGTGAAAAAGTGAGTGAAGAGATTTGAGCGGCTCTTAACATCGAGGTCTTGAATGCCGATGATGGTGAAGCGAGGTGGGTATGGAGCAGCGCCGGAATAAGATGCGGGGAGGGAGATATTCCCGAGAAAAACCGCCGACCAGCAGCATCGTCTGGCAAGATTCCTACATGTGAAAACCCAGGTGAAGCCCTGCCAGGAATCGAACCTGGGTACCATGCGTGGGAGGCGAGTAGTGTAACCACTACACCAACGCGGCGTTCTAAAGGAGTGAGAAACCTCTTCGAAGTTTCACTTTGAAACTAACAATTCGATGTTGAAATAGATCATTGCCGTCCATTCCCTCACATTCTCTCGCCCAAACAACAGGAAATGTACACTGAAAAAATTATTTTGCGGCGGCCACAAAATATTTTTTTTCAGTGTACCTGTAGGTAGTTCGAAGCTATCACATTCTAGTCTAGGTGTCTGTTCGCTTCCTTACCAAGAACCTGCCCGATCCCTTATACAATATTATCTGTGATTAGGTTTTGGGCACAAAACCAGATAAAGATCATGGCACACAACCGTACACACAAACATACACAAACACACGGACACATACGTTATGTCAAAATTCTATACGTTACTACAGTATGAGCTACGGCATAATGTTCTGCATGTTTTGAAAACGTCATATGCGTGTTTTAGAACACGACTTAGCTATAAAAATAGAGGAGTACCTCTTCCGTAAAACAAGACGATGTTTACACGGAAAATCACGTATGTCTAAATGCATGTGGCATCCGCAATTTCGCGGATAGATTTGCAGCAAGCGAGAAAAATATCGCATGCATGTGAACGTGACGTTTGTACCACGGCCGAGCAGCTATTGCGATTGGCGAGAGCTATAGGAAATCCCGTTTGTGTCACGAGTTGCAGAAGTGGACCAGTAGGCGTACAGGAGGCGCAAGAATTATTTGTCTCCTCGAGGGTTAACTGAACACGTATCAAATCAAACCTTTAACCCATTCAGTCCCAATTGACACAATTTCGTAAACACTACATACCGGAAGTTTATTTTTGGCCTGCAGAGTACACTGCAAGGCTCAGTACCCAATGCACCTTCCCTGACTGGTAAACCATTCTTCTGTTCTAGGTCCTGAATAGCTCATATTACTATGGTTTAAATGCGGTTTCTTCACAATTTTAAAATAAAACCTTTGAAAAATCACCCCATGTATGACGTGTTTAGTTATAACCTAGATACTCAATATTTTACAACCGTTTTCTATACCTGTTAACATAAAAGTATCTTACATTTCGTTAAATTGAGTTTTACCTATATTTTATTTATAAATTATAATATTTAATTTACAATAAATATTAAAGAAACATTAAAAAAACATGAGGGGTTAGTAGCGCCTAGTAAGAAATAGTTCTCATGCAGAATATTATTATAACTGAGTGCCCCCGAATTCGGTGTTTTGTCCTTTGGTGTAATTTTCTAGAGTTAGTTCAACTCTGCTTGCACGAGGCGGAGGAATATCCTGGAAGTAGAACTTTAGCAGGGACTCAGAAAAGTGTGAAGCAATCGTGAATGGATTATATGGCCCAATACAAAGTCTTGGGTACAACACACAAAAAATTCTTCTTTGAAACGCCAGAAAACATGAATTAATACTGGTGTGAAACAGTGGCGTGTGGTGACCCGTTGCAAGATAAACTATATTTAGCTCGGTGATGTATCCCGTTGCTTGCTAATTTATCCGTCCATCACTATATCGTAACTCGGCAGCTGATGCCACAGGTACGCGTGTATGCGCCCCTTGCTGCTCGCTTGTGAGTGGTCAAGATGTTTCAATTTCCCCAGGCTTCACCGAGAATGTACAGCAGTGAGTAAGAACCAGCCTAACTTGCAACACTTCACCATACGCCACTGGTCTGAAAGATTTGAAAAACCCCTATTTATAACTGATCGTAAACAATTACAGCGGCATTCTGTATAATAAGGAGACGATCTCTGTCTGTCTGTAATACTTCTAAGTCCCTTGAAACTCAAAAGAAGTTCTTCAAATTTTACAGAGCGAATCCTCAGGGTCAAATACAGATCAAAAGTAAGTAGAAAGGGGGGGATGGCTCCCCCGGCCCCACTTTTAATTAACTGAAAGGGTTTATCCGGTTTTGACCCGACCTTAATCCGATAAAAAATTCTTAACCCAATCTTAATCCGATTGAAAATTTCTTAATCCGATTTTAATCCGATCAAAAATGGAAAGGGATAAATTTATTGAAAGGATTATTTTTTCTGTTGTACTTCTTTCTTTCTTTTTGGGTTGGGGGGAGGGGGGTAGCAGGAGATCCGGCATGTCCTCGCCCTTGGAGCGCTAGCAATCGGATGACCAGAGTGCCGCCGCCGCCGAACCCTCATACGCCACCGAATGGCCTGTGTGTCGTGAGACCGGGAGCCTAGACTCCCATAACTCACAGGGTGTTTGTAAAGACGAAATGCACCCCGACACGTACTTAAATCATTGGGTAAGGCGGCGGGGCGCCGTGTAGTTGTGGTTTCTTGGGCACCGGACCCGTGTTAAGGCTGTTTAAGTTGTTGCCTATTTTTAAATTAAGTTACGTGTGGTTGTATTCGGCGGGGGAGTGAGACTCCCCTCCAGCCTCACGGCTGGAGTGGATGTTAGTGTCGTGATGTCTGTCTAATATGTTGGTCTGTTGTTTGCAAGCGTGCTAACTAAATTCGTATTTTTTTATTAGGTGCGTCCCTAGTCTCCCGATTGCAGCCCACAGGGTACGTTTCAATGTGTAGTGTAGGAGAGAATTTAAAAATTCATAGTAAAATGTGTTTGCGCTGATGGCTCTTATTCAAAGATGTGATATAATTATTAACATTTACTTTTACTAATACTTATAATTATGGCACACGTCCGGTTTGGTGCTGATAGCATTTTAATTTTTTAATTTTTTTTTCGGGACGAAATATGACTCAAAGTGGTTATCTTATTAAAAGCTGATTGTAATGTTAATTGTGTGCCATATTTTCTCATTCTGCTACCTGAGATGAAAAAGTATATTTTTTCCTATAATTAAGGAAGGATGGGAAGAGGAGGGGGCAAAGTATGATTATTTTACCATTTTCCCCCCCCTTTAATTTCGTTGAGCACTGAGGGTGCAAACCTGAAAGAAAAGTGCTCGTTATTAGTGCATATTCTAGGGGGCCCTTGGTGCCATAGTCCAGTTAGGTTTCTGGTAAAAGCAGAGCCCCCCTCCCCCCTGTTCCTTCTTGGTAGTTAGCTTCTCCCCGACCAGACTATCAAGTCGGTGCGTCATTGTGCGTACATGTTAATATAAGTATGTAATAGAGTTTTTTTTTTTTTTTTTAATTTTTTGAGAGTTTTTTTTATTTTATTATATATTATTATTTTTTTGTTGTATGGATATAGTTCTGCCCCTTTTTAAATTGTATACATATTGTTTTTTAATGATTTTCTATAGTTTTAATTATTAATTACATATCCTGGTATGTCCAGTGTTGAAAGCTAGCTAAGTGATATATACAGTGGTGGTAGTGATTATTGCGAAGTTACCCCATATGAACACTATTCCCTGGGCCAGTGTGTGTGCCACTAGGCCTGATTCCCGGGTGGAGGTGGGGCAGGTCTCCTTGCCCGAGAATCCACGCAGTAGACTCCTGAAACAGTGCACCTCTACTTCCTTTTTGTTGTGTTTGTGAGCGTAAGAAGTTATGGTGCGGTGTGCATCGGTAAGTGTAGTGAATATATCGTGCACGGCTTGGGTGGTGCGGTCGGCATGCGCGCTCTACCGACGAATGCTTTCCGTTTTTTTTTTTTTTTGGGGGGGGGGGGGGTTAGTCGACGGCCCAGACGCAGGCGCCGGGCCGTCTTTCCCGGGCTGTGTGGCAGTTCTAACAAGAACTACCCACACTTGTATACCTTTCATTGAACGAGCAGCTCTAAGAAGAGCCACTCGACCGCGTGTGCTAAGTTTTGCTCTTTGCATCTGACGCCTCGCGGCTCGCTGCTGTTCGACTGCCGGATTTTTGGTAGTGCGGTCATATTTATAGCCTCGCGGGGCCGTGCGCTGTGATTGGCCGACTTCACTGGCCAACAAGCGGGCGGGCCCATTCCTACTTTCGCAGTGTTCAGATTAATTTAGGTTTCTTGAATTTTCTTATGCCTGCGGGATAATAGTTACCCAAATTTTTAATAATTTTATTGTCATGCCCTTCTAAATTATTATACAGATTTTTATTTTTGTCTACAATTATTTCTTTAATGTATTTTGCGGAGAGCAGCTCATGGATAGTTTGATTGGGTGTGAATCTGTCTTGGTTAGTTATTACTCTCAAATATTTATTTTATACAGTTTGCAAATCTTTTAATCTGAATTCTGTGGCATGTCCCCATACCTCACATCCATATAGCATAGCTGGGAGTATTATTTGTTTATGTATTAGAAGTTTTTTGCTTAGTGGGAAGTTATCTGCATTTGAAATGCAGTATAGCAGTTTAAGTTTGCCTAGTGCTGCATTTCTTGTGTTATTTATGTGTGGCTGCCAAATTAACCTATGGTCCAACGTTATGCCTAAATATTTTGCAGTGTTAACAAACGGGATATTTTGATTAAATAGTATTAGTTCTTCAGGTGATCTTGGTAACATTTTAGTGACAATTATTGTCTCGGACCAGAGTGGTGGGTTGCAATGTCGTGTAGAATTTAGTGCAAGAGTGGGCTAAGACTAATTTTGAGGTGTTTGTAGGGATGTTGGCGGTAGATAGACGATTTTTACGATTATATTTAACACAAGAGAAAAATTTGGAGTGTTTAAACGATTTCTAAGAGTTGCCTAAGTGTAAATGTTACGTTTTTTGGTGGGATATTGCTCGTAGAGAGTAGATAAGCGACTTTGAAAATAGCGCTTTACATGCTAAACAATCTGTTTTCGGAATGCAAATTAAACGTTAGAGGATGTCAGAGTGTTCTACGTATGAATAAATTACACACATCGAATCGGAAATTTCAAATGACTGCGTGAATAATAAGCGGAATTATGCGAGTCTTAAACGTAAAGTGAGTCTCGAGCTTATAAATATGATTTACACGCAAGAGAATTTAACTACGTGAATAACATCTGATGTTGACACGTGCAAACTCCATAGACGAAATCCCGCTATGAAATTACACAAGGCGGAGTCTTTAAACGAGTTCTATGTATCAATGAATACCACGAGAGACAAGTGCAAACTCACTAAACGAAATCCAGGTAGTCAGTATAAATAAATAACACATTAACACGATTCAGCCTGTGAATACGATTCAAACCAGACACAATCAGGTACCTGAAATATTAAAATAAGTCTGTTCGAAGTATTAATGAATAGCACTTACGTCGAGCTGTGAGTAGATAAGTGTACCACGTCCGATAGGCAACTGTGTTTCAATTACGGTTAATGTTTATGAAATTCACTGCACTTAACACAAACAATATTTTTGTCTACCGATCACAGAAATTGAAAATCTTATCGCAAACTCAGTATATCGATCCAAAAAGAAAAAAAATATGTTAACACACAAAAATTTATATTATCCCGATAAAATACTACTTAAACCGCGGCTATCACCAGAGATGAATTATGGGGCGATGTTCGCAGGTGCGGTAATCCCCTATCATAAGCTCGTCGGCCGCCAAGTCTGTAGAGGTGCGGTGTTTATGAAGGATCTGACAAGTAGCACGCCTGTCTCTTCCAAGCATACATGGGCGACTGAAAATGGCGGAGAGTGGGATAGCCGAGGTCATTTCGCTCCCTGCACCGCCTCCCCCCCCCCCCCCCCCGGCCTGTGCGCGCTGCCCCGAGCTGGCCACGATCGTCAAATGTTTTAGGTAATTTCTCAAGATGGCGACAACTGATTAGTTGTATCCCGATCGGAGGAGACCTACCTACCACCCCCACACAACCCAACCAACCAACCACCCCTACCCTGCACCCCTCACCCCGAGTTCAGGATGCCAGCCACTCCTTACCTCTCGTCCTCTGCGAGGTCCTGGGGGTCAGTCACCCATTTGTCCTCGATTCCCAATTTTCGCAACAGATTCAAGATGGCGACAACTGCCTACTTGCGCTCCGATCAGGTCCCACTCGATCGTAGCCACCCCCTCCCACCCTACCTTGCTCCCCTCGTCTTCAGAGCTGCTCCGACTCCACAATGACAACCACTCCCTAACATATACACCCCTCAGAACTGGCCCTTGTCCAGAGGAACGTGGCCCCTGTCCAAGCACCCCCACCCCACCTCCCACCCAAAACTCTCACCAGAGCGCATGTCTTTTCCCGAGACGAAGACTGTCTGCTTGTCTAACTTACTCCCTCCCCTTGCGCAGCGAAGTATGGACTCTTCCGAATGCAATAACCTGTCTTATTTGCAGCGAAATTAAAATTTCACAACTCCCACCGGTAAAAATTATATCCCTGAAATAAGGTTACTTTAATCCCCGAGATAATCCCCAGATTTAACATTCCAACAAATTTTATATATTGATTCAAGAAATGAATTTTAATTCAATATACTTAATCCCGTTTCTAGCAAACTTACTAAAGCCTTTCCAGGAAACTAAGTAAATTTTTCGTACGAAATATATTTTCAATCGCAAAATTTTTTATTTTAAAACATTGAAATATCATTTTACAAACATGTATCATTCCATTTACCAAAGTTTCAAGTATTACGACGGAAGACACGACACATGCACACACATTCAAACTTTTATGTGTTTTTAAATATATGTGTATAGCAGAGAAAAATGCGTATTTTATGTGTAGACTTGTCTACGACAGTAAAATTAACTTATAACGAAAGTTTTAATTCAAAAACTTCCCAATCGATATTTTTAAATACACTATCTACCATAAAATTTGTATATACTCGAACTAATTTACAAATCGATTTCCCTAGATAACAAATTTCAACGTAATATTAAAGAAATAGCAGAAATGAAGGTTGTAATGTCTTCTATTGGAGCTGAAATATATCAATTTACACTATATTTCAGTACACTTAAGCAAACTTTAAAGGAAAATGGCGGCCATTTTGTAATCGTATAACCCATCTTTTAGGATAATACATTCCGACTATTAAAAAATTATTTACATTGTAAAGAGATATCCTAAGCAAATAACTTTATACCATACAACTAAGGAATCGCCATAACGATTTATCAGAAAAAAGTTAGTGGAAAAAACGAAATTTGTATTACATACGAACTTTTAAAACAGAAGAATATTAGGACAACCACAGATCGAAATGGTTTACTCAACAAACTAACCTCCTACTTACACATTCGTTTAATAAACAAAGTCTTAAAAATTCCCTACAAAATACTTCTAAACCCATCTCTCCCTTCTACATTCCTGAAATTAAATTATTATTAATTCATTTTAATCGAATACCAACCAAGTAAAGACGTCTTCTATATAACATACTTAGATTTAATCATATGGTAAATTAGTACGCATACCCTGTAATTAACATATAAATATTATAATGGAATAGATTTTATCGTCATCAATGAAACCTGATACTGTTTAAAACAGTACATTCATACAGAAACAAGTTAGTTGTCATTCTGACATTGTGAGGTGACATCTATTCGGAAGTAAACTTTCTCCTCACACCGAAGTTTATTCATTTAATAAACATTGATGAAAATTGAGACATCACCGAATAAACTACACAGCAAATATGCTGGGAAAATTTTCACTTTCGTTAACAATGCCCACAGACATGAGGAGCGAATGTTTGAAGAATTCATCTCGTACGATTCTTAACTGTGAATACTGTTTTCGCCGATTCTCACGAACGGATAACTTGAGACGTCATGTCAAGATCTGTAAAAAATAATCTTCCTCCTGAGAAAGTAAATGTAACGTCTACACTACATGATATCACAGAAGGAGAGGGAAGTAATGTTTATTACAGGAAATGACATAGAATCGGATTGTATGAAATATACAATAACATGTGAACGTAATGATTTTCGACATAAACCACAGCAATCAGCTGCGAAGACCAGTGTCGGTGATGATGCACCTAGTCTTTACAAGCAAAGTAAAGTGTGAAGTCAATATTTATGATGAAACATCAGTTGAAGACAGTAGTGAGGATGTCAGTAATACTGTTGAAGATATTCCTTCAACAAAT
The DNA here is from genome assembly GCA_029891345.1 of Dryococelus australis. Lineage (NCBI taxonomy): Eukaryota > Metazoa > Arthropoda > Insecta > Phasmatodea > Phasmatidae > Dryococelus > Dryococelus australis. The sequence continues at coordinate 322,713,622 of CM056995.1, read as the reverse complement.
GCTGTGAAGAAGGCAGAAGGCATAAACAACAACAATCTTTACATATTTCCGGAAGACCCGAATGAACTTGTTAATAAACTAAGATATTTATTGGAGTTTAAAAGACACGATGAATAAAACGGAATAAAAGAGAGAGTGAAAGGAACACCCGGTTATTATAATAATACATTTTAGGTAACCCTATTACTTAATCGAAAAAAGTAATAATTTCAAGCAAACATTGCGTGATAGGAATATGTTAAAATTTGAAATATTATGCCTTACTCAAACCAATGAAGTAGTTTGAAATTCCTTGGAGTGTTAATTATGTTTGAGGAATAAATTATGTTTTGTGGAATAAAAAAGCCTTATTTGAGTACTAAACAGACATATTTGAGGAATTAAGTATGTTTGGAGAAATGAATTTGAGGAATAAGAAACTGACCAACACCCTATAACATATAACCAGTATTAAAATTGTTGCTATCTATGTTTGTAAAGTGCCCAATACTTACTGGTACTATGATTTTTGTAACCTCCTGTACTTGGTTGTGTTAAAATATTTTACACACATTTATTGGCTTATCCTGTATTTGTATATATTTTGAAAAAATTTTCTAATATGTCCTATGTTTTGAAACAGCCTGTAGTTTCCTAATTTTGTAAATAAATTAAGTGTTTTAAAATGAATCCCTTTCTTAAGATTTATGTAAACTATTCCCTTTTTAAAAGTGAACTGTTTTGGTAAGAGAAATATTTTTTCCCCAGAGACATTTGAGAGGAAAGTAATTAAAATGTCGTAACAGAGAGAGATTCTTGCATTTTCTATTAAAAGTATGTTGCAATGAATTAAATGTCTACGAGTTCTATCAAAAACAAACTATGTTCTTACTAACACGAAATACTGTTATAACAAAAAAAGCTAGAGGAAAAGTTCTGGAAACGAGCACTCTAAACCGCTTTTTCCATAACTAACAATATAATATACCATCCCTGATAAGGCTTGGTTGATATAAACTGGGATTGAGTCTGGGTTAGGTCATGTACGAATGTAATCTCGTTTGACTTTCAGTGTTGGGTACCTATGATTGCAATACATATATTCTGGGTTCGAGTTGGGTATGAATGTAATCTAGATTCCCTTCCGAGGATTCGAACGTAATAGACGATACTATTATGTTATGTTGCTATGTTATGATACGTGTTACTATAACATTCTTTCGCTGAATAATGAATGTAACACGTAATGGATAAAATAATTCGTTCGTGCACCGGAAAAAGAAAGTTGAAATGTGTGAGAAAGCTAGTTGAAATGTTTAAGATTCTACTTGCAAACACCTCTTATTGTGAAAAGTTTGTATTGGAATAATAGTTTGTGTAATAAATCGTTAAATAATAATGTAATTTAAACCTATTGGCTTAAAACTGTACAAATACACGTTAAATTCGGATATGAAGGCAAAAATAAAGCATTTCCATGCTAAATTTAAAAAAATCATGTAAAATTCTTTCATGCGTTAAATTTTCTCAAAATTTAATTAAAATAATTTATGTTACGTAATATGTAGGTCTTAATACAATTAGATAGCGAATTACGAAATATAAAATCAGGCAAGAAGGGAGAGTTGTGGGCTATAAATAGCACTTCCCACCCCAGCTCCGCATTTTCTGATCCGACTTTATGGAGGTAACACCTCCCCTCCAGTGCGAGGGTGTGTGTAATTTATTCTTATGTAGAGCACTCTGAAATTCTCTAACGTTTAGTTGCATTCCGAAAACAGATCGTTTAGCACGTAAATTGCATCTTTCAAAGTCGCCTATCTACTCTCTACGAGAAATATCCCACCAAAAAACACAACGTTTATACTCAGACCACTCTTAGAAATTGTTTAAACACTCTGAATTACTCTGTTATGTTAAATATATTCGTATAAATCGTCTATCTACCACCAACATCCCTACAAACACCGCAAATATTAGAAAAATTAGCCTTAGCCCACTCTTGCACAAAACTCTACACCTATATAAGACATTGCAACCCACCACTCTGGTCAGCCGACTGCCAGAGCTCCAAGGTTGAGGATGTGCTAGAGCTCATGCTACCACCCCCCCTCCTTAAAAAAAAGAAGTACAACAACGACAAAATTAGCCCTTTTAATAAATACAACCCTTTCAATACATTTAACCATTTCAAAAGATTCAACCCTTTCCATTTTTAACTTGATTAACATCGGATTAAGGAATTTTTTATTGGATTAAGATCGTATTAAAATCGGAATAACCCTTTCAACCAATTTAATACCCCCCCCCCTCCCGCCCCTTCCGATCGTCACCAATCTGGCGGTCCTACTACTGTCAAGTTCGAACTTCGGCAAGCTCAGATTACACAATCATTACCTTTTACCCTAAAAACTCATTTTTTAATTACTTGTTCCTATATAAAAGTTTGGAATTAATACATATAGATTATTGCATAGAGATATGGAGGTAATGGAATATCATCTTTGTTTACTTTAAATGTCTCGCTTCAATATTGAGTGGCACTTAAGTGGCAAATAACGCCGTCACGGCCCCCACATAACTTTCGCACGTCATGCTTGCAGAACACCAAGGTCAAACGTGTTCGAAAAATGCTACGTGAAGTACGCAGAAGTACAAAACAAACGACAAACAAAGTTACACAGTCGCCGATAGACGTCGCGGGCTGTCAACAAGAGGCGGAATGTGCTGAAGTGTACAGCGTGGGTGGCAAATATCGTGAACAGAGACGATTTTTTAATGAGAAATCGCGGGCCAAGCGGCAGTGATACACGGGGGAAATTTGCAAGATCTGCAGCGGCAGGACACAGAGAGGTAGGGAGAGCAGCTGCTGCGTGTCTATCACATGCGAAAGGTGCAGGTATTAGCACCAGCAGATTTCTCTCCTCGACGTTATTGTCCTCATTAATATACTGATGAAGCGACATTCACGAGGGACAGATATTTTAACAGCAGCAACAGTCAAGCGTGGGACGACACCAATCCTCATTAAACCGCCATCACAGCCAACCAGCACAGATTTTCTGTGAACATCTGGGCGGGCATTGTGGGTGACCATCTCATTGGGCCGTGCTTGATGTCGCAACCAATGACTGGGCGCGTGTACTGCCAATTCCTGCTATTTACATGACCAGATTTCAACAATGACGTGCCGCTCGCGGTCCGACAACGTATGTGGCTTCAACACGAAGGTGCACCTGCATATCCCACAGGAATTGTACGTGATCACACCACAGCATAGAATATCCAGCACGGTGGATTGGAAGAGATGGGTCTGTTGCGTGGCCAGCACGCTCTCCTGACCTTAATCCTGCAGGGGTTCATCATGGCTCTGATTTACAACACACCTATTGAGTCAGAGGAAGATCTGTTAGCCAGAGTTATGGCTGCCTACGACAAGGTTCAAGGTACACCGGGTGTTTTCGAAAGGGCACGCCAGTATTTCAAACACCGAATTAATTGTTGCAATGAGGTTGGTGGCCGCCATTTTGAAGACTTGTAATGTTGCTTATGATGGTACGACATAAAGCTAATATTGCAAAAACTTCAATTTATTTTCTGATTATTTTACTCCTAACCGTGAGAAAATCCCACCGATCATCACACTACTGTAAGACCACACAAACAGTTGCGGGAATCTCAATCCACTACGACGCGACGTGTAAACATCGATAAATGGTTGCCTACCTCGCAGGCAGCAACACTTCTCATTGAAATCAAACATGCGAATTTTACTCGAAAAGAGCGAGAGTAAGAAATTTTTGCTAAAGACATTTATGTTGCTAATTTTGCCGGCATTTTATAATCTCTAGTCACAAATAGGGAATTTTTCCTATAACATACTAGTTTGCAGAAATATGGGTGGCAACACCTCTTTTCAACGTGAGGGTATTACATGTACACAACATTCGATTTATTAATAATTACGGTTTAAATAATTAGTTCTGTCCCGTAAGCAGTTTCTTAAATTCGACAATAAATTAGAATTTTTCTCAAACTTTGGAAGCGTCTACCGCACTTGCTATTTGACCTGGACCATGTGTTGATCGACTCCATCTTTTTATTTCCACCTGTCGAATAACCTATCGAGATTTGTCGGTATGTTATATATACGCATTGTGTATCCTATATAATAAGTAGGCGATCTGTCTATCTGTCTGCCCGTCTCTAATACCTCTACGTCCCTTGAAACTCAACAGAAGTTCTTCAAATTTTGCAGAGGGAGCGAATCCTCAGGATAAAATACAGGCCAAGTTCGAATTTCAGCAAGGTCAGATTATTAAATCATTACCTTTTACCTTAAAACTAATTTTTAATTACTTTTTTCATATATGAAAGTTTTGTATTAATACATAGAGATTATTACAAAGAGATATGAAGGTAATGGAATATAATTTTTGTTTACTTTAAATGTCTCGCTTCAATATTGAGTTAATTTCCAAGCGGGGCCACAGTGGCTCAGTGAATAGAGAGATTCCAAGTGGGGCCTTAGTGGCCCAGTGGATAGAGCGATTCCAAGTGGGACCTCAGTGGCTCAGTGGATAGAACTATGTTAAGTGGGGCCGCAGTGGCACAATGGATAGAGAGATATCAAATGAGGCCGCAGTCGCTTCAATGTTGAGGTAATTTCACATAATTTCATTATTACTTACATATATTTATGCAACGTTCTTTTTTAATTTATTGTATCATAGCCAAAATTTGAAACACGTGACAATACTAAAGAAGAAGAAACAATAATTGTGGGAGTAAATGAGCTAAAGTAGTTAAATTAACAATTTATAAGAATTATACTTTTTTGCGCTTTGATTGTCACGCTTGAATGTAATAGCTGGAGCAAACAAAATAACACTACAGCTAAGAACATTAATTCCGCTCTTTCATTATATGTGGAAATATTTATTAATAAATGAATATAATTACTTATAATCACACGACCGATTGTAAATCCTTTCACGCGGTAAAGGACACCTGACTGGCGCACGATCAACTGAGTAGCTAACGACCAGCCAATAAGGACCGTCCTTAGGTACAGGAAGCATGTGCGGTGTGATGTGGACTAGTAGGACGGTGTTGAGAACGAACGGCGAGACGAACAAAACTGGTGTTCCTGCAATGCAATCACAGATATAGTCCATTAAGGGTTATTCCCGAGTTTCTTCTGAAGCACTGCTTATGTTCTACTTCTAGGATATTCCTCCACTCCACGCAAACAAAGCTTATGTACGTTAAGAATATTACCCCAAACGGCAGCGCATCGCGTTCCTGAGAAGTCACTTAAATAATGCTTTATATGGGAACCATTTCATTACTAGGCATTACCAAACCAAACTATTTTTTCCCCGTTTTTATTCATATCAAATATGAAATAAATATAATCTATAGGCAAGATATTCAGTGTAACGTCCACATTTTTCACTATTTCTACATATTGTCAACATAATTTATGTACTTTTCACACGTTTAAATTTGCTTTTATTTAACACTTGAAATTTCCGGTCAGTATGTTGTGACATATTTTTATTTACTTAATTTTTGTCTATTTTTACATGGTTAGGATTTTAAATAATTAGATGTACGAATGGCAATATTTATATGTAAATACATTTAGTTAGTTTTATTTTTTGTTTGTATTTTAAAATTAATATTTTATATTAATTACTTTTTCACGGTCTCAGCTGATTGTTAATGTTTCAGGGATATTTTCGTATATTTTTTATTATATGTCTACGCGACCTTAAATTCTATGGATTAGGGATTTAAGCCGTTTTGGAGTGAGTCAGTTTAGATTACGTAGCTAGCCATTCGATTGGTCAGCAGGTTTAAACCCTGCTCCCCTATTGGCGGGAGTGGCCAGCATAGGGTAAGCAGGTTCATTTCGGTTAGAATCTTCTCTCTCTGCCGCCATCTTCCGAAGCATCAAGACGTTAGAACAGGACGCCCGTCCAGAAGATGGACGAGGCCTAGGATATTTAAGTTAGATTTTAGTGTGTTCAGTTTTAACAGCTCGCTTTAAGTTTTTATTTGTGTATTAACGTCGCGTAGAGTGTGAAAGAGCTCCTCCGTTTCAGTATTAAGCAGCTGTTTAGTAAATAGTCAGGTAGTTAGACGTCGCTACGTTCGTGAGCTGTGACAGAACCCCTACACTTCTTATTGTTACATCCTGAGCCTACAAGATTTGATCCTGTTCTCGTCCTACAAATTAAATGGTATTCTTCTTCGAGATGAACTCTACAGTAACGTAAGAAGTACAGTATTCAATTTTACTACATATCTAGTACAGATAAGATGGCGCTTGTTCCAGACGTTTAAACCCCACGCCATGTTGGCTAGGCGTCCATAGTTTAATCCAGCACATATTAACCAACCACAAGAAACCCTAGTGAGGGCCTTAGTGTTTTTAACGGCAGCAGCTACGCCAGAGGCATAAGTTTAGTAGATTTTGAACTGAGGCATTTTTCATTTAAGAGAGGATTTTTACAGTGTAAGTGTGTTACATCAGACTTTCATATATGCTAACGACCGTTACGCCCGGCGACACCCTAACGGCAGTGTGGGTTCTAAATATATTTTTCTTTAATATTGTCATTGCTATTCAGGGTTGTTTGATAGTTTCATTTTCCAGCATTGATTTTTAAGTTTACATATCTGAATATTTTTATTGAATAGAAGGATAATTGCTGGAAATTACATTGTGTCTGAAGTGTTTTCGTATTCTCATCTCTGTATGATTTCTTGGTTTGGATCCTCTCCTAATGTAAACTGAATCTTAAAGAATGCAAAGTAGGTTTAAGAGTCTTTGAATGTCAGAATAGTTTTCAGCTGATTGGCAAACTGTGGTTTGTCGTGGTGTGTAACAAGGTGAGTTTGGTACGCAGAGAAGGTCTGGAGTCGGAATATGCTTGGCTTCTAGCGGACATGTTACTGAGCTGCATAAACAGACTACTAATATCCTATGCCAAATTTTATAAATATAGCCAATAAACTGATGAACGAATGCGATACGCGAGGGAGGTGCACGAGCTGTGAAATTAACAACATATGTACACAGGTAGAAGCTCATACACACGTCACATTGGTCAATGAAATCCAGTCTTAAACATAATTTCAGTTATTTAATCTTGCTTAATTCAAGCTGGCACCCTTTACCAAGTAATATCACGTGGCAGTACACCAGTTCATTTCCCCTCGACATCAATATTCTGGAATTCAGCCACTCTCCCACATTAAATTATATATATATATATATATATATATATATATATATATATATATATATAAAGTACAGCAATACACGCACTGAAGGTGCCATCATATGTTAAACACAGTGTATACTCCAGACGTAAAAGGGATGTTTCATTACATAATTGGCGCCAACGCGGTTGCCTAGGGTGTATGTTACATTTCAACAGCAAGTAAATATCCAATTTAACAAAAAAATAGACAGGCCCACTTTCACGTCAAGAGAAGTATACACCGATCACGATACATGACATGTTTAGGAAACAACCAAACACGTAGCAGGTGGAGTGATTTTTACAAGCTTTTATACTTGCCTTGTTAGTTTGTTTGTACGTTCGGGTGAAATCTTCCAAGTCGATTTTTAACCACTTTCCGTTATCCAATTAAGCTGAAATTTCGCATACATGTGTAGTTCCCATGACAATACAATGTGAAGGTACCACGGAGCTGATCTGATGAAGCCGGAAGGTGGCCATAGGAACTCTACAAGTACATGCAGTAAACGTCGTAGCTATCGAGTTTGTTTTACAGAATCGAGTAACCGTAAAATGGAGATTAGAAGTGTCACTGCTGTTGTGCGCGTTCCCTATTTCGTAGTGGCAAATGGTTCTGAAAACTATTATGATGGTTTGCTCCTACAGTAAGTCCCGTATCGGAATGAAAGCGAACTACTGGTCGCTCACGATACATCATGAGGATCTTTCGTAGCAAGGGAAAGCCATATACACGATACAAACACATGGTTGGAGACTAAAAAGTGAAAAATAAAATAAATTTAAAAAACTTTTAAAAAACAACCTTTTATTTATAAATGCACTGAAAAGAGAAACATAATTATAGTAGTTACACAATTTGTAGAACTTGTAAAATGTGTTCGAACAGCCGTAATACAATTTACTACAAATGAATATGTTTGTATGAATTTATATTTAGTATTTAAAAGCTTGGTGCGAATAGTCAAGAGCCTTACGCAGATTCTTACGCAAATGTGATATACGTTCTATATTGTTAATAGTTAAGAGCCTTACGCAAGATATGTGCTTACTACACTTACGCAGATGAGGTATGCGTTCTACACTGCGCCGAGCCGTTATATACTAAATATAAATTGATACAAACATGTTAATTTGTAGTAAAATTCATTACAGCTGTTCGACCACTTCTTACAAGTTCTACAAATTGTGTAACTATTATAATTATTATTCTCTTTTTAGTGCATTTATAAATAAAAGGTTGGCTTTAAAAGTTTTTTACATTTATTTTATTCGTAGGTTTGATTGAAAATGTGTGAATAAACCACGAATAGACTATATAAGCGATTCGCTTCTCACTCGTCTTGAAGACCCGTAAACGTACCGCATTCTTCAAAATGTCAATTATTATGGTCTCAGGATATTTTTTAATTGTAATACAATTAGAGTAAGCATGTTCTCAATAGCAACATACGTATGTTTTCTAACGATTTCACAGGCCCAATTCAAAGACGCATACATCCAGCCATTATGTCCAGAACGAAGATAATTTTCACATGAGGTGGATTTGTACAAACTGTAGAGCATACATGGCTTTCAAATGCGTCAAACTAGCCGTGTACAAAATATAGACACATTTAATTCAAAGCCTGTCCGAAGAACGTACCACAGTTCTCGAAACCGAGCAAAGTCGCTCACTGGTTACTACTTGGGCTCGCATTCGGAAGGTTGGATTCCTGGTCCACACTGAAAAAAACGCTTTTGTGGTGACCAGCAGAATTTTATTGGTGGAACAAAATGATCTTTTCCAATATAGACTTCACAGCATATTTTGTTGCACCAACAAAAGGTTTTGTCATTCCAGTATTTACTGGCGAATACAAAATGACGTTTGTGGTCACCAACAGTTTTAAACTGAAATAAACCTCGCCAGCAGCGGGACTCTAACCTTGGAAGAAAATACGCACATAATATAACAATATGATCTTTTAATATGCTTATAGACACATGTGTATATGAATACAAATATTAAAAATAATTTTATATTCCTATATTTATATATATGCTTACAAGCATATCAAAATAATATACTGTTATATTGCTATCGTGATTATGTATGGGTGGTTTATTATGTGGCGAACGAGTATGTGATTTCTCAGAGTGGTCCCCTTTTTTAAATGAAAACTTTATGGTGGAAGTCATTTATTGGGCACACGTGGATTTCGGAGGGGGGATTGCTAAGGATTAGGATTGATCCAAGGATTGGGATTGATCGAAGGATTGGCATGGGTCGCTATAGATTGCGGAGGGGGATTACAGAGGAGGATTGAGAGACGGGTTGCGGAGAGGGTTTCGGAGTAAATAGCACAAGAACAGGTGTGGATTGGTATGGATTGGTGCGTGGTTTGGTGTGGATTGGGGTGGATTGCTGTGTGGATTGGTTTGTCGATTCACGGGGTGGATTGGTGTTGATTCATGGGGTGGGTTGGTGTGGATTGGTGTGGATGTGTGTGAATTGGCGTGTGAATTGGCTTGCGGATTGGCGTGTGGTTTAGTGTTTGGTGGTCAGTACACAAATGCGAAGTAACTTAACCCTTTTAGACCAGTGTACACAGTTGTTTTCATATAATGCATAGGGAGGATATTTTTGTATGGTATTGTACACTGCGGTACTCGCTGTCCAGTGATTTTTCCTGTGGGAAACGGATTCTAAAACCACACTGCTGATGTACCGATTGTTCTAATGAAATTAAGCTTACACAGTCAATGCAATGCTGGACCGGAGAAGGCATTTGATACACAAACTTGATTTATACACAATGATCCTTGATTAATACACAAACTCAATTTTAATTTCGCTGATACGTACATTTATCTGGTGGTTCACTATTTGTGGCAACGCAAAATTTTATGTGGTGCTAGATGGGTCTACAAATACAGTTAGAGAACTTGTACCACAGAGCTCTCCCCTTTCTTTTATAATATTTACACAACAGATACCCCACATGCGGACGCCTATGTACAAATGTACGCTGACGATATGGCTATTACTAAGCAATCAGCAAACTTAAAATATGCCCTAGTAGCCGTGCAAAGACAGCTCACCGCATTAGAAAGATGGTACACTCGCTGGCAAATTAAAATTAATTCTGCAGAGTCAACCAATTTAAGCGCACCAAATCTGATAGGGAACTCAAAATCTTCAATACAAATATTCCAAATGTTAAATCTGCTAAATATTTAGGGCTAACTTTAGACACATCACTGACATGGACAGAACACACAAAAATAATCACTAACTTAGCCACAGGAAATTAGACTTATATCCGATGCTTAAAGCACCTCGATTCCCTCGTAGGAACAAGCTTCAGCTCTTAAGCATATCATTGGGCCCCTACTACCGTATGGCTGTGAAATATGGGGTTACGCCGCCCCGACAAACATACAGAAGGTTCAAATAACACAGAATAAATTTCTAAGAGCAATATCAGATGCAGGCTGTTTTATTAGTAATGAAACGATTCACCAGTTATTAAAAATTGACTATAAAATAGAATTAATCATTTCTAGAAATAAAAACCATTACAAAAGTCTCAGTGACCACGAAAACCCCCTTATTAATCAAATACCTGAATATGACACTCTAGAGCCACGGAAATATAAAAAACCGCGATTATCTTAAGATCTCAACCCTGATTTCAACCCAAGCCTACATCAATGCTGTGCGCTAGCATCCCCACAGATAAACCAAATTAAATTAACTCAACATCTCTCCCATCTGACACCTGTTTGTAAATGAGGTTTTTCGTCGTCGCCGTTTCCCGCCACTGACGATTCCAAGGCAAGTCACTCGTAGCATTGTGGATGGAAATACGCTCTGGCCTACCATTAAAGGTATGCAGAGATATTCCCGCTGCGAGGTGGCTTGTGGTACTCTCTGCAGCAGCTGGTAGGGGTTGTGGAACATCACGCATACTTTAAATTACAACAAGATTAATGCCACTCTCGGGCAGGCGTAATTCTCTGATCGGTCCGGGACAAAATCCTGCACAATTAAAAAAACTACCTAACCCAAGACATTTTTAGTTCCTTGCACATAAATCACTGTGGAGCCGAGCGGAACTGCCCGCATCATAAAAAACACAAGGTGATCTAACCTAAAAACTATTAACCTGTAAACACACGTACACATTAATGAGTATTCATAATTTAACTCAAGCCAAATACAGGGTGAACTGAATAAATAAATAAATTCATCGCGTCTCGTGGGCGATTGGAGTTTTCCGATCAGTCCGAGACAAATGTTAACAAAAATGCTTCATTCCAGGCAAAAACACTACACACATACACGCACAGAGTCTTCCACGCGATTCGTAGTTACGCCCTGTCAAATCAGCTCATGTGGGTGCACTGGCAGACAATGTTCGCCCCACTCTGTCGTCAGGAATTCAGGCCGAGAGGTACACATGGGAGGTCAGGACTCGGTTAGGGGGCTTTAGTATTAAATTAGTTGGTAGTACAAAAAATTTAAAAAATCGCACAAAAAAGGATAAAAATTTCAAAACAAAATAAAAATCTCAAAAAGTTAAAAAATAAAATAAAAATAAAAGATAATAAAAGCAAAGGCCAAAATATAAAATAAATCTTTACAAATTCGAAAAAAAAAAAAAAAAAAAAAGTTCAAGGTTGCAAGGGCAGTTTCCTAGTTTCTAAGGACATTTCTACAAATGATGCTCTTCGGGAGGCTAATGTAGTTACATCAACTACACTGGTTAACCCTAGTTTTGACCAGAGCTGCCAACAGTCCTGATACATAGGGTGTCAGGAAAGTGTACTAATAACATGCAACTTATTTCACAAACGCCCCACGATGAAACGACTGGAGAATAAAAGCGAGACCGGACCCTGACTTTTCAGTGCCGCAAGGCCTGATATCCCAAGCAGGGTTGTCGATGAGCAGCGACTCGAATAAAAACAGTGAGAAAATAGGTTTGTCGGTAATTCCTAGTAAAAAATAGTTCTCGTGCAAAATATTACGAAACTGAGAGCGCACGAATGTTGATGCGTCGTTACTTTGATGTAATTCCTTAGACTTAGTTTAAGCTTTGTTTGCACAAGGCGGAGAAACATCCTGGAAGTAGAACTTAGGTAGAGCTTCTGAAAAGTTTGGAATTAACCGTGAATGGACCATAGGTTATGAACGATTCATTTCACTGCAGCCGAGCACGAAGCCTGGAGTTCACTGGCTGAGACAACGAGGTAAGTCCTGTGCCGACTTAAATGCAGCACGCGTCAAAAACGGTGTCTTGTTCGCAACACCCGAAACACTAAAATAATGCGGGTCTGAAAGAGTAGAAACAGGATGTAAAGTACAACCACAAAGTGTCGCTGAATCAAACAAGTATTGCAAAAGGCGTTTCGAAATCATTAGCGAAAGTAATTTGTTTCAGAGGATAATCCGATGAAATAAGAAAATAAGTCTGTAGTACTCCACTACCAATAATAAGTCGTCAAGGTGCAAAAACGCACACACTTTGACCACTTCACCAAAGTTCGTACGAAAATAAAAGTGCGTGAGTTTCAGGCACAAGAGCCTTGAGAGATGATACGGATGTAGACAGCAATAAGGAAACTTATGGGAAAGTGCTTAACAAACTCAGTTTAAGTGGGGGAAAAATGCCATTCACGACGAAAGCTATTCCTGGATAAAATGCAAACAGCTGAAAGGCACGACAAGTTTATCAGCAAAGTTAGGGAATTTCGGAATTCAGGTTGGAAAAGGGTAGGCCTATACACCAATGAAACGTGCAAACACCAGTCCAGCTATCTTTCTCAGGCACACAAACACACGCACACACACACAAACACTCTTTGTCCACATTTTGCTGGCAGTCGAAAAATGAAACTGAAATGACAGAACCAAATGGTACGGAAAGGAAATTAATTATAATTGACGATGGTGGAGAGTGTGTTCTTGGGGACAGTAAGCATTTGATATATTTAAGTATACCAAAAGACGGCGTTATTGCCTGGAAGACATTAACCACAAGAACTTTTCCAAGCGGGTAAGTTGCATTCTACTGCTTGATTCCACTCCTTACATGTCCCTATCACTTTGGTAACGCCAATTACCACAACATGAGAAAAAATGAGAAACCCACAACATCAGCATAAAAACGACAGATGTAAAACTGAACAAGGAGCGTTTCTTTAAAAAAAATAATAATAAAGGCGCGACTTTTCTTGAGAACAGTTATTTATTCATCAACTAAAGCATTGAAAATATTTTTATAACCTCGACCCTCAGTATTAATATATGCTTGACTCCCTATCACCTTGATCTCAATCCCGTCAGACTTATTAGGGTGGACATAAGGGTGAAGGTAAGGGAAGATTTATCTACATCGCAGGGCGTGGCGATAAACTGTGAAAGTTTCTTTGTAGTCTTTTCTTGGCAAAATGATTAAATGTGAAGTAAATATTTAATAGAGACAAAATATTTATAAACAAAATATAATGCGATTAACGTACATAACTATAACACAATAATCAATCTCGAAACTGTTTTTGATACTGAAAGTGAAGCTTATAGAAGCAGATCTGGCAAAGTACCAACACTTCTGATCCGGACTAAGTGAAGACATTAAATTTAACATAAAAATAATATGCTTATATAATTGCTCAGCTACTTTCTGAAACATGCCGAATGAACGCAGAACAACTACGTAAATCAACATGAAGTATTGCTTTGTGCTGCCATTTAAACGTGGTCACTAACCCTTCAACCATAACGCCTACTTTATTCTTCTTTCAAACATTGCAAGAGGGGGGTACAATATAGCCATAAGAATGGAGAGTAGTTGAGTAACGTGCCATACTATAGCTACTAGTTATGGATGCAAGCAAAGAGATTCATTACGAATCGATTTAATAGGTAACTGAAGAGCATTAATACATACTTGCCCACCATCTGCAAAACAGCGCTTTGAACGACAAGATTCAGAGTACTGTGTAGAATCGTTTTGTATAATCAAAGCTATAGTCTATTCGAGGTTTCTTCGCACGTTTTGAATGAAACCTTTGAAAAATCACCCCCATTTATGACCTGTTTAGTTATTTCCTAAATATGCCGTGTATCACAAGCGCTTTATACTTCTGTTAACATGAAAGTATATTATTTTTCGTTAAACTGAAGTTTTACCGGTATTTTATCTATAAATTATAATAATCATTTTAAATTTAAATATGAATAAAAACTGCGAGAAAACAAGTGTGTTGGAAGCGCCTAGTGAGAAATAGTTCCCATGTAAAATGTAATTACAACTGAGCGCGCACGAATTCGGGGCGTTGTCCTTTGGTTAAGCTTGGTTTGCGCGAGGCGGAGGAATATCCTGGAAGTAGAGCTTTACCAAGGCTTCGGAAAAGTGTGAAGTAGAAGCGAATGGATTATTTACTAGATCACCACCCATATGATGCCTTAACTGTGTTGCATCGTATGTGAAACCTGCGAGTTTAATTTTTCGAAGTCGCTACACGTATTCCCAATAAAAAAAAAACGACCCGGGGATGGTACTTTCAACACGCTGTGCATATTATAGACACTATTTCGGAACTCTCGCGGTTTTTCAAACGTCCCCACCTGGAAATAAACCAACCGGGTGCAGGAACAATACTAGGTGACCACATTGAACAACAATAAATAAATAAATAAAATGTTCATCACGGCTTGAAATAGCATATTAATACATTGCAGGACGAAATGCTGCACCAGTTCAGTGCTCTGCTCGTAGAGACGAAACCTCGTTAGATGCAGCTGCCGGAGTCTTCCCTTCGTGCTTTTTCGATTATCTGTCTCGCACAGACGGATCCCGTGATGCCATAAATATGATTCGTGCTACTTAAATACTTATCATACATCAGTATAAAAAAAGCACATATTCAGAACTTATCAGGAAATTGACCTCAGGATCCTTTCGCACCTGACCCTACGGTTGGATCTGTGGCCAGCCAGAACTGTGGTTCCGCAGTTCAATGGAACGGGCACTTGACTGTGCGTGTGGTTTTCTCAGGGTACTCCTACTACCTCCAAGTCTTCGCTCTGCTGCTGCCTCTCCCGTACCGCATCTTACACCAAGTGTACTTCGGATAGGGGTGGTAATCGGCTGGGCGTGGCGACAGCTTCCCCTCATCTGACCTGATCCATGCCGACCCTGCCCCCCAGGCGCTGATAGAAGCGCGGACGTTTATTAACCACTTCGCACCCGTGAGCCGGCATGCAAATCAGCTAAGTCTGCATAGGCACGACAGCAAAACTTCTTTTGAATTATTTTCCTTGCCCGAGAGTTCACAAATATCGCCACAGCTTGTGTATTCCCAACACGCGGGTGGGCTAATAACATTAAGGGTTAAGAGGGTCGCTACCTATATTAAGTTTCGTTCTGCTTCCCTCACGAAAGTAAAAAGGAAAAAATGAGGGGAGGGGAGGGGAGGGACAGCTTCTTACGCAAGGCTACACGCCTCTGCCCCACGTCGCACCGACGTTCGACGACGTATATACACAACACCGTCTTTTTCATTTCCTCCTTTCATATTTCCTTTTCCCCGGCGCCTTTCAAGCCCAAGTGCTCATTTTCTTCACTCGTCGACACTCTACCCCCTTCCCCGCTTTTCAACTACGTCCTCAAAAATTTTCATTTCCTCCTAGCATCTCCTTCCTCGACCCCCTACCCCCCCCCCCCCCCCGCCAACCGTTTTCTTCCAGCGCCGTCGTGTTAACGTTTTCCATTTCTATCAGACCTTTAATTACCTTTCTATCCCTTCTCTCGCCCTTGCTTGCTTGCTTTTGTGCACACCGGAATTTGCAACCGCAACCAATTCCCAAGAGAAAGAGATGGTATGGGGAAGGAGAGGCCTCAACAGCCTTGGAAGGCGCGAGTGGCGCGGAAAGTTAATTATTTACGCAAATCACAGCCAACAAAAACTTCATTTTCTCACGTACTTGGCGCTTACCGGGGTATAGGTATATACACCGTGAGTCTCGCGAGAAGAAAGGAGCCCCCGCGGAATTTACTTATGTACGCCTCTCTTCGCGTCTCTCTCGTCGGAGAGGGGGAAAAAAAAAACAATCGTCGTGCTTGACAACGAAGGTTATTTCCGAAGTTTGTGTTCCCGCCCTCCTCTACCATCCATTTAAGAATTATTAAGGTGGGGGGGAGGGAGTTCGCAATTCTATAATGGCCAAACGAGAACGTGTTACCAGCCACTCACGAGGGCGATCCGATACCAGTTCTGGTCACCACGCAAGCATTACGAACTGTGTACTACTAGTCAAATATAAGCTGAGAATGCTACGGGGTGCAGTGTAGTGACTTTGGAGTGTAGTACAGTGGAGAGAATTGGGCGTATCATAACATCGAGGTCTTGAGTCGGAATGAAAGGGCGGGGGGAAACGGGAGATCCCCAAGAACACCCGCTCGCCGCTACACCACCGCGGCCCCTCAGAATGCTGCGGGAAATCCGTTTCGTCTGTCTCCCGAACAAGTGCACTTTTTTTTTTTTTTTTTTTTTTTTTTTCAATTCTGAAGGCAGTCATGAGTACAGCTTTTTTCATGGATGTAGTGGTGTTTTCCCCCGACACAGATGATGTTTCTACTATAGGCTGTTCACGGTAAAGTGGGCACTTTTTAAGACCCTCCCAAAAGGCAGTAACCCCGTTTAAATATATTTTATTGCAAGCTCAAACGTCAACTTTTCAAAGTGATGAAATATATATGTTACTTGCAATATCCGAATTTGCCCACTGCCCGAAGTTTTTACCCACAACGCATTGTGGGTACGTTCAAATGTCTACAACGCGTTTTGGATACATTTTGCGGTCACTGGGTAGTAGGAAATACCCTAAACGCGTTGTGGAAATTCATGTCTGCTCAATACCCGAAGCAATGTAATTTTTGGCATTGTGGTCACTATAAATTAGACAGAACGTGTTGTGGGTAGTGCGCTTTTAACCACGGCTCATTGCGAGTATTTTGCGTTTACCCACAATGCTTGGTGTGTTTTAGTTTTCATTTTTGTTATTCTTTTTATGGTATGTATTACTTCGTTTTATTAGGTTATTATCTTTTCGTCTTGCAGAAATTGAAATAGGCATATACGTTTTCATTCAAAATTTCTTACAACAGAAAAGTAAACAAATTTCAAAACACTTTCGGTTAATACCATTACAAAATCATAGCCTGAAAATTGTACTAGAAAAATAACATGTAGAATGTGCAACTTATAAAAACACAAGGAAAAATTTAAGCAGAATATTTCTGTTTGGTACGAATTTACTTACTGTTGTGGCATTTTGAATTACATTTTATATTGTGTTTGGCACGAGAACACGATTTGTTATTGTATCCTTTTGAGCAGCCGCATTTCACAAAACCTTGCTTAGACCCTGATGCTAACATGGCTTCCTGTCGTAGTCACTTTCCCATCTGGGACATCACAGGGATTTATTAGGAGCTAGCTGAAATTCGTTTGAGTGTAGTTTTTCAAGATTTCCATGCTCAGTTCCAATAGAAAATAAACTTGGCCCTACTCCTTCCATTATCACGGCAAGCCCATTTCGGGGAGCCAGTCGCCCGCGATCCACATCGGGAATACTAACGAAAATATTATCACCAGTAGAGGTGGGTGGAAACTTCTTCCCAGATGTCTGAAGCATCTTCTCACCTTGTTCCTGTAATCCACGTTTGCAGTGTTTGAGAGAGGTATCAATGGCCGATTTCTTTGCACAAAGATGACGTAACGGAATTTCGGACTGTGGTGCTGAAGAGCATGTCGTATGAAAGTATTCAGCACATTCGAAGCAGGATAGTTCTTCAAACTGTTGGTCACAAACTATTCAAACACTAACACACTCCTCAGGTTCCATAGGTGATTAAATCTGTTGGTTATTTATTTCGCATGTGTTAGCTTCATCTGCATTTGCGGTATCTGTCTCATGAAAATTATGTGTTAGATTTGAGAGATATTCTTCAAGTTATTTTCTTCTGTGTCAATGTTTCCAGCTATATCAGATGGAAAGCAGGAATCAAGCAACCCATTTCTCTGTGGAATGCCGAACAAAGCTTCATAAGGAGTTCTCTTAATTCCACAATGGTAATTGCGACTTTTTGAGCTTTGAACAATTCGAAGACCAGAGACCTAACTTGAAGTATTGCTGTCTTTCATCCAAGCTACCAAACTGTCTCGGACGTCTTGATTTGCTCGTTCGGCGGATCCTTGGCTTTGGGAGTGGCGTGGTTTTCCGTGAACGATCTTAAGTTCATTCCACTTAGCCACCAAAACTTCTTTCACCTGGAAAATAAAAAAATAAAACTCTGTGATATTTCTATAAATTTAAATAGCCTATAAATTAAATTATCAAAAATAATAAGTAGGTAAAATCAAAATTATTTATAATGGCTACCGTACCTTATTAGAAAATTCACGCCCATTGTCACTATAATGTATGTTTGGAGTTCCAAGCAAACAAAATATATCTCAAATAACGTCTGCAACTTCATCTGCTGTCTTCGTTTTCAATGGCCGTAAGACAACGAACTTTGTCCAGTGATCTTGGTAGTTCAGGATAAACTTGTAGTCTCCATCAGGCTCACTTTGCATGTCGATGATATCTACCTATGAATAATAATAAAAACAATAACTTCTGCAACAATAAGTGATGCTGAGATAGCATAAAACCAATTAATTCAGGCTCGCAAAAAAATACAATCAGATGACCCCTGTCCTATATGTATAGGAAAATGAAAAATTTCAGTAAACAATAATAAACGTTTCGCCCATTTAGACACACTGGTGGCAGCGGTGGAGGGCTAGGCAGGTAATACAACGATTAAAATGGAAATTCCGTAAACAAAAGTGACAAAACAAAAAGTTAATATAATTATAAAAAGTAATTTAAAAATACACAAAGTTGATATTTACCTGGCATCGCGAATTCAGATCAGACATCGCCATTGGTTTTGCAACTCCTTTTCCTTTTGCCTTTTCCTTCAAAGTGCAGGGCTAACAGAGTTTAAATATGCATGTATTACTTCTCTAGCTATATTGGAAAATTATCTTTGTAATTCCACTTACATTGCCTTTTCTTTTTTATGGTCTAATTTATGATGTGCACATTCAATAATGTCGAACATTTCCCCGACTCGACAGTAATATCACATTTCTAAGTTCGATTCTTCTGTTGCATTAATCAACTATCACTATCGCCAATATAAATAATGTCGAAGTGTTTAAGATTACGATAGTCTTTAGCTGATAATAGTATTTCATTCTTTCTTTTATCCCTCGCTACTTTAATTTCTTCCACTATCTCATTGTAGAGGTCACTACTGATTAAAAGGGATCTACCAGCCTTGTCACCCAACAGTTCACGTATTTAACATTCGAACTCTTCTCTCATCGTGTGCCCGACTTGCATGGCTGCTTGCAATCAACTGAGAGTGAAAACAAAGGAACATGGTGGCGTGTTGTGTACGTGTCGTCACAAGTCGCTGATGACTCACTGCTGTTGCAGCTGAGGGTTGTGGGTAAATGCAAAATACTCACAATGGGCTGTGGGTAAAAGCACACTATCCACAACGTGTTCTGGCTAACTTGTAGTGACCACAATGCGAAAAATTACTTTGCTTCGGGTATTGAGCAGAAATGAATTTCCAGAACACGTGGTGGGTATTTCCAACTACCCAGTGACCGAAAAATATTCCCGGTACGCGCTGTATACATTTGGATGTACCCACGATGTGTTGTGGGTACAAATTTCGGACAGTGGGCAAATTCGGACATTGCGAGTAACATATACACTATGTTAGTCAGTCATATTGCAATGATTACATTAGAAAGTAACGGAAAGGTAGAAATTAAATGAAAGGAAAAATTTTTCAGGGCCTTAAAAACTGGTCACTTTACCATGAACAGCCTATATATTCGCGGTTTCTTCACACTTTTGAATTTAACCATTGAAAAACCACCCCATTTATGAGGTGTTTAGTTATTTACTAACTATGCCATGTATCACAAGCGTTTTATACGTCTATTAACTTGAAAGTGTCTTAATTTTCGTTAAATTGAAGTTTTGCCTTCATTTTATACATAAATTATAATTATTTATTTAAATTAAATATGAATAAAATCAATGAGAAAACACGTGTGTTGGTAGCACCTAGTGAGAAACAGTTCTCATGCAAAATATCATTACAACTGAGTGCGCACGAATTCGGTGCGTTGTCCTTTAGTGTAATTTTCTAGTCTTCGTTAAGCTTAGTTTGCACGAGGCGGATGAATATCCTGGAAGTAGAATTTTAGCACGGCTTCAGAAAAGTGTGAAGTAACCGTGACTGGATTATAGACTGTTATTATACACCGTGTATGTACGTGCTACGTCCGGACCACTCACCTCACACTACAGGTGACATGGTTCTATTCCCAGCGGGGTCATTCCTGGATTCCCACATATAGGAAACATGGCGAACGTTTATCTTTAGCCAGTGGATCTTCTCGACGTTCTTCCGTTCTCCCCAACACTACCTATCATCGCTGGCATCTTTCTCGTCGCGCTTCATCCCTATAAGCCTTACATCTCGGCCATGGCATTCAGGTTTCTCTCACGACGTTACAGGCAAGATAAAGAGCCCCATCTCGCTGTATTATTCGTTCAGCAAGAGAAGGCTTCACTGTCTTCTAGATGCTCATACTAGAAATAGTTTTTTTCTGTTTGGCATAACCAAACGGCGCTCGGCCACTAAACACTATGCGCATGCCATTGGCTTACGGTCCTGTGAAGCGTGTCATATTAATATTTGCAATTTCTAAAAGAAAAATTCCACTTTTTTTAATATTGGAATTTATGAAATATAAAACAATTTATCCTAGGTAAAAAGGATTTTATATTAGCCAAATTTAATATAAATGGGCATTCATATGTCAACACTTGCAAATCGTTTTATTTTTCCTAGGTATCATATTTAAAACTAAAAGTTTGAAGCCCAAATGAATCAAGTTATATTATATATTAAATTAAGTATGAAATGTTTTAACAGGATTCATGTGTGTTTTGCCAGAAATTCTTACACTACATGGCTCTGTCTAATACAATTTTTTTTTTTATATATATATATTTTCGCTTGCATTTCTGGGCTGTGTATAAGCCCCCTGCTTATAATAGACACTTTCAGCACACAAAATTTGGTCTAAATTTGTTAAATGGCATAGCATATATACTAATTAAACCTAAAATATTTGTATGGCCGCCATTTTGAAAATTAGTGTAGTCAAGTTCAATCACTTACGTTTAACTGGCCTGTCATAGGCCTGCATGCCTAATTTGGTAATAATTGCTTTTTTCGAGATATAATGAAAAATCTTTATTTTTTAATTCGTGCTATCTTCCAACATGGCAGACTAACAACGATATTCATGCTCTGCCAGAATACAAAATTTGGTTTAAATCAGTTCAATGTTTCCCGAGATATGACATACCCAAAATATTTAAATGATCACCATCTTGAAAGTACGTGTCCGGCGTGGTCAAAAACTATAAAAGTCAGGTGCCCTTACTAAGTATTATATATGTTTCGAGTTTGGTGAAATTCGGTCGACGAGTTCAAAAAATGAAAGAAGAACACACACACACACACAAGCAGGAAAGTGATCTCATAAGCCTTTCTTTCCTTTGGAAAGTAGACTGAAAACGGAAAATATTTTCCGAGTAACGTGACTTATGCCTTACAATGTACAAAGTGTATTCAAAAAACACAGTGAGTGATCAGTGGTGTGTGTGTGTGTGTAAGCACATACATATACATACACACACGAATTCACACAAACTGTTTACCTATATTCCACCACAGAACACATTGCAATAGCAGCCTTCCGAAGAAAAGTTTGCAATCGCTATTATATTGTTTTAACTACAGTGCACAATGTTAATTTTTGTATGCATTAGCAAATGCATGGTCCTCATAAGTGTATTACAGCTGCCAAAAGTTAACTCTGTAGACACTTGCATCCTACGCGGCGACATGCATAATACTTGGTAAACGAGTATTTTTTTTGTAACCGATCACTACAGAAAGTATTAGCAATCAGAACCCGTTCATGTAATCGCTTTAAATATATCATCTGAAATCATAACTCAACAATCTTCTAGTGCATCCAACTATATTTTTACAAGTATAAGAGTGGCGCCGCTTTCGATTTTGTCTTTAAGAGAACTGATTTAAAAAAAAAAAAAAAAAAAAAAAAAAAACATTTTTTTACGTTGTTGTCGCTGTAATTTTTGAGGAAAACGAGTACTGCAAATGGGCTGCGCTCCTTGCATCATGAATAATGGAACATGTTTTATATGCGGACGAAATATCATGCGAGCAGGAAAAAGATCGTGTATGAGAATGAGTGAGCAAAAGAGACAGGGACAACAAGCATACAGTTACTATGTCCTTGAAAATTAAATCAACACAAAAGTAGCATATGTAAACCGAGTACTCTAAGTACCCCAGTTTGTTGGTATGATATCACAGAGACAGAATATCTTATATGGAAGAGAAGCACATATTCAAATCCGATAGTCACTGTTCTAAGCCTTAAAAGCTACTACAATGGTCGGGAATTGGGGGCTGGGGAGAAACACATTAAAGTGGCATTATTGGTTCAAAACTGAATGTTTTTACTTGCAGTTTTATTAATGCTTAATACATTTTAGCGCGAAATTCTAATGCACTGTATACATGACAAAAATTCAGTTTATAACCACGTGAAAGGAAACGAATCAGAACATACTTTGGTACTCCTGTAACAGTTATATTAGATTTTTTTTTTCCTTCCGCTAACTTAAGAGAGTTATGCATCACGATACCTCTATACAACGTTTACAACAAAAATACCCGGTTTGATAAAGGTAATAATGTTAGTCCCTAATTTGAAGCGAAACTCACAGAGGCTGCACGTGCAAATATACAGAATACAGAAAATTATTGAAAATGTTGATATGCACTGTTTCTTTAATCTTATATGTTAAGATAAGGTATAGGGCACGATAGGTATGTGTTTTAGTACAATAGCTGATTTAAATCGTTTTATTTATTGCTAGATTAAAACATCCAATTATTAAAAATGTTTACAAAATAAATAAATAAAATGAATTTTATCATATATGTTAGATTATTCGTAAATAAACTTAGCAAGTGAGAATGAAACTGTGTATATAAAATCATAACTTATTAATGAAATGTAATATAAATGAAAATAAAAAGGAAGATATTACACACTAAATAAGAAAATAATCGTATATTAATGTGTATATTTAACTTAAGTTTTCTTTTTTAGTGGGAGAGAATAACTGCAGTGTACAGAAATGTGGCAAAGGTTTAACAGAAACTTAATGCATACATACAAACACAGAACATATGCAGTGGGAACTTTGAACTGGGGCAAACGTTGTGCAACGTAAAATTACAATAAAATATTCTTTCTTTGCTTGAAGTCACACCTCCAAGCACATCAAAAATGCTGTCTTCTCATTGGCTACGTTCGTCTCATAAACGAAGAACGTGCTGAGAGCACTCGTTGCAAGAGCCAGGCTGTTAGCTGCCCACCGCCGAACGCAAGCATAAATCTTTACGGCGTGATGAACCCTCTTAGGGCGGAAGAACCCAAATAAAATAAATATCGATTCCACGAACCACGCGTTATCAATAAGTGCATCGGATAAGGGAGGTCCGAATTTATCGCGAATGGGCTCTAACACGGAGGCATTAAGAACAGGAGTAAGAGAAGCGTAGAGAGAGAGAGAGAGAGAGAGAGAGAGAGAGAGAGAGAGAGAAGACCACGAGGGAAGAAACATGCTCGGGACTGGGAAAGAAACAAAAAGATGCGATTTCCACTCCAGCAGCAGCCTCTCAATCATCCTGCGTAATTCTCTTCCTCCTACCCCCCAGCCATCCCAGCCTCCCCCTTTTTCCATTTCCAGAACAGAGAGCCCACCAAGCGATGCCTCGCCTCTTGCCACAGACGAAGAGACAAAGTGTTCCCCCCTCCCCCTCCCAGCGAGGGAAACGCAAGGCTCCTGGGTCAAGGACAAGATAGAGATGCCTGCGGATCTGTCATCTGGACCATCTTCCCACGCCCGTCCGAGGAAAATAAAATCACTTGTTCCAGAAGTTTGTGAATTCCGTTCGCTAAGTGGATGAACGTTAGTGTCCCTTCGCTCAATTTTTGAGGACTCCCTGGCGACCACAGATATTGTAGTTGCTGATGTTTTAAGAGGGAATAGTTTAGAATATAAATATTTCACTGCGCAAACGAAATTAGCTATTTACACTTTCTATGTATACAAAAGTCAAAGTTTGTTTGTAAGTATATATTGATGCGTGCCAGTTAAGTCTGTCTGACACGTATGTCGAGGATTTTTCCGCTAGACCAGATGCGGGGTCGTTTAAGGGTGAATGCGAATACACGGCGACAAGAAGATTATTGGTACCGAAGCAGGTGCTACTGCTCGTCGTCTAAGTTGGGCGGCGCGGTTCCGTTCTGCCTACCTGTCCTGCGTAGGATAAGGTAATACTATCTACAGTTTGATAGCAGCGTGAGCCAGGTGTTGCTCTCTACGTCGCTTGCCACTCCTCATCTCGTAAGGCATAGGACACACCGGTCTGACAGCCTATGCAGTGCACTTAAGACAGGAACGGCAATTAAAATGTAGCTCAGTAGTGAGATGCCGGCACGAGCTAGATAGGATTCCCCACTGATCCCCCGCGCATGCGGGCTGATCAAGGACGTGGAACCGTGTGGGCCAACAAGCCTCTACTGGTTGTGCGTTCGCACCGCGTTGGGCGACAACCCCCGGGCTAAGGTCACTTCAGCACTAACTTAGTGCTCAGAGTGGGAGATAACCTGAGTTTGTAGCCCCTCCCTGCACGAAGGTGTCCCTAGTGGTTGGGGCGTTGCTGTTTCTCCCCACGAGTACTGACTGAGTGCTCGGGGGTTGGGAAGAAACACCGAACCAATTTTTTTTTCTGGCGAGCCCCCAAATCCCGCTACGCCAGCGTGAGCACCTTCACAGTTCTGTGTGCCCTCCGGCATGCATGTTAGTAGCTAAGTCGGTTGGAGAATGGGATGCGTTTCAGGGCAAGCCCTTTGCGCCTTAGGTTGGGTTTAGTTATTATAATGGGCGCATGCATCGCGGCTAAGCAGGGTTATAGTGCCATGGCCGCAATTGTAGCCATTCGCACACCCCGAAAGAAGGTTCTGGATGGAAGAGCATAGCAATTCAGGCAAAGCGGATAAGGCCGTGGAAAATCTATGCAACAGTCGCGGAGGATAAGATTATTCCTTTTAACTGGATTAGGGCTGGACAAAGTAGGGTATTTGTTAGTTCGGGAAGAAATACATCTGTTGGTTTGATGCGGGGTGAAATGAAATGAGAGCGCAGCTGGTGTGTGGGGGACAGAACAGCCCCCGCGCCGATGCCAGTCATCGTGTGGGCACAGGCGCTCTAGAAGTTGAGGCACTGTCAATACTGTCGCGCAGGCGAACCAGCACTGCAGTACCGACAGCAACTGAGGATGCAGGGCCCCCTGCTTCTCGCCGAGAGCGTCGGAAAACCGGACAGCTCAGTCATGACACCGACTCCATCTTCGCCCTTCCGCGCTGATGCCAGCATCTCCAATCCACGGGTGAAGCTGGGGAGAGTTATTTCGGGGAGCCACCCCGCCCCCTTCCTCAAAAATAGCCCGTCGGTCTGGGAAACGCGAGACATCCGGGGCCTACCAGTGCTGGTGGCGAATCCGCTAGCCCAAAAGTGAAGCTGACATCGGGGTGCTTCCAAGATCCGATGCATTCCAATCCATTTATCACGCACCCGCAGTCGGCAGCCCACAGAATCCAGCAGTGAGGATCGCTACACTTCCCATTTTTCAGCACCTCGAGATCCCGCTCCCGCCTTGATCGTTGGGCCACCTCCAGCAGATGCACTTCGCCATCTTGTACTGATCTGCCCAGGTTCCCGAGGTCCACGACGACGGCGCTCTCGCACCGGCCAGTTGGTTCGCGAGCTGGTATTTGATTATTTGCATCCACCCCAGAGCCTGGACATCTATTCACTACCTGCGGACGCGACGAGTTGCGGATAGTCGCCACACCCAAGCTACCATGGTCCCATCGCACTCGCAGATGCAAAAAAAAACACCTACCCCAACAGCGTCCTATATTATATAACTGAAGTTTAATGGCTGCCGGTGTGTGCTGCGAGAAGGGCAAGCAGAGCATCCTGGCTGGTCAGCGATTTTGCTTCGTGCCTCGTCGGCAGCGCTCGGCCTTTCCCGGTGGCGGGCGGCTTGCTGGCTCACAGCCAGTCATAAGGGGGGAGTGCCTGGCGGGTTGCGTAACTTTCAAGTGAAGAAAATCTACTCATATGTTCCTATTGCCTGGTAGAGTAGACGGCCGAGAATCAATGTGGAAAATTTTCTCTCTCCTTCTGCAGTGATGAAAGTAGGAACATTTAGCGATGAGTCGTAATCGTTGTTATTTATTAGGTTGAGCGGCACGCGTCAGTATGAATGAATGTTTGTTCCGTACAATATTATACACCATTCGATGGTTAACCAAATTTGATACACTCTAAATCTGTAAGAATTTCACTGTGTTTCAATCACTCAAACGTATCTGACTAGTCACTTCAGTAAATTTAACTGACGAATAAGTGAAAAAATGCCTAATTTTCTTTACTTATTGATTCAGTGACATTTTCCACTAATTCATCACTCATTTTTTCCAGTTTACTCAGAGGTTTATTTATTTTTTACTCATGATCAGTTAGACAGCGTGTAAAAATGGCCGTTAAACAACATGTATCAAGCAAAATAACAACGAATAAACCTATAAAACCGTTATACAATGCTTTCTAAAATGTGTTTCGTCTTTCAAAACACCATTTTATGAGGTAATAGGAATACGCATTTTACGTCTTTCATTTTGTTTTCATGTAATCGTCACAGCGTTGTGTTTGAAGGTTTAAACTGCACATAATGTGGTGAAGAGAGTGAACTTGTATATACTATTCATTTGAACAATTCTAACTGTACCAATTAAACCAAAAACGAGGAGTAAATACAATTAAAATCTTTACGATTTCGTGGCGAAACTATAATACAATATTTCCCTCTTACTATTTCAACGTGGCGTGGTGTCGCAGGTGGTGAGGTCATGGCCTATACTCGAAGGGTGTGAGAATGCGAGTTCAAGCCTGGCCATCTCCGAAAATTAGTTACATTTTTAAATTACGGCAAATTGCGCAATGTAAATAATAAACTATCGTAAATATGTTTATTTCATGAAATTATTTGGCTACATTCAATAAAAACAATGTTTATTTTGCCACTTTAGACGCCCGTGACTTATTCAATCAGTGAAATAATTTGACGTCACTTATTCAATC
The DNA here is from genome assembly GCA_029891345.1 of Dryococelus australis. Classification (NCBI taxonomy): domain Eukaryota; kingdom Metazoa; phylum Arthropoda; class Insecta; order Phasmatodea; family Phasmatidae; genus Dryococelus; species Dryococelus australis. The sequence goes on along the minus strand of CM056995.1, from coordinate 322,685,908 downwards.
ACTGAAATTTTTTTCACTGACACAATCAGGGGTTTTTCACTGATTCTAAGTGGAGACATTTTCATTGATTCGAGTAGTTGAATTGTCGAATCAGTGGGAAACCACTGATTCGAATTTAGAATGTAGGTTTGGCCTTCAGCGTCCGACGTATAATACTGCGAATTTTTAAATGGTCTAATCCCCTCCGCCCAATTGGGGCGAAACCCCTCAAACGGGGTGGTGTATCTTAAATCTATACCGTCCGAAAAATCCGGACCAAATTTGGCAGGGATGCCCTTCAGTGAGCCAACTTAAATACTGTTACGGGATCGCTGCTTTTCTGCTCTTCCTTTAACCGGTCCCGCGCAAGCGAACGGAGGAGGACAGATTAGTAATGTGAGAAGTACGTGGCGATTTACAAAGGCAAGCCACCACACGCCACCGCAATAAGTTTATCACGGTTCGTGCGCTCCTGGCCTTCATCTGATAGAACTTCTGTGGTTATCTACGAAAGAATGTTCTGGTAATGCCCTTGCCTATCAACGAGACTCTGGGTGCGGCGAATCTTCTAGACCGTGCCTGCGAGACTATTTAAACCGCGATGGGACTCCGAGCAGACGGTTCGAGAGTTTAGAATATTGTGCGACGTTAAGCACCAGGTGCGTGAAGACAATGAAGCGACGAGCAAGCAGAGCATCGAGTGGCGGAGAGAGTAACCAGCGGGAGTGAAGTCTGCGGACTGCGAGCATCGGCAGAGTGAAGGGAGAGACTGACTAGCGGAACTACTGAATTGGATGTGTGGGTGTAAGATGTTTGTAATGATGGCAATGGACAGACTGAACATGTGTAAATAATGAGCATGAATTAAGTGACTACAGTCAATATAGACACATTGAGAATGATTTCATTAAGAATACATATACATTAAACACCGTGCTCACGAGAATGAGAGGTTATAAAGGCTGTTCACGAAGAAGTGAGCACTTTATAAATGAACCTTAGAAAAATTCCACTGCCCTTGAATGCATATATTTTAATGGGTGCACTGAGTGACATTGCTAACCATTTGTGATAACTTAAAATTAATTCTTACTCTGAGGTGTGACGTGTTGGGGAAGGTGTGTGTATGTATATATATGGTGAATTTTGTGCAAGAGTGGCCTAAGTGTACATTTTTTTGATTGGTAGTGATATTGCTTGCAGGCAGTGTTGGTGGATAGGCGAGTTTGAAAGATAGTACTAATCCAATGAATAACTGCATTTCACGAGAGAAAAAAAATTCAGAGCGTTTAAACGAATTCTACGTATGAATAAATTACACGCATCGAATCGCAAATTTCAGACGATCACAATTACGCGAGTCTCCAGTATTAAATTATAACGTAATGAAAATCAATTAAACGTAAAGAGATGAATTCGTCTACAAGGAGATTTTACTACCCCGAGCTGTATGTTAGCAATATCATTTTAACGAGAGAAGTATAACTAACGTACACAACTACGTGAATAACAAGTGGTAAACAATTACGATTATGTGAGTCTCGAGGTGTCCTAAAGGAAATGAATTAATTAACGATCTACAACGATTCAAAAAATGTCCCTGTAAATTAAAAAGAAACACAATAACAAAATATATATGACACCTCTCGCACATAACTTACACGCCCGTCTACCTGTGAGACTGGCGAGGAGGAACTTTAGAAACGTAATCCTCACGCAAAAATAAATTAATTGACTAACACGCGTAATAAAATTGCACCTCTACCAAAACACATCTGTTCGGCTGCGAGGTTGCTGAAAGAATGATGTTAGTATATGATTTGCGGAGACTTACAAGCACGATTAGATACGTGGAGCGCGGCCGACGTCTGTCCGGCTGGGAGGTCACTCGATGAATGAGTGGATTGTATGACGTGCGCCTGCTTATATACGTGTAGTACGTACGGTGTCTTAAAGGCAACTGAGCTGAAACTACGGCAGAACTCTGAATACGACCTACAATTTAAAGCAGATACAATAGCGTACGTTTATTCTGATAAGTTAAAATTAGAACGATCTACAAGAAAGTAATTAACGAATGAAAATCTTTCCCCAGATTATTTGTTTCAAAATAATCAAATTGCGTTGAAGCGTAGGGCTTAATCCCACATCGCTTTATATATAATGGAAAAAATGCACAAACATTCTCAAAGAGAAAATTATTTTTAAAATAATGAACGTACTACAAATTTCCGCAAAGTCTGGTAAATATAGTGCACATGTTAACACCAACTGTATTTTCGAAACGTTAATCGAGGCTATCGCTAGAGACTAAGGCAGGTGATCCGCTGTTCGTGTAAGATGGTCGCCGGACAGAACTTGCGGTAAACCCCGATCGTGGCCTCGTCGGCCACCAACTGTCTACCCGCCCGGTGCATATGAAAGAGCTGTTAAGGTAAACATCTGTCTAGTCCAAGCTTCTATGAGCAACTGAAGATGGCGGCGACTGGATACAGGAGTGCAGATAGTTCCTGACCTCCCCCACATCTCGCCAGAGCGCGCTAATCTGTCCTAGCAGTTACTCATTCCTCTGCCCTCGATTGATAATTTTTTCGGCAATGTAACAAGATCGCGACGACTGACTAGATACGGCCACATCGCTCCCTGCACCCCCACCTCCCAACTCCCTCCCCCTCGCGAGAGCGATGTGCCCTGAGGTCATTCACCTGTCTACCTCGACTGTCAATTTTTCACCACTGGGTCAAGATGGCGACGAATGCCTAGAGACCTTCACATCGGCCCTGCTTGCCTGTAGGCCAGAGCTACGCGTACCTGTTCAGCACTCCCGACCAACCTCCCTTCCTCATGAGCCCAGAACACGTTTTTCGGTTATTTCGAGAATTGCTCGGTCTCCCTCGTGTCGTCGGAGAGGTACGGTGGAGGGTAAGTGCCCAGTCTCCCTCCTCGCCCTATCGTACAGGCGGCAGCGACGCATGCACGTCCATAGGCTGTGAGCGACAGAGGAGGAATGGGATGTTGTCGGCCGGGGAGTGTGCCTGGACGCTGGCGCTCGTTGCGGACAACGACAGTTTATTGAACCATGCCCTCGCCTGCAGCTCCGTGCAACCCAAAACTCCGGCCGGCCCGCCCGTGCGAAGTTCGATCGCTGCTCCAACTCGGAACGTTTCCCCCACATTGGCTGTTGAGACCTAAATTTCGCCCACTCCCGTACACACTCAGTTCTCGGCTATACATTACCTGGCCTTGCACACTAGGTTTTAGAATGACTCGTGCCCATTTCTTTTGCAAACAAACATCCCTATGATATTCTTAAATAAATTAAAGTTCACTCAAAAATAATAATAAATAATGTTAGTATTAATTTCAACTATGACGTGTTGAGGGAATAAAGTGCTGTTTTTTTTTTTCCTCTATTTTCAACACGATTTACGTATATTATGACATTAATTGTACTACTGTAGGAGAAAAAACAATTAGATTCTCTTTCTGTATCGTTAATGAAAATACCAATTTTAGACGTATTACATGATAAAACGAATAATTTAATTAAATTTACAATCCTGAGAAATTAACTATTGTTCATGTTTGCAATTCCTAAAATTACCTATAACGTTTTATAAGCAGTTTCATTATAACTTGGAATAGTACGGAAGGAATGATTTATGTGCTGTGTCGCTTCTGCAGTAAAGAATTTACAGCCCTGCACAGCATGCGTCGATATGAAAGAACGAGCTGTGGAATAAAAAATTCAAGAAAGCAGTTTGAATGTGATTTCTGTCAGATGCAGTTTTCTCGGAGCGATGCATTAAAGAAAGAGACAATGTAAAACTTGCAACACTGGTTCTCCACCTCCACTTGCTTCACAACTTATACCAGGATCAACAGCACAAAAAGAACCACATCCTAAGTCAGCACCACATCGTACGCCAACATCACAAACAGTACTTCATCCTAAGCCAGTACCACAAACAGAACCACTTCTACTTGCTGCTCAGACAGCTCCTCATTTAGCTCCACAATCTGCTCCACATCCTAAGGCAGCACCACAGTTAGCTCTGTACTTAAAATTTCCTGCCATAACTATTTCATTACCTTCGAAAAGTAAATATGTTTATTCAGGGATAAAAGTAAATCTATTCCCCAGCCTAAGCGAAGACTTCATCATCTAGTCTCAAATACGAGATAGTGGCTAGCGTGTTTGCCGGCAGGTTAACACGATGCACGGATAATTAACGATAGGAATAACACTGGTGCGGATAGGGACATCCATATGTTTCAATACAGGCTACTCACCGCTGATGGTAAATAATCCAGGCTTATTAGCAATAAAAAGGTTTGTAATCCGATGCTGCTTCATTACTCGCCTCACCACACCCTCATTGGCTCTCAATACCCTGGTTTCGAGAACCGTTAAAATCTGTTCACTCGCTCCAATGTATAGATAAAAAATTTTGCTACAAGGTTTTAATACAATTAGAAATCCATAAAACGGATAGCGTCTTACAAGAAGTTATTAAATAATATGTCTAAATATTTTTTTCCCCTCAATACTACAGTTAGTGTAATAATAGCTTCAGCCCTGCCATCTACAACACCACATCGCCAATGATGTTTAACTGCTGCCACCATACATACCTCCTTTTCCATGACCAACTTCACAGCTATCTATTGCTGCCCACAACATGTATTGTGTCACCATTCAATGCTGCTGCTCCCTGTTTGCCTATCTGTAAGGCCTATCTGTATCAGGAATACAATTTACAACATAGTAAGAAGAAAGTCACAGTGTTACATATCATCTACAGGAAACTGCATGTGTGTGAGTGTGTTGTACCCTATCAGCATGTGTGTGTATGGATATAACCTGGATGTGATGTGCTGTACATAATCAATGCACATCCATATTAGTTGGCTACAACAAATTATATTTACTACACATGTTCCTCACATTTATGCCTTGTCCTTTTATACAATGCCCACATTACTGTAAATGTACATATAATTTGAACAATTGACAAATCAATATTTAAAAATTACCCCATAATAGCAATAACATGTTTCCATACATAATACAGTTACAACTGTTAACGTTACAAATCATTAGCAAAGTGTCATGTTAATAACTACGTACCTCGAAACAAGTGTTGTGTATATTCTGACTCCCAGGAAGGTACATTGGTGTGCGTTCCTGGCATCCGCCCATGTCGATAAATGTACACTGAAGAAATGTGGACTGTTTGAAAGGAATATGTCACAAATCACCGAAACAGTTAATGATATGTGAACTGTAAAGTTACGCAGCATCAATATATGCTTAAGTCTACTCAAGTTCTTCTATACCTGAAAGTTCACCATCGGCTATGTTTCCATGTACACTACTGTCACTGAAGTTGTCAGTATCATGGCTACTGTTGCTTTCACAGTCATTGCCACTGTCACCTAAACTAATTACAGTCTTCTCCATTTCTTCTTCCATGCAACAATCGTTTTTTTCCAATACTGCTAGTCTTTCCTCTTCAGACGTAACACTGCTGATTTCCAATCTTTTTCAGAAATACTGTTTATGGCTTCATCTGTCAGTGGCTTTAATTGGTCGGCTCTTTGCGAAACGTTGCTCTTCGCCACACGAGACTTAGCAATATTCCATATATATTCGATGGCATTTAAGTTGCAGTGATATGGAGGCAGCCTGACTACTTCATGGCCATGTTCTTTAAGAAGTTCGTCTATGCAATACTTCGGAGCCTGTCGTTGACATTTCACGATGTGGAGTAGTTCTGCATTAGTTATCTCTTCCACATATACAATGTTATTTAACTTGAGCCACTCTTGTATTTCTGCCTTATGTGATGTCATTTTAGGGGTTTTGTCTGTCTGCACCGAGTGATAGAATGCATTATCTATTACAATCATGCCTATAAGGGACAGATTGGGTAATAGTTTTTCGAATACCCATTTTGAAAAAATTCGCAAAATTCATCTCATCATGGCAGTCGCCACTTTTGATTTCAGTCTTAAAGATGAGATACGTGCCAGAAACAAACCCCCACATCCAAATGAGCATGAACAATAATCCATTGTTGGCTTGCAGTGTCATTCTTCAGCACACTTGTCGTATGCAGATCTTGCCAACATTTACTGACTGTGTACGCAGCAAAAATCCACATTTTGTTAACATAAACCACCAGTAACCTGTTCTCACCCAGACTATATTTTTTCTCATTCTCCTTAAATATCTTTCCCTCCATGGACAATGTCTGTTCTCTCCATTTATACAAGTCTCTTAATTTTGCATTTCTTGAATCGGAAGCTAATCTTTATTACAATTTACCACAACGTTTCCTTGCTTCCGTGGAAATTAATTTCTGTTCGTAGTTCAGAAAGTAACTTCTTTAATGTAGGCACTTCTTTCCTACGAGCATAAAAATTTTGGATTGTACGTCGAACAATACACAAATCAAAATCATCACAATTTTTCGGGTGTTCCTCTTCCGTTTCTTCCCAGGCGTACATAGTTTTTTTCCTGTTAGTTTTCCTACACTGATATTCTTCCGTATTTTACATATTGTTGCCTCAGATTTTCCTGTTGCAGCTGCTGCTCGCTTTGTTGCGTTTTCCATTGGATATATATGTTTCCCAATATTTCGCGGCCTTCGCTATGAATAGTGGGACTTTGTTACTACTACGAAGCCATAATGTTATTAACATTTACACTAGCGCTCAAATATATGTACACATCTGGAAAGATCAACTACTTGCATACTATTAAATAGGTGCTCCTTCAGACTATGTTTATTTACTACCACCAACCAAGACTGGCCTTGTCGATTTCCATGCAGTACAGACTGTACATGTACGTGTCATAGCTGCTCACCTCTGACTGGCTTGCTGGGCTTTACCCTGGTCCGCCCTCTTTCTAGCGCATTGTCAGACCCACAGAGCCACATTCTTTCGAGATATTTTGTTGTTTCGGCCGAGTTACAGCGGTTTAGTTACTTCTTAATTTTTTAATCATTTTTGTATTTTTTCTAATGTAATATGTGTAAGAAGATTTTCGAATGTTGTAACAGTAGTAGTAATAGCAGTAGCAGTACTAGTGGTAGTAGTAATAATAGTCGTAATAGTATTTGTAGTCGTAGTCCTAGTAGTAGGTTTAAGATGTAAATAACTTCGAAGAAATGTTAGGTAGTTTAAATCATAAAATGTCTAGTTTTTGTTAAAAAATTTTATTGTTGTTAATAATGTTTGGTACTTTAGTTTGTAATATGAATGCTGTATATTGCATTCTCTTGCTTTTGTTTTAAAGTATGTGAAATGATGTTTTATGTGTATAAATGTTTAATTGGTAAAACATAGTGTGATTGAAAATGTCTTTGAGTGTGTGTATTAATGTTATTTGTAGATATTTTAGCTTTTAAGGGTGATTTTTTTTAAAGAAAAGAAATTTTAAATAAAAAATTTTCTATGTTAAAATTGAATAATGTGTGTTGTAATTTATTAGCTTGAAAATTTCCCCATGTCATTATCTAATACATTGTGTTTATTACTTAACCAAAATAAAAGATTCTTTGTAATCATTAAAAGAGTTGATGAGTATCAGTGTTGTTTTGGATTCAAAGCCTGGTAACAGCTTATTTCTTTGTTTGATCACTTTTTGAAGGAAGTGAAAAATTTACAAGCTTCTCGAAAAGGGGGAAAAAATATTATACATAAAAACTAACATTTCAATTAAAAGGTAATGAAACAACCACACTCTGAAGGGTGAACTTACATAAAATGCTGGAGAGAAACTAACATGTCTGAATGAATGAATTTTTGAAATGGAAGGAAGGAATAGACTTGGTCATCTCGAGAAAACTTTACTAGGCTGTTTGCCAAGTTCAAGAACTCTAGGGAATTTAACAGAACCGAGAGTCTATTCACACAAAAACCTTTTCAGGGCCAGGTAGAAAGAGTTCTTGGTGTCTCACCACAATGTTTCTCCTCTGCCCCACAACTGGGAGAGTCCAGCCAACTTTTAAAATATCAATATTTTTCCTTCACAGCATCAAGATTACAACTGTTGCAGAATCAACATGATAATGTCTGGTGGTGAGAAAAAAACAGTCATACATTACACAAAAACTCAGAAAACATAACTGAAAACTCCTTAAAAATAAAATTCAACTCAGTTACTTATTATTATTATTTTTATTGACTTAATTACATAGCAGGATAGTAAAATGTCAATATGAGATAGCATTTGTTTAAAATGAAAATTGAAACATATAATAATAAAGTTGAACGATATTGTATTATATTTCCCTGTACGAGAGTGTAGCCGAAAATCATGGGTTGGTAGCTCTGAAAGTTTTCTTAGTGGTAATGGCGTGCAACAGTGAAACAGGAAATTAAAGTTTCTGGCTTAGAGACAGTTTTCAACTTGATCCCTTGTCAAGTTCAAGAAACATGTTACACTTTACAATCTAATTTTAGTTGATATGTTCCTGTTTTCTTAATCTGTATATTGTTAATCATATTTACGATAAACGTGTATGGTTATTTTTTTCTATTAATGAGTCCAAAAATGTTTTCAATATGGTTGAAATTCTACTTTATTAGATTTTTTTTTAATTTTTGGTAAAGGTTACTGTGTGTGGGGAAGTAAAAGTTGTTTCATAAATATTTGTTCATTTTTAATATAAATCCTGTATATATATATATATATATATATATATATATATATATATATATATATATATTAATTTTTATTTTCCTGCATAATGGAGCTTGCAAAGTGAATATTAATTTTAAAGTACGAAACACAATATTTTGCTCGAGAGTTTCCAAACAGCTAGGAAGACTTTATGACCTTGGTATCCTAGACCATTAAAATAGTTGACCTGAAATCTCATCCCCACCAGGACGGACCTTCACAGTTTGCTTTGTGAAAAGAGACACTTCCCCTAGGGCATTATAAAAAGAAATGTGTTCTGCAGGGGTTTGTTGGACTCAGGCTGGCAACCTCTGAAATCTCGGGTTTTGTAGTTGGTACTATTGAAAAAAGTTGAAATTTAACCTTGAAGTTTCATGACTCTGGATAGGGAGGGTCACACTGCTAAGACCTCAGATCTCTAAACATAACAGTTTTTCACATCTTCAGATATTGGCAAATTATATAAGTATACCAATTCTAAGCGAGTATACATCAGACAGGTAATAATGTTTAATCGGAAATATTCCACGCGATTCATTTAAGTTTAAATATCTATAAAATTGAGCATATCTACCTTTTTCATGTGCACGAAAGGATTTATTTTAATTTAATTAACAGTGATTCGTTCTTTACTCCTTTTATGTTTACATGACCTAACCCAGACTCGAACCCAACTTATTTGCTAAGGAAAACTGCACCTAGTGCAAGGACAGTGTAACGATTTTGTTTTAAGTCTTTTTTTGGTTAAGGATTCGTAGCTATTTCATTTGCCAGAATAGTTCGTTACTTTTATGCTATTTGGGGAGTTATTCATTCAGTAACCTATTTCAATGTCTCTATTCATTTTAAAAAAATATTTTCCTCGCCGAAAAAATTTCTCCCGTATCTAAATTCTTCAATATTTTATCCGCACTGGTTCATTATTCGCATATTAGCCACAAACAAAAAAAAATAAAAATGGGACTTATACCACTCTTACGACAACAGTAACACCTATATAAACAATTGCAACCCGTTCCTCTGGTCAGTCGGTCCCAGGAACTCACACTGAACACATATAAGCCAATCCACCAACATGGCATGAATAAATTAATAAACATTCTTTTATATCAAACATCTCGTTAAGTTAATATAATTTTATATCAAAAATTAATTAATGCAATCAAGCAACTAATTAATATAATTAATTATTCGATCAAACAATTAATTAATATAATTTGCATATCATGATCCATCACTTATTCCACTCTTACACTAAATGCGACTTAGGCCACTCTTGCACTATATGGGCCAGAAATTAAATATATCATCATACTTCTCTGGTGTTTGCAGATATTACTTCATTCGATATAACCTTGTTCCTTAAGTGTTGTTATAATAAAAACAATATATTTTATTCCGTAATATTCACCGTGTATTTATTATCACGTTCATTCGGGTCTTCGGGAAACATGTAACTAGCGTTGTTGATGCCTTCTACCTTCTTCACAGCATTTGTTGAAGGAATGTGTCCAACAGTATCACCGACATCCTCGCTACTGTATTCACCTGATGTTTCATCATAAATATCGACTTTACACTTTACTTTGCTTAGAAAGACTAGGTGCATCATCACCGACACTGGTCTTCACAACTGATTGCTGTAGTTTATGTCGAGAATCATTACGTTCACATGTTATTGTACATTTCATACAATCAGATTCTGTCATTTCTTGTAATAAACATTACTTCCCTCTCCTTATGTGATATTACGTAGTGTAGACATTACATTTACTTTCTCCGGAGGATGATTATTTTTTTTACAGATCTTGACATGAGGACTCAAGTTATCCGTTAGTGCAAACTGGCGAAAACAGTATTTGCAGTTAAGAACCGTACGAGATGAATTCTTCAAACATTCACTCCTCTCATGTCTGTGGACATTGTCGGCGAAAGTGTAAATTTTCCCACAGTATTTGCAGTATAGTTTATTCGGTGATGTCTCCATTTTCATCAATGTTTATTAAATGAATAAACTTCGGAGTGAGGAGAAAGTTTACTTCCGAATAGATGTTCACCTCACAATGTCAGAATGACAACTAACTTGTTTCTGTATTAATGTACTGTTTTAAACGGTATCAGGTTTCATTAATGATGATAAAATCTCTTCCGTTCTAATATTTGTATGTTAATTGCAGGGGTATACATGCTAATTTTCCATGTGATTAAATCTACGTATGTTAGACGAAATACGTCTTTACTTGGTATTAGATTAAAATGAATAATTAATCATTAAATTTTAGGAATGTAGAAGGGAGAGATGGGTTTAGAAGTATTTTGTAGGGAATTTTTAAAGACTTTGTTTACTAAACTATTGTGTTAGAGGCAGGTTAGTCTGTTGAGTAAACCATTTCGATCGACGGGTGTCCAAACGGTCTTCTGTTTTAAAAGTGGGGGTATGTAATTTAAATTTATTTCTTCCTACTAACTTTTGTCTGATAAATTGTTATGTCGATTCCTAAGTTGTAAGAAATAAAGTTATTTGTCTCGGATATCTCTTTACGGTATAAATAATTATTTGATAGTCGGAATGTATTATCCTATAAGATGGGTTATATGATACAAAATGGCCACCATTTTCCTTAAAATTTTGCTTAAGTGTATTTAAATATTGTGTAAATTGACATATCCCAGCTCCTATTGAAGTCATTTCAACCTTAATTTGTGCTATCTCTTTAATATTACGTTCAAATTTGTTTTCTAGGGAAATCTATTTGTAAATAAGTTCGAGTATATACAAATTTAATGGTAGATAGTGTATCTAAAAATCTCGATTGGGAAGTTTTTGAATTGAAACTTTGGTTATAAGTAAAGTTTAGTGTCGGAGTCAAGTCTACAAATCAAATACGATTTTTTCTCTGCTATACACATATATCTAATAACAGATTGAAAGTTTGAATATGTATGCATGTCTCATGTCTTCCATCGTAATAGTTGAAACTTAGGTATAATGATACATATCTGAAAAACTGTGATATTTCAATGTTTTAAATTAAAAAACTTTAGTAAGTGAAAATATTTCATGTACAAAGAATATATTTGGTTTCCTGGAAATACTTTAATATGTTTGCTGGAAAATGGGGTAAAGTTTATTGGATTAAAATTTATTTGGTGGAATAAGATATAAAATTTGTTGGAATTATATTTGTGGATTAAGATTTCGTGAAATATTTAGCTTCAGGGGTATAAATTTTGATTGGCGGGACTTATGAAATTTATTTCACTGCAAATAAGCCAGGTTAATGCATTCGGAAGAGTCCAAACTTCGCTGCACAGGGAGGGAGACAGAGCAATTCTCGAGATATCCGAAAAACATGTTCTGGGATCATGATGAAGGGAGGTTGGTCGGGGGTGCTGGACAGGTGCATGTTGCTCTGGCGAGGAGTCAAAGGTAGAGGGTGCCTACAGGCAAGCGGGGCCTATGTGAAGGCCTACTAGCCAGTCGTCGCCATTTTAAATCAGTGGTGAAAAATTGACAATCGGGGCTGACAGGTGAATGAACTCAGGGCACATCGCTCTCGCGAGGGGGAGGAAGTTGGGTGGTTGGGGTGCAGGGAGCTATGTGGCCTATCTAGCCAGTCGTCGCCATCTTGTTACATTGCCGAAAAAATTGACAAACGAGGGAAGAGGAATGAGTAACCGCTAGGACAGAGTAGCGCACTCTGGCGAGATGTGGGGGAGGTCAGGAGCCATCTGCACCCCTGTATCCAGTCGCCGCCATCTTCAGTTGCTCATAGAAGCTTGGACTAGACAGATGTATACCTCAACAGCTCCTTCATATACACCGGGCGGGTAGGCAGTTGGTGGCCGACGAGGTCACGATCGGGATTTACCGCAAGTTCGGTCCGGCGACCATCTTACACGAACAGCGGATCCCTCGCCTCCATCTCTAGTGATAGTCTCGATTAACGTTTTATAATATATATGTTTTAATATAAAACTATTTTATCGCGAAAATTTTTTTCATGTGTTAAGTCAATATTGCGAAAGTTTTTTAGGATATTCAAATTAAGTTTATGAGCTCGGTATACGAAATTTCCTAGCAGTTGGAAAATACAGTTGGTGTTAACAAGTGCACTATATTTACCTTACTTTACAGGAATCTGTAGTACAAAATAATATTCTCTTTGAGAATGTTTGTCCTTATTTTCCATTATATATAAAGTGATGTGGAATTAAGCTCTACGCTTCGATGCAAGTTGATTATTTTGAAACAAATCATTTGGGGAAATCTTTTCTATCGTTAATTACTTTCTTGTAGATTGTAATATATTTAACTTATCAGAATAGACGTACGGTATTGTGTCTGCTTTGATTCCTAGGTCGTATTCAGAGTTTTGTCATAGTTTCAACTCTGTTGCCTTTATGATGCCAGCCGCGCTACACTTATCTAAGCAGGCGCACGTCATACAATTCACTCATTCATGGAGTGATCTCCCAGCCGGACAGACGTCGGCCGCGCTCCACGTATCTAATCGTGCTTATAAGTCTCCGCAAATCCTATACTAACATCATTCCTTCAGCAAGCTCGCAGCCGGACATACGTGTTTTGGGAGAGGTGCAATTTTATTACGCGTGTTAATCAATTATTTTTTCTTATGTGCAGATTATGTTTCTCAAGTTCCTCCTCGCCTGTCTCACAGGCAGACGGATGTGTAAGGTATGTGCGAGAGGCGTCATATATATTTTGTTATTATGTTCGTTTAATTTATAGGGACTTTTTTTTATTCGTTGTAGATCTTTAATTTATTTATTTATTTATTTTAGGACACCTGGAGACTCCTTAATTGTAATCGTTTACCACTTGTTATTCACGTAGTTGTGTTCGTTATACTTCTCTCATGCAACTGATATGTCTAACATACAGCTCGGGGTAGTAAAATCTCCTTGTAGACGTATTCATCTCTTTACGTTTAATTGTTTTTCATTACATAATAATTTAATATTGGAGACTAACGTAATAGGTATAACTCGTTTAAACACTCTGAAATTAGTTTTTTTTTTTCGTGCAACGCTGTTATTCATTGGAATAATACTATCTTTCAAAATCGCTTATCTACCAACACCATCTACGAACAATATCACTACCAAATCAAAGAAAGTTACAATTAAACCACTCTTGCACAAAACTCAGCACATAGACACCCCCTCCCCACACGTCACACCTCGTCGAGTGCCAGAGCTCCAAGGGTGAGAACGTACCAGAGCTGCTGCTGCTGCTGTTCCCCACAAAAGGAAAGGAAGAAGAGCCTTAGTACACTCTTGCAACAATCACAAAAACAAAATACAGTTGATAGGATTAAAAATTAACCCTTTCAATCAATTTAACCTTTCAGTAAATTTAATCCTTTCAATACATTTAACCTATTCAATCCATTTAACCCTTTCAACCAATTTGATATCAAATTAATTAGGTCAGTAAAAAAAAGCGTCATCCCTTTGTATTTAGAACACCGCCGCCCCTTATACTGCGGAGGAAAAAAAATGTATACAAGTAGATCTTAAGCAAAAGTGATCATTTTACCGTGAACAGCCTATAACTAGTTTAAAGTTGTAAATAATAGCTTTGTGAATACATAAAAAAAAAAAATTTTGTTCTTTTAATTTTTGGAACACCTCCATTCCTCACGAATTCGAATACGCCCCACTGGCGTCTTACAACAATAGTTTATGGGCCCAAATGGTCTCCGAACCCCCATTGGGCCCAAAAACATTTAAACCCCCGAAACGGTGTCGTACAATTTTTATGCCGTTTGACGGATCGGGACCAAATTTGTCAGGATTGTATTTCAGTTCCCAACTTACAAATATGTGTATGTCGAAATGGGCTCCTGCCCCCTCCCCCCCTCTCTAATAGTGTCTGAAGCTCATAATAACCGGTTCGTGGATCTCCGGACCCCCATTGGGTCGAAAAAATCTTAAAACGTTGTCATGTAACTCTCATTGCCTTATTACACCAGGAAACGCCGGGTAGTTAAGCTAGTCCCGCTATAAATTAATATATAATCTTACTTTTGATTTCGTTATAACGAATTATAAACAAACAGCAAGAAAAATACATAAGTAATTTTTATCATTTCTGGCCGTTTTCCAGATGTTGCATTTGTGCCTTGATAGCCGATACTCTGGGATCGAATCCCGGATATGCGTCGTTACGTGTGCCATTTCGAGAAGTTAGGTTTGGTTAGCATGCTAGTCCCCTCTCCTTTCACCAGATTTGCATTCTGGTATTAAAGCGTGAAAGTTTGCACTTCCAAAATCCACTTCAATTTATGGTTTCAAGTGTTACAAGTAGGGAATGGTTTAATTCTTGCTGCACATGAGCTGACAGGCATTCGGCAAGCCAGATTTACGAATTAGTCAACCACAGAAAAAAATTACTGATCAACGAACTTTGTAATATACGGTTAAAAAAGCAAAGAAAGTATACAAAACATTATTTAGCTCTTCAAAATACGAAGATAAATCAGAATTTTACACCAATAAAACAATCAGGTGATGCCAACTCCTACAAGTATTAGCCATAAACAGCTATGTCTGGTACAAATAAATTAAAACAGAGTTCGTATGGCCATTCGGTAACATGCGTGGCTCGCGTTCTAAAGGGCATATGTTCATTTCTTTTGATGTCAACGAGACTTTCTAATTCTTCGCTAACTTATTTAATATCTAATTAGTTTTGACGCATTAGAATAAAATAGTTATTAGTAACAGTTTACTGAAATTTTCCTTTTTTAGCTTAGCTGTAAAAAACATCACAAGGGCGTGATTTTGTCTTCTATTATATTTACAATTTGCGTTTACAGTTTATATAAGCTGTTTAATGATATTTAATGCGTTTCACCACAATATTAGCAGGGTAATACAATTTCCTTTATTTTAATCACAACAAAATGGCAGAACGTATAAAACAGACTATAATAGAACGTCTAGGAAATAATCGACTGGATAAATTGGGTTTCAAACTACTTGACACCGACTCGACCATCAGATATTTCCAGTCACGCCGTAAACAAGGCGCGATCCATACCCCGTGTGGAGGAACGTAGGCTAAATTAAGGAATTCACTAGCGAAGCATTTTGAATGCTTAAAATGTATTCGGGCCACCGTCCACTAAATACTAAGGGGTATTTTTGCATAACAAATGTATTAATTCATAAGTAGGCCTGTGTGTTTTTACCGAGTGAGAGTAAAATGAAATTTTAGTTTAGAGCAAAATGAAATGAAAAGTAAAATTGAATAAACAAAACGGAATGGAATGCATATATGAGTGGAATACACTGTAACGGCCATAATAAATTAAAGAAACTTATACTCAAAATATCTTATAACGTATTTTCGCGTTAATTGTTTCAGCCACGCTGTCCTATTTTAGTCCGTATGCCAGGGGAGTCAAATGAGAACACAATTCCGGTAATGGAGTATTTAAACTGTACCTTGCTTGATCGGTTGCATTCTGTCCTCTGAGCGCACTATAAAGTAAGCATGCATAAGCAGTCAAAATTTGTGAGTCTTCTACTACTGTCCACTCCCCTCCTCCCTTTTTTTTCAGTCCTCGCATTGCGGGGTTTAACCCCTCAATGAAGTTTTGGAGACATGATGTAGCAGTCAGTCCCTTACGACAGCCTACATGATACTTAATTTTTTCTACCTTCTGTCGCACCGAAAGTTTATAATAGTAGGCAAGCGGGTTTCCTTTGCGTAGGAGAAAAAAGAATGCATAATTTCACACCCACATGCAACCTGACACAGTTTAGTACATATATAATTGTAGTTTATAAAGAATATTTACGTCTAAGTGAAATGGAAAGAATAAGTTTGGGCGTTTCTTAACAACGAGGCCTTGATAGCCGATCTTGGTGAAGCGACATGAGTGTAGAACAACACCGGAACGCAAAGGTAGGGGAAACGGGAAATCCCCGAGAAAACCCGCTGACCAGCGGTATCGTTCGGCACGATTCTTATAGGCTGTTCATTGTACAATGAGCACTTTTTAAGGCCCTTATAAAGTTTTCATTTCATCCAATTTCAATTTTCCCGCTGCTTTTCAATATAAACATTGCAATGTGACCAATAAACACAGTGAATAATATATTTCACCACCCTCAAAATTTAATGACCGAGGCTGCAATATGACATTTATCAGTGGTTAATGCCTGAAGGGAGCGCCTTAAAAAGTGCTCACTTTACCGAGAACAGTCTATACCTGCAAAAATCCGAGAGTAACCCCGCCGGAAATCGAACCCGGTTCGCCTTGATGGGAGGCGAACTTACTAGCTGCTGCACCAACGCGGTCACTAATTACATATAAGAGACGGTTGCAGGGTAACAAATTACTTTAATACTGAGTGATATATGTTATCGGTGGTTTACACTAACTTAATGATACTTGAAGGTGTAGGTGGTGTGAGTATCCTAGCTACAGGGAGCCGCGGTGCAGTCTCCCACGTGGGCAAACTGGGTTCGATTCCCGGCGGGTTCGCTCCCGGATTCTCACACGTGGAATTCGTGTCGGACGATGTCGCTGGTCAGCGGGTTTTCCCGGGGATCTTCTGTTTCCCCTGCCCTTGCATTCCGGCTCTGCTTTATACTCTCCTCATTTCATTCTCATCGTCTCTCAAGACCTCAATGTTACGATCCGCCTAAATCTCTCCACTGTACTCCAAACTACAGGAGGAACAATATATGTTCGTTTTACAAGGAAAACGAAGGGGGGGGGGGAGGGGTAGGAGAAACGCTCAGTGAAGCATTATATTCGTTTTCGACACTCGCAGCTATCGGAAGTTGCAGAGATGTTCTTTGTTATTAATTAAGTACGGAGATTAAAGGCTGTTTACGACAAAGTGAGCACTTTGAAATCAACCTTAGAAAAAAGTTACTGCCCTAACTGCATATATTTTAACGGGCGCCTTGAGTGACATGCACCCAGTAAAGTTGGTAACGATGGGTGGGAAGTTGTTCCGTATCCTAACGTCGAATAAAAAGTGTAGGGTAACAATTTAAGATAATTTAAATTATTTCTTTTGATTCTGTTTTTTTTTTTAATGCATCGAAGTGTAAAAATTAACAGATTTGTAAAATACTTGGTTTGTAATTTTACAGTTTCACTTGACCAACGCATGGATATAGTAACAACGTGCATACAAGTAGATATTAAGCAGTACTTTTACAAGGCCTCATTTTAACGTGACTAGCCTATAGTTCCGTTTCTCTTCACTGCGAACCACGTTTGCGGGTCCTGAATTGACTGCAAATTTCCTCAAAATTATTGCTAATGTAATTAAAATTTTAATGTTGCAGTCGTGCGAATGGTAAAACCGAGAGTATGCTCCCGATTCCCATACAATAACTGAATCCGTGACAACTTGGCTATACGCGGTACCACGCTGCACGCGCAATATTTCCACCAGGCGTCTGCGTCGATCAATACGAGAACGAACACAGGCACCGAACAAAAAAAAAACAGTATGCCGTACCGATAAAATAAATTTCAGACTATTTCACATTTGGACGAAACGCCCAGAGACAGCTGATTTATACTGCGACATAACAGTACCAAGGGGTGCAGAGCAATAAAAAAAATAGGCGGCAGTATCTCGCGGAGGGGTTGTTACGTGAACAATGCCTCCACCCCCGCCCACTAGATCCTTCCTCATTCCCTCCTCCTCCTCCATGCAAGTGTGATCCGCCATCCTGGCGCCAACCCTCAACTGCTCAGTTCTTTTTACGAGCGTCTGCGCAGAACCCGTCATCGGCCGGAGATCTGCAGGGCCCATTTATTTATTACGCTGCTGTAAAATAGGTTGGACCAAAGAGGAGGGGGGGGGGGGAAACCACGGGGATGGGAAGAGGGTGGGTTTAGTGAGAGGCACAAAAAGTATTTCGGCGGGTTCCTGATGTGAGAGGTTGGAGACATCGCGGGCAGACAAAAGAAGGAAATGATCACTTGGATGGTTCCCAATGAAGGCAGGGCGTAGCCTTGCTCACACACACACACACACACACACACACCTATATTTCTTCAGCGCTGGACATCGTTGCCAGTACGCCATGGTTTATTCTCAGTAAGTTGTAATAAATTACTCGTGTTCGCGGAAAGTGGTGCGTTCTGTCGAGACCCCGACTTCTAGGAAGCACACATTCGTATCCATGCCATTCCCTCAAGGAACTAGCCAGTGAGGTTTATACAGCCAGTGTACGAGTGAAGAGATTTGAGCGGCTGTTAACAGCGAGGTCTTGAGAACCGATGGGGGTGAAGTGATGCGAGTATGGAGCAGTACCGGAATGAAAGGGCGGGGAAAACGGGACATCCCAAACAGTCCCGCCGATCAGCGGCATCGTCCGGCAGGATTATCACTTGCGAGAATCCGGGAGTGACCTAGCCGAGGATTGAAGCCGGTTCGCCATGGTGGGAGGTGAGCACGCTGACCGCTCAGCCACCGCGGTTCAAGAGCCAGTGAATGTTTCACATCGTACTGACATGCGACTTTACTCCATACTTAAAAAAAAAAAAAAAAGGTTACTAATCACTGTAGCTGATCAGGAGCTTAAATCTAACGGTTAAAAATGTGGGGAGTTTCGTGTGAGGAACATTCTGTAATTGCAACACACGCAAGTGCAAACATGTTGGCCAACATAAACATTTGATCCACCAACTTAAACATAATTACTCCTTTCGGGTGTGTTAATTTAACTCTTCTTGCATGTCTTCTGTCAATCTAATGTTATTTATATATATGTATATTTCTGTATACCATGTTGGACGTTTCCCTAAGGAAGCTCCATAAATTTCGCTATTATAGGCTGTTCACAGTAAAATGAGCACTTTTGAAAGCCCTGCTTAAGACCTACTTGTACGCACGTTGTGTATTCCTCCGCCTTATGTAAAATTAATATTACCATAGGCCTCATCACTTTATCCATACACCTGTCAAGTGAAACTCTAAAATTATTAGAAATGTAAACATTTTATAAATTTGCTAATTTTTACACATATGGTGAATTAAAAATAACAGAAACCGAAATAAATAATTTAAGTTATCGCAAATGGTTACCTAACACTTTTTATTCGACGTTAAGATATGGAACAACTTTCCATCCATCGTTACCAACTCTACCGGGCGCAAGTCACTCTGTGCGCCCGTTGAAGCATATGCAAGCAGGGATAGAGACTTTTTTTCTAAGGTTGATTTCAAAAGTGCTCACTTTATCGTGAACAGCCTTTAGTCATCCTAGTTCAGGCGGCTAGAGACGAGAACCCATGTGACTTGCTAAACGGGAATCAGATACGAAATAGCATGAAAAATAATCTCGCCGATTGCACTCCATATTCTCCTTTGAGAAACTCTAAAACATCTTAAACACATCGTTGGCACTCGAAATTCGCATTTGACAAGGTCATCAGAATTTCTACACAAATGTACCCAAAGTCACAAATTTAACACTTACGAATGCGTTTCCTTAGGTTTCTGTATCAACTCCGACGTACATGCTGTTCGAAAAATTATTCTTCAGCGTTAGTTTTCGTCGTCAAAAGCCAGCGCAGATTTTGCGTGATTTGGAAACAAGAAGCTTGAAAAGAAACTCCCGCAAGTATTTAAAGCTTAATTTAACTTGGCGGAAGGGGGGGAGGGGGAGGCGAACGCATTACAGGAATTTAAAAAAGCTACCACGAACTCATTGTTTGTGTTGCAAATTTTAATTAAGCGAATGGTTACATTATTCAATTAATTTTTGGATGGATTACTATACCAATTTTTTTTTTTTGTTTAAGGATACAGCCATTTCGCATTATGATCAGCCAGCAGCCTATAACTTCGCAGAATTCCACACATCCCTGCAGGTATTTTAAACTGATTGTATCCCTTCGTATGGCCCGACCCATTTTCCTGGTGGATATTGGTTCCTCCTGAACGAAATATCTATTACGCGATTTATCTATACGAGGCAACGAGGTTATAAGAGGGTTGGGTAAAAGCTATTTCTTTCCGGTACCTAATAACTAAAATAACTTGTTGAAACTGTGCAAAATGTTAAAGGCAAAAGTGATAAAAGTCAACCGCATTTTGCTTCGTGATTTTGTTATAGTAAAATTCTGATATTTCAACAAATCCACTTGTCCTAAAGGTAATCGGCTTGCTTGTCACTGAATACTCACTGACCTTTTTGGTCGCTGTTGAGCTCTGTACAGTATCACGTAACGTTTGTCTAACTCTTTGAAAAACAGCTGAAATGGCATTTATCATTCATACGAGATCTCATTACAACTCTATCGAAGTTAGTAAAAGGCTAGATGTGTAATGCTGACACCACACGAGTCATTTCCGGGTATTATTATTATTATACAAGCAAATTGTATCACTTTGAACCACTGAGCCCTCTCGATGTGTCTACAACTTATTTCTACTGTGGACAGTCAGTTAACACGTTCTTAAAAAAATGCAATAAATATGTATTTTCATATATGTTGTAGGCTATGAACTATTCTTACCACGGATTTGGTTTTTTTTTTTCTGGCGAGTCCCCAAATCCCGCTACGCCAGCGTGAGCTCCTTCACAGCTATATGAGACCTCCGGCATGCATGTCATAGGCAATTATCGGTAAAGTGAGCACTTTTCAAGGCCCTCCCAACAGACATTAACCACTAATAAATATGTTTTACTGTAGCCTTGGACGTTAACTTTTGAGATTAGTTAAATGTATATACTGTGTTTATTAGTCACATGGCAATGTTTATATTAAAAAGTGGCGAAAAGATAAAAATCTGCTCAAAGGAAAAATTTAGAAGGGCCTTAAAAAGTGCTCATTCTAGCGTGAATAGCCTATAGTATCTAAAACGGTTGGAGAATGGGATGCATCTCAGGACTAGCCCTGCATGCCTCAGATGGGGTTTAAATTATCAAAAATAGGGCGCATGCATCACGGCTATAGCAGGGTTATCTGGTGGTAAAGCCGCAATTGCAGTCGTGGACACACCCCGAAAGAGTAAGGGTCTGGGTCTAGATAGAAGAGCACAGAAAACCAGCGCAAAGCGGAGAGGACCTGGGAAAATCTGCGCGACAGTCGCGCAGGATAATATACAATTCCTTTATTGGATCAATGGCGGGATAAAGTAGGGTGTTTGTTAGTACGCGAAGATAGGCTTTGCGAGGTTAAGGAGCGATGACATGAAATGTGTCGAGCCGCTGCTGGATTGTGACCAGGGTCGTACCGCAGTAGCACGGCCCTGGAGGCGAGGGACAGAACTGCGCCACCCGCCCGCAGATGCCAGTCATCTCTCTAGAAAGTATAAAAAAAAAAGTTGGCTTTAATAAAACGTTTTACTTTGTTTATATAGCTACAGCCATTTTGAGCGTAAATGTGTCTGGGAGGTGAACTGGTAGGCCTAAAAGTCACCATGACAGTCTTTCGGACGCCTCGATACTGCTTTTATATAAAGTCACGTCAATAGGGCAACTCGGTGAAAATCAGCGTCACGAAAATAGACGCAGTGACAATGTTTATGTCTTGCCAGCTAAAATGAAGGACATTTTCAACAAAAAAGTTAGCTTTCTAAAGTGCATTTACTGTTCATCACAAGGTAACAGGATAAATGATAAACTCGACCCTGGGTTAAGCGCTGCTATTTCGCGATACTTAAAATAAACCCAAGGTACCGAAATATATGGTTTAATTTTAAAAAAGTTACGCGGTACTATTAAAGGAAACATTTACGATGACCAACAGATATTTAATTAAAGTAGTGTAATTTATGATAGCAAGCCCTTTTTAGTAGCAGAAAAAATCCATGGAGAAAGTCGCGGGTCTCAGAAGAGTGTCAGCAGCTCTATGTCACGCGCCATCCACAAAGATATCGATAAAGATACGCCCCACAGAACGCCACTAAAAACGGTTATAGGCTGTTAACGGTAAAGTGAGGACTTGAATAAAAAAAACAATAATTACGTAAAGATGGTTATCTAAATAATGGAAACGACCGATGTTCTGAAACACGGTATCTTTGTGAAGTGGTAACACACATCGTTTCTATACTTTTGAAATCAGCCTTTGGAAAATGTCTGTCCCACCTGCGTGTATTTTATCAGATTCGTTGACTGACATGCATGCAGTGAAGTTGGTATTTGGTAAAAATTTCATAAATACTGAGATTATTTACTGTGTTCTAGGTTTTATTAATGCACATAAAGTATCTGGTATTGTAACAGTTGTGTGCAGCAACAGACGTGCTAGCCGGATTGCGAGAGCACAAACATACAACGAGGAAGTGGAACGAAGCCTTGAGCGCTTAAAACAAACACCCTCCATCGGATCGCAGGCAGGGCCGGTTGTTACTAAACTCGGGTCAAATATTACAGCTAAAAACACGGTGTCGTCGAGACACCGCACCAGGAAGATGTCCAGAGATGGGGGCGTGCCGTCCGCCGACATACGTCTAGTCATCATCCTTCGGCATCATGAATTAGGCGACGACATTCCTCATGGACTATTTAATATGGCGTGGCTTCAAAGGAATTAAGTAACTAATACATAATAAAAATCATTAATACAATGAAACCAATTAATTTAATAAAAGCTCCTCCGAGTTAAGGACTAACTGAAAGGTTGTAAACGAGATATGAGGTTATATGATTTCAATACAGGGACGATAAAGAGATTAATAGTGTTCAACACTGAGTAACGCCTCAGCTATCCTCAACTTGTGTGTTATTATAAACTAAAGAGCACATCATTTTTGTAGAGAGTAACGCAGTGAAGTAAAGCTGATCTACACTACGCTAGACGGCAGTAAAGCTGATCTACACTACGCTAGACGGCAGTAAAGACTATGCTTGAAGTGTTTGAAAATTTCCCAGGAAGCATTCGCCCCACGACGATTCAAGAGTGCAGGTTATTCGCGGTAAAGTGAGCACTTTTTAAGGCCCTTCAAAATGTTTCCTGCAAGGCAATTTTTCACTTTCCGGCACTTTTTCATATAGGATGTTCACGGTTAAATGAGCACTTTTGAAAGCCTTGCCTAAGAACTACTTGTATGCACTTTGAGTATTCTTCCGCCTTATGTAGGAATAACATTGTCATGGGTCTCATCACTTTAGTCATGTGTCAGTCAAGTGAAACTGAGAAATTATTACCAAAGTAAATATTTTACCAATTTGATCATTTTTACACGTCGGTGCATTAAAAAAAACAAAAAGCGAAAGAAATAATTTAAATTATCAGAAATGGTTACCTAACACTTTTTATTCGACGCTAATTTACGGAACTACTTCCCATCCATCGCTACCAACTTCACTGGGTGCATGTCACTCAGGGCGCCCGTTAAAATGTATGCAATTAGGGGCAGTGGCTTTTTTCTACGGTTGATTTCAAAAGTGCTCACTTTATCGTGAACAGCCTGTAATGAGAACACGCAGCGCGTGTTGTAGTTTCCAAATGTCGGGTCCCAAGGTCACGCCTCCCAAAGACACCCACGTGACGGCAGCAGCGCAGCGCATGGGAAGTTTCTAATCGCGTGCTCGTAATTGCAGCCCGGTGTGGCGTGCAGAACAGTACAAAAACAAGATGTAGATCGAGGTCTTTTGTGAGTGCAGCGGCTGCATACGGGGAAGCATGAATGAATACGACCTCGCTGGACGACAAGAGAAAAATAAAATACGCGACCGGACGCGACCTCCGACTGCACGCGCTCCCCGACAAAATGGCTTCACGCCCGGTGCGAACGTGTTGCCCGGGGTCACACGCCAAGATTGACAGAGATTTGAAAGGCGCTAGAAAGAGGAATTGGTCCCCCGCCATCTTAGATTTACAGAACTTTCACCGCAGGCTGCAGTTTAAATTTTGTATTACGTCTTGTAACGCGGCAAAGCCAAAAGACATTGCATATTTCATCTTCTAAGCAGTACGTTGGTTGACTTCTGTGGTTAGGGTAATTTTATATAATCACCAACAAGAAATAGTCACTATTTCTTCTCGGTTCAGGGATGATGTGGCAATTTAATAAAGTTCGACATTCTGTTATTTATGGTCATCCGTGCAAAATACGTGGGTAAAAACTTGTGTGATACAACTTACGACGATGGACTCTTAATGGGAAACGCATAGACACCATATTGAGTTTATAATCTTTTTTTAGAAATCCTGTTAGTGCACGCGTTATTTTACGTATCCCCCCCCCCCCCTGGTGTAATGGCATGAGTAGGGGCACGACAATCTCGCAAACTGTTCTGACAGCAAGCTATGGACTTCAACCACTCGTACATTGAGTAACTTCTGTGGTTGTTTCATAGTTCCTTAGTCATGCTGTGAATAACTCTGGTCCAATGATAGGCATGCACGTGCCCAAGTACGGAATAGCTTGCTACCTTACCAACGATAGAACTCGCGACTCACTAGGGCTGCAGCCAATGAACTAACAACTGAGGCTATAGTGTACTGCAGATTTTAGCCAACATATAATTTAACTAGCAAAAATTTGCCTGTTCCAAGGCGCGCGTCCATATCACGAACACCGCTGCTGGAGGGATCGGAGGTTGCGTGGTTTTTGCGCGAGCTGTCTTTTTGTCTCCTCATTGTGAAGTACATTACGTAGTTTTACACTGAATGTATGGGGAGCAGTGTCTCCGCTCAACGAACAAAGGACATAACAACCAATTATATGAGAAATGGGAATAACAATTGCCAAGGCAAGTGAATAGGAAACGAATCAGGACATCGAAGACTTAGACAATGTATAAGGACAAAGAGTAATGGTATGACAAGGTTCCAGAATAAAAATACTGGTTTACGTGGGAGGGGGATCTAAAAGGAGTCTCTCAACATGCAATTCCTTAACTGACGGCTGGAATTGAAATATACACAATGTGTTCCAAAACTACCTGTCTAAAATCAAACCACAGCATCAGTGGGCGAATAGAAACAAGAAACTCGATTCGCAAGATGTTCGGAAAGGCCAATTAGTAGGTTTAACTTGAAGTTGAATTTCGGCAAACAACGCCGGGTGTCCGCAGCCGTACGTACCTGCGCGCACAGAAAGTTGCATAACACGAAGGCGAACTGATCAACGGCAGTACTGTACGCGGCACTCGCTGCTGAATGTCGATCGGATGGGGTGCCACTGTCCTACACATAGGCATCACCGCAGTGGCAGGTGAGCTAATGTGTTACAAGGTTTCCTATGTACAGGTGCTGGCCGCATGTCGCGCCACCGCCGTTCGCCTTCTTATCATGCAACTTCTTGTATACGCAGGTGCATACGGTTGCGGATTCTCGGTGTCGTTTGCCGAAATTCAACTACAATTTAAATATATTAAATGGCCTTTTCAAACATTTTTTGATTTGAGTTTTCTGATTCTATTCGCCCACAGATGCTGTGTTTTAAATTTAGACAGGTAGTTCCGAACACGTTGTATAATCTAAGTAGCAGTAGTTTAGTGCCGCACTATAGGCATAATATAATCAACAGAGTAGAATGTCAAGAAATTGACCCCAAAGCTGCTAGGGAAGTCAAGGTGGAATGCAGGAAATACCACACCACTCTCAACCTTTCAGGCAACTTGGCGTAGATAATTTGCAATATTATATTAAAATGTAATCCATAAAGGCTGTAATGAAAAATTAAAGTTCCAAATAAAAGAAAAAACAAATAAAAAAGGAACATCCTATACTCCTGTATTACCCAGAAAGGGCATAGGTACGGGGGTTACAAGGAAAATGCCTGACCTGCCTTTGGCTGGCCACGAAATAAAAAACTAAGTGTGACCACTGACATCGGTGAAATTTTACACCTGCATATCTCAATGTTTTTACTCCACGTCCAAGTACGTTTATCCTACATATTGATAAAATAGCAAATACTTTGTTTAACTAACTTTACATAGAATGGGATAGATTTACTATTAGCATGTAGCAGAAAATTCAAATGTAATATTCGTATATTTTCTCTCCACGGCAAGTAGATTTACACAGACATCGCAATTGTAATTTCACAACCTGTGTGTGTATTTTCTTACTCACGAAAAAGTAAAATCGCAGAGTCACTGTAATAATAATTACACCATTTTTGCACATTTTTCTCTGTTTTGCTAAGCAATTTTACCATCAGATTATGTTCTTTTACAACTGCATCATGCTAATTCACATACTTTGTATATGTACTTTTTAAAATTTTCATGTTATTTTACTTCGTTTTATAACTCGGTAGTTCAGCAGAGTTATAAAACGTTATCCCCAAAACGTGGGTAAAAAATAACTTCAGATATAGAATAAGTAGTTATATACAGGCCAGCATTTTCCATCAACAGGAGTTAAGATTTCCTTTTGAACACAAAAAAGGAGTTGGAATTAGTTCTACTCCCTATCACTAGATCGCATGTTTCAAACAAATACTTGTAGTTATATTTGAATTCACAGGAACATTACTTAAATATTATAAATACTGTACTGTTTTAGCAAATTACTCACAAAAATGTAAGTATGTGTAAATATACGCTCACATATACTTCTGAATGTAATGCAAGTTTACATACACACACGCGCGGTCATTGTAAAATTTCACAACTGCAGATGTACAACTATACCGAACATTGGGTGTTCATACGTAACAGTAAAAATACGTAACTTAAGGGTTTTAATAGTGAGTGGGTGTATTTTTACATATATTTCAAAATGTGTATATTAACACCAACATTGTTACATTAATGTATTTTCACCAAAGACCTGTAACACTTTCTGGATTATTAAGAACACTAGTGTAAAATAACACGTACTGTATATGTTTATTTTAAATTACGCGTACAGAATTTGACATTGCCAAAAACTAGTATATGTAAAGTTACACTTATTTTTTTACAGTATACCTCGGCGCGGGCCAACGTGTGAAGAATGTTCTCGGCCACGAAGACACTATAGGCCTAAATACCGACGCGGCAGGAGGGTCGAAAGCCTGCGATAGCCATCTGAGGAGGTTGCGAGATTGCCCACTTGGTGTAAAGATAAAAGAACAGTTCGGCAACATCGACGTGAAACAAACATGTTCAAATGCATTCATTACAACAAATACATCCAATTTAATATCTAATACCCTTTTTCGATTTTCTTTCGACGCAGACTTGAGAGGGTGGTGAGGGTTAATTAACTTTTTTTCTTAGTTACATGAATATTTAATTAATTAAATTTCTGCTATACTAAAAAATATATTTAAAATATGTCTGTCGATTATATTCTTATATAAAATAAATAATAAAAGCATAAACGATGAACCAATAAGAGTTGATACTTTTTTTATTCCCCCATGTTCACGAGAGACATTCGTTAGGGCAACTTACTACCTTCTACACTACCGAAACAAAATACTGTACACACCACCAGTCGAGTTATTCGTTAACTCTGAGACTCCAACTTTTGTCTCAATTTTTTTGCCTGATTTCATGGCCCTGCGACAACTTTACAGGATAGCATCGCGTATTAGTATTTATTTTAATATTTTGTCGAATTTGGCTGACAAACGCAAGCGCTTTAATCATGCCGAAAGAAATCCAATCGGAAATGATTTTGAAAATACGGGTAGTTTAATACATTCTACAATAAGGTGCGCTTTTTATGCGTGTTTTGCTGGATCAAAAAAAGTTTGTTTGGTACAATCAAATTAATTGCGTAAGGGCAACGAAATATTTTGTTTTCATAACCAAATTATTTTGTTGTTCTTAATTGGTTGCCCTAAATAAGATTTGGTTGGTGAAACCAAAAATTTTGTATGACTGTGTACATATTAAATAGTTTCTGTTAGTAAAAAAAGTTAAAACTTGACCGAAATTCGTATCTAGACCGTTTTCGCCCGAGCGCCATGCCTTAGGAATCTCAGCTAAGGCGACTTCAAAAAGAATGAGAATGTTTCTAAACACGTACATAAATATTTGAAGTTTCACAGGTTTACATTTTAGTTTACCGTTGGACATGTTTTATTAGGATGTTTATACCATTATTAAGATTAAATAAATGCACTAACAATCACTGTTACTACCCTAATTGTTACAAAAATGCAAACAAACTCTCCAGCTGTGTATTTTCGAACGAAGTGACCAAATGAGTGCCAAAAAAATATATAAAGTTGATTCAACAAAATATTCTGTTGGCAGTCTAATTGATTTTCGCCTAGCACAAAGGTTTTGTTTATTCAAACACGTATTTTGTTAGATAAACAAAATTAATTTTGCTGCTTTTCAAGTTTTTACTCAGCAAATTATTATGTCAGGACGACTATTTATCATTTTGGCCCTAAACAAACAACTGTTTTGTTGATTTTCTCTCAGTGAAGATGAGCAGGAATGTAAGCAGGGCTTTTCCAAGTGCTAAATTAGCAGCGAACGACAACACAATGATTTTAGTTGTATGTGTATGTAATAAAAATCATGCGAGGAAAATATTTTTCCCTGTGAATAAAAGAGACGCAAGTTCATACGATATTTTAACACACAAATAAACCACCAAATGTTTATTTAGTTTCTACAAAAACTCTTTGGCTTCATCAAACGTAAGGAGATTCATACCCAGACAAGGAAGGAACCACACTTCAAGGCAGCAGTTACTGATCAGGCGTGCAAATTATTTATAAGAGACAACAAATTATGCGCGACTACGTTACATGTAGTACAGCTAAAAATGGGAAGGAACATACTAGGAACCAGTGGCGCGTGGTGAAGTGTTGCAAGGTAATCTGGTGCTTGCTCAGCACTGCACACACTCGGCGCAAGCAGAAGGAACCAGTATAACCTGGTCGGAGCCGGGAGAAACAGAATGTACTGCGGCCACTCACGAGAGAGCGGCGAGGCACCCATTACACGCGTGTTGTGAAGTCAAATAATGCACTACTACGTTTAAGTGGCCGATGTGTCAATTAGTAAAAGATTAGGTATAGCACAGAGCAAAACAATGCCTACCTTGCAACAGTCCACCACACGCCACTGGTTGCGACGTGTTTCTTATTACGAAAAATATATTGACATTTAATAATTTCTTTCTACTTCAGATAGATGGAAAAGAAATGTGCACATATAGTCTATTCGCGTTTTCTTCGTACTTTTTAAATGAAACCTTAGAAAAATCACCCTATGTATTACTTGTTTAGTTATTTACTAAATATGCCATGTATCAAAAGCGTTTTATACATCTGTCACCTTGAAAGTATCCTATTTTTAGTTAAATGTAAGTTTTGCCTATATTCCATTTATAAATTATAACATTTCATTTATAATAAGTAGTGAGAAAAAACGCGTGTTGGTAAGAAATAATTCCCATGCAAAGCATTATTATAGGCTGTTCACGGTAAAGAGAGCACTGTTGAGGCACTAGTTACATTTCTCCTTCAGCCATTTTTTATTCTTTAACCATATCTTCAAATAAATACTGCCATGTAAGTAATAAACACACAGTATATTCCACCGCACTTGGAATTTAACGTCTAAGGCTACAATAAATTATATTTGCCGACTATCATTCCAAATAAAAGGGCTGCCAAAAGTGTTCATTTTACCGTGAACAGCATATACAACTAAGTGCCCGCGAATTCGGTCCGTTGTCCTTTGGTGTAATTTCCAAGACTAGGTTAAGCTTAGTTCGCACGAGGCGGAGGAATATCCGGGGAGTAGAACTTCAGCAGGTTGTTCAGGAAAGTGTGGAGTGTAACCGTGAATGGATTGTACTCGAGGACTCCGAGGAAAATCGCAACCTGTACTCATTTTCGGCACGCCCCGCCGCTCGTGACATTTCACGAGAGGCCAGAGGCAGCGCGACTTGTTTGAGAGCCGGGTGAAGCGCCGCAGGAGACTTTCCGGGCACTCGAAGAGAGCAGCAGTCGCGGGGCCTCACGGACGAGCTAACTCCTCGACGGGGGAAAAGGTCCACAATCAGCTCACATCCGGCTCCAGCCAGCCGGGGGATAATCAAGGCACGCGTGGAGTATGCTTCACCTCCGTGATTAAAAGTTTTTAATTAATTCGACGAGTAAGCGGTGGAGAGTAGAAGAAGGGTGACGGTGGGAAGGGGTGGGGTGGGGGGGCTCCGGAAGAAGGAAGGTTCCCGCAGTTTCTCTTCGGTGCGGATGCTTGACAGAGTTGGGCGGCGGGTTAGTTAGAAAAAAAAAAGTATAGATATATCAGGCATATGAAATTCCTACTGCCGTAGATGAGAAACTACGTTGCTCGTGTCACATTCACAGATATAATTTACTACGATATGGCGACAAAATCTCCGTATTAAAATATATATCGTGTTACTTCCGAATTATGTATTTCTTTTGTTGTTTGACACATCTTCGCTCTCGTTATACCTGCTTTTAAAAAATACATTTGACATATTGGAAACCATAAAAAAAAATTTTCTGCGCTGGTAAAGAAAGTGATTGCGCTACGGAAAAATTGGGCATGTCCTATGATTTTGAAAGTAACGTTTTTCAGTGGAAAAAAACCACAGCCCTTATTTGCTGCCTCATATAATATTGCCAATGGTTAGAGCTAAGATTTGCCTTTATCACCCCAGTTCGCTATTCTTCAGCAGATTCTAATTGGCACAGAACATTCACTCCAGTTATTATTTCCCAGCACACAATGAGTGCCTTTCAAGTCACCCGTGGTCACATTTTCCAATATATTTTGAGTAAAGAGCAACATTCGCTCCAGGTATAATTTTACATTATATTTTAATTGAAACGCAGTTGTCTGTGGCTCCACTGGGAACCTCCTGGAGGATGAGAAGCCTCTGGAACCAGTAGAGTTGAGTTGCAGGGCTAGCTGCTCCACGTTTTTGAGCTATAATTTCTCTTGTTCATCCGGCAGACAATGTACAGCAGTATAACTGCTTGTTGTGGTCTCGCCTAGACGTTTTATAAAACCTGGAACAATAATACTCCTGGAACAATAATACCCCTGTAGTCTTCCTGGATCTCGAAATTAATTATTCCCTTTGTTGTTTTGGACATCATGATGACGCAGTTGGTCCACGCATAATGATTGCTCATGGCATTGTTTAGCCCTTACTCTGAATATCAATTGTTCTTTACACAACCATGGCTGATCCTGGCAGTCATTTGTGGCCAGCAAATAGTTTTGTAGCCTACAGTTACCTGCCTGAGACTGTATACTTTCCGGAGTCATGTTTGTGCTCTTGAGCCACGTGTACATTTTGCCACGATGAAGGCTGAAGTTTAGTCAAGGCAGTCTTTAATCGCCTATATATCAACAGTTCTGCAGGACTCTTTGTTGTTAGTGGATGTTGTTCACAGCGATAAGATACCTGCTAGACGTGTTCTCCGACGCTCTAGAATAGTTTTCCGAAGTTATCGCTTCATTGTCTGCATTGTTTGCTTTACCATGTCAGTACTTAATGGATGGTAAAACGCGAAAATAAAAGTGTTATCCCATTTTATTATAAACATCTCCAGTTACTGTGAGCGGAATATCATTCCACATTTACTACAGTGTAGGGAAACCCATGGATACTGAACATGCCACGCAACTCCTGTACCACCACACTACCTGACATATATCCTAAATGCATAATTATAGGCCATTAAAAAAAGGCATTTGTTACGATCAAGAAATTTATTTCTTGACATGGTCCTGGCAAATCCGAATGTATATGTCTCCATGGCTTGTCTTCTATTGGCTACGAATCCTCTAGCCCTGGTTGGTTAATGCGACATATTTGGCCCTTATCACAGATATCCACTGTTTCCGCAAACTCAGAATCAAGTTCACGCTACGAAAAATAACTCCGGGCTATTGCCTTCACGAGATTCACTCAATCATGATTTGTGTGAAGTAGATCCATCATTTCTTGTCGCAGCTTGAGAGGTATGACCACTCTGTCCCCTCAAAGCAAAGATTCCTTATGGACTAACATTTAGACGTGCTTTATTTGATAAAGCTGTAATTCCGGTTGCCACTCTTCTAGCCACATTTGTTCCACAAATGCTGAAACAACGAATAAGATAGGAACCATACCAGTTTCTGTTGCAGACTTTAATGGGTACATCATCAGCAGGGTGCAACATTCAAAACCCACACTTCTTAAGGAATGGGCACTTGAACTCGTAATCCTAAAAAGGCTATTTTCTAAATGAATCGGCATGACTTACACGAAACCCTGGCTGATATTCAAGTTCTTAGCCACACATGGACAGTATCAAGACTCATTGCAACAAACTTGGTGTCAGCGAACCAGGAACTGGTTTCTTGAGGTACTTTAGGAAAAGCAAATGTATGGGATCAGTCATGACCTTGAACTGTTTGCCTGAAAAAACTTGGTCGCACAATAAAATAATAGCTATTGATATATTATACATATGTTAATAATTTCGTTATTTTTCTACAGCATTATCGACCTGAACGTTACGTATGTCTCAGGGCTATATTCATGACAATACTGCTTCTATCCCATGCTTATAAGCATCACACATCTCACTATGCATAACCTCCAATTTGTTTGATAATGAGTAAATACCTTCCCCATTCACTTTATGAAATTTGCAGACGTGTTTTTCAATGCTCGCTCCACCATTTTCAATCTCACCAGCACCTCCTGGACACACGATATGAGCTCTTCCTGACTTCCACATCACAACTGCACCAGGGGCTCCATTCAGTGACATTTCTACTAGGTGCTGTAAAAGGGCAGGAGCACTGCTGACTCTGAAAAGCAGCTCCCACACTTTGAAAGGGACCTTTATTGTGTTCACCATAAGCACGTCTGACGTGCCAGGATTTTCCACCATCTCTTGTAGATATGCATCCTCTAGGTCCAGTAGGCGAGTGCCTGTCCACATTCCAGCACTCCAAATCTTCACTGACAGTGGATGATAAACAGGCCTGTGTGGTTGCTATAGTGGTCACAGTATTTTTATGATGCACACACAGTCTCACAGATCCATCATGCTTTACTATGAGAACCAACAGTTGCCGGTATGAGAAACGACACCTGTTTATACACACCTTGCCCTATCTCCCTTAGTGTAAACAC
Source organism: Dryococelus australis (assembly GCA_029891345.1). Taxonomy (NCBI): domain Eukaryota; kingdom Metazoa; phylum Arthropoda; class Insecta; order Phasmatodea; family Phasmatidae; genus Dryococelus; species Dryococelus australis. The sequence goes on along the minus strand of CM056995.1, from coordinate 322,652,188 downwards.
CACAGGCCGACTCTTCCTGAAAATCTGTTCTTTTCTCCGCCTTAACAAGCAATAATAACCCGGTCAAAAAAAGCATGTCTCCGATTGAACTGTGATGAACACCAAAAGTCATTGCTTAAATCTGAAGAAATTTCACAAACTTCCACAGGATGGTCTAAATTTATGTAGTTGAGGGAATTCCTGCTTCTTGCATTGAGGTTTTACGAGGTATGTCGGCACACAAAAGCAGCAGGTGACGTGCTGGGCAGGCGAGCGTCTCGGGATGTGGATCTGCTGGTTTCTTGGTGCACGAATCCTCGGCCGGGCCGCGCAGAGATATGGGCGCGGATAAGCTTGTTCCGGCCGGCGCTGTGCCGAACACGTGGATCGTGTGTGCGGCAGGGCTCGTTAGCATTCGCTCCGCGCGCACACCCGACCTCCCGCGCCGACCCAACCCCGCTGAACATGTGTTGCGATCACGCCACTCGCTCTAGCTTCGGATATACCGCGGAAGGAAAGTGTACTCGTCAGTACGGGCAGTACCCTAGTTCCTGAATCCCAATGCTGAGAGGCTGCTTGCGAATAGAAGTGTCAATCATGTGGCTCGACCGATAACGGATAACACATCGTTATAATATGAGGAATTTCGAATCGGACAAAAAGTCACGAAAATATCATCAGACACTTGGCAGAGGTTCATAATAAGTTCAAAGGATTAACAAGAGGAGCTTTTATGTCAAAAAATTTTAAGTAACTTGATTAAGAGCAGTGCACGATAAAATGAGCACTTTTGAGATCAAACTTAGAAGAATTTCACTGCTCGTACGAGCATATATTTCTCGGGCGCACTGAGTGACATGTGCTCGGTAAAGTTGGTAACGATGGAGGGAAAGTAGATCCGTATCATGACGTCCAATAAAAAACGCTAGGTAACCATTTGTGATAATTAAAATTACTTCTTTCGCTTCGTGTTATTTTTTTTTTACACCGAAGTGTAAAAATGAGCACATTTGTAAAAAAAAAAAATTACTTGTCCAATAATTCCACAGTTTCACTTCACAGACGCATGAATAAAGTGGTGAGGCCAAAGGCAATGTTAATTTTACATATAAACAACGTGCGTACAAGTTGATCTTAAGCAAGGCTTTCAAAAGTGCTCATTTCACCGTGAACAGTTTTTAATAACACGTGAATTATGCTTTGTGACTTGTAAACTAAGTCTGGCGGCACGGCGAGAACAGACCCCATACGAGGTACCCTGTCATGGTCGGGGCACCGCGGGAAATAAATTTGGGCAGTATCTTCCCGATTACGGCAGTCTGCTGCCTACTGGCCTGGTTGCAGTCATGTGTGTGTGTGATTGCGCGTTCAGGCAAGCTGCTGTACCAAGGCCTGCCCCACGCCATAACAGAATAAATGTCTGTGACCTTCTTCAGCACACTGACGATAAATCTGAAAATGAAAACCGCCCTGGTTTTCCCGCCAGAGGCTGTCTCACCGTATATGAGTCAGGCGTTATAGCGATATAGGACATGATTGGACAAGTTCGGCAATGCCTTAGCACGTTTTATCATGGTTGAGAAAGCGTGATTAATTCGAAGCGGGATTGAATATCATGGAGCGATTTTGCTCATGAATGAATCAAATTGGCCATGACTTTAGTGCGTTTGATAGTGGTCAATAATGTGTGATTATTTCTGAGCGTGTTGGGATATTGCTGAGCAGTTTTAGTCATGACTGAATAAGTCTGGCCATAACTTAGCATGCTTGGTAGTGGCCGATAGTCCGTGGTAATGCAAGAGCGTGTTTGGTAACCCAGGTTTACTCGGTCATGCGTTAGCATATACGCGACTCGCATTTTGGAGGTCGTGCGATTCATCCAAGCCGATTGCTTGGCGCAATTGTGACTTCCACAATTCCTTATCACATCCTCTAACTACTGGCGTGTTAATTTGTTCGAAACCCTTAACGTGCAAAGAAATGTTCAAATTTAAAAAAAAAAAAAACCCGCACTTGACTTCTATTAAATTGTTTAGCTGGCTGAGAGTTAATCAACACATTTTAAAATCATAACACTTAAAACGAACCAGTCACGACAGTAGGACTGAGCGCGGAGATAAGGTATCCCTACCGTTGAGGGTATATCCGGTAGAGTGCGCAAAGCAACTGCACAACCTATGTAAACATTGAACTGCCTTCGTGGCTTCGGCTAAGGCTAGTAGACCATTTAAACAAATTAGGTGGGGGGATCATGGTAGTGTAATGGTTACAATACTCGCCTCCCGCCTAGGCGAACCAGGTTCGAATACCGGCAGGGTAGCTCCCGGAGTTTCAAATCTGGGAATCGTGCCGGACAATACCGCTGGTCGGTGGCACTTTCTTGGGGGAGGGGGTCTCTCGTTTCCCCCGCCCTCTTATTCAGGCGCTTGTCCATACCGACCTCGCTTCACCCTCATCGGCTCTGAAGACCTCGATGTTAAAAGCCGACTAAATCTCTTCATTCATTCACGCCATAAATCTGTGATTTGATGTGCTGTTACATTACTTTTTATTAATTTATACCGCAAATACTGTAAAATCAAGTCCTGCAAATGTCATTAATTTTTCGTAAAATAGTGTTCTGGAGTTATAACAAGGAAAAGAAAAAGTTACATTACCATTGGAAGGGATGAATCCATCAGTCGTTTCAGAAATTCTCGAGACAGTATTACGGATATGGGTAGAACATGAAAATAGTCTCTACGAGGCGCGTATATTTTCAATATAGATAGGCAGTATATACTTTTTTGTAAAACATGAATTAAAAAAATTCCTTGCAAACAAGCTATACACGGCATGGAAACATTTACGCTGTAGGTAAATACTCCTAAAATGTTTTTTTTGTTTGAAACACTTATCTTTAAAATTAATGCACTGAGGCGAAAATTCCTTAACACGGCATTCCCTATTTAAATTTTATAGTTGCAAGCTGGTAGATAGTTTCCTGAAAGGCCGGCTCGATCGAAAGGAACAGTATGCAAGAGATAGGGATTTCAATTCAAAATTGTAGGTCGCATTACACAGCCAGTTTACATGATTAACCATTAAATCAAAAACCATAACACACGTTTTGAAAACTACAATCGCGCTGCAAGACGAAAACAATATTTTCGTTACTTAAAGTATGTTATATCGCAAGTTTAAATATTAAATCCGCTTCACGTTTAATGCAGTTTAATAGTTTAAAAATCGTGTAGCGAACTCCGTTACTATGAAACAATGAAAAAAGTCAGTGGTGGCATAACTGTATTTCTTATAGGAAGGACGTAATACGTCAGGAAGTAACGAAATATTCGCGAAGTAATGGGTGACGTGTTGGATGTTGCGCGCGCATACCGAGAGTGGAGCGGGGAAGTAGGGCGGGACGTGTGTCACAGTGCTGACCGAGTGGCCTTGAGCAATTATGCTCGGGCACATCTGTAATCCCAGCTGCGCTCCAAGAAGTTGACGGCCCCGCGCGAGTGTCGTAGTTCCACATGCGTTTATCTGACAAACGATACGCAATGGGAAAAGAAAAACGTAGAAACAACTGACGTTATGAAGTAAAAGGAAGTCTATAAAAAGGAAAATGCAGCATGTGCGTACAGCTATATTTGCCAGTTATGTATGCACCGTGTACTGAAGGGTATAATGTCTTTAGATAAAGAAGTGCGAAACAGTTGTTGTGGGTTTTACCGCGAGTCAGGTGTACTGCGGTAGCGCAGTTATAGTTATCGTATATGAAACAAAGCACGAGCAGACCTACTTTGTTGATGTACTGTACGAGTAGTGATGTTAATATTTTATGTGTACTACAACAAATACATGTAATGTAAGTGCAAATTGCAAGAAGATAAGCGCAAACTACGATGTATTAATGGAATTAGGTACTAGGGTAGACTTAATCATAAGGATCCGTAGGAAAGTCCGAATTGTCAGAAGGGGTAGTAAGGTTTCATACTCAATGCAGTTTTACTCCGTACGGATGTTTTACACTAAGCGACAAATAGTTTCATGAGTTTGATAACAGATGATATAGCATACAACTTTCAGTTTTTTGACAAATGTCCACATTGTTTGATCCTGGAAGGACAAACAGAGGGAGTGGGGAGAGCAGAGCTCTATAAACAGTTAAAAAAGCTTGTAAATAAAACGAATTATATAACTTTCGAGGTTACTGCAAAAAATCTTCCGCATGTTTTACTAATTTCAAACAAATTATGTGATAGTATGCATAAAAATAATAATACCAGATGTATGCGAGACATTGTCCTCAATAAGTAAATCCCACAGCCAACACTGACGCCCGTAGCCAAGCAAGTGGAAACAGATATATAACAAACGAGTAGTAGGGAAATTCGGCCGGACGCCATATCGTTATGTCACCCGTCCGCCATCTCTTACCCATGACCCTTGACCTTGACACCGGTGACCTCTAACCCCAAAAACCCAAAATGTCTCGAAAAAATTCCCAAAACTAAAAAAATGTATTATAAAAATTTAATTTAAAAATCGTTGCAAAATTTATAATAATAATTAAAAATCATTAAAAAATTCTTATTATACATTTAATTTAAAAATTCCGAGAATATTTGCAAAGATTACAAAAAAAAATTTGCTATCAGAAATTAATTTAAAAATGGTCAAAAACTTACTAAAAAACTTTTCGCCATGATCTCCATACTGGTAAGCGACTCTACCAAGCAGTAGCGTTCAACCCCACCATCTTGGTATGCTCTCACTTTGTAAAAAAATATATTTTAAAAAGTCTTATTAAAATCGTAAAAAAATAAAATAAATCGTTAAAAAAGTGATTATTAATAATCGTTTAAAAATCTTTTAAAAATGTATAAAAACCTTAAGTTAAAAAAACTTACATTTCCGGGGGGGGGGGGGATTTAGTCGAATCCTCTCCATCCCCTCCCCATCATGTTCATTCCATCAATTACTGACTTAAGTTCGACTCCCAGCAGACGACTGACTCCCTCGCCCCCACTCCCCTAACCCATACCCATTCCACCATCTTGGTAGGCGAGCACCATCTTAGTAGGTGCGTCCGGCAGCAATCTTGGTAAGCGATCATTTGTTTTGTTTTTTTTACATTCATCTATACTATTATATAAAGCGGTAAATTTTGTTTGTTTGATGGAGGTAATCTGTGGAGCTACTAATTTTATTCTTATATTTCTTTCACTGTTAGAAAGGTACATTCTTCCCTATGGAAATAGGCTATGTTTAATTTTTTTTTTTAATCATTGAGAAATTTCAAAATTTGGGAGAAAAAGCGAGTTACTTGGCTGCTTTCTAAACATGCTTTACAAAAACTACAGGGGCGACAGAAGGCCCAGTGGCTAGAGCGATACATAGTGGCTCAGAGGCAACAGAATTCTCTAGTGGGGCCGCAGCGGCTCAGTGGATAGAATTATATCAAGTGGGGCCGCACTGTTGGTAATAAAAATGTTTTTAATCAGTTTAAAAAAAAAAACACTCTTGGTCAAATCAAAGTATTTCAAAAAGTTTTATATCGATGTTAATAAGTCACACTGTCGATAAAGTTAGTGGAGATACAATGTAAAGTAAAAGAGAGACTCTTAGACACCACAAACATATATATTACATGTACGAATGTAATTGAATATATATAACGAAGGAAGTATGTGCACCTCAAGGAAGGCTGCCGTAATTGTCGCCTGTAGGTTTGGACGGCAGGAGGTATTCGCAACTACTGCATTTTTCGCAGAACAGCTGACCGGAAGCGCACGTTCGAACCGCAGCGGCCAGCCACCCAACGCGCGGGCCACCAGAGAGAGAACTATGTTCCAGAGACAGCTATCAAGATTGGAATATTTAACACTTAATGTCTAGAATCCCGACAGACAGCGACGGCATATTCATTTACCATATAATACGTCGAGGAACCTTCGCCTCAGTCGAGAATAAGTATGGACCACGCTCGAGCCCTGGTTCACACACAACACACTAGCCAAAAAAATTATGCTGGTGGAGACATACGGGATTAACACGGCACAGTACTTTTGCAAAACTGTACAGCAACTTATGAAATAAATTATACAGGAGGAACAAAACATACGCTACTATACCGATGGTACAAACAGAGAACACACTGTTCCGAGGGAGGCGACCGAGCAGTTTCGACATATCAGTTACCTCAAAGCGTGTCGCATTTTAAATCTCTTTTTCACGCACGCTGCTTACCCTGGCAGTATTGTTTTTCGGCCGATATCTGAAGAATGCTCTGGATTACTGACCTCGTCCCTCAGCACAACTCGGGGTGTGATGAAACCTTCGAGATGGTCAGGACCGACGCTATTTAAGTGTGGCAGGCCGTCCGAGCCTGCAGTTTTTGAGTTGGAGCTGATGAATGGCTGAGCGAACGAAGAACGGGCGACGGGAGCCCCAGTAGACCAGCGGAAGGGGAGTCTGCGACAGTGTGTATCGAGCGGTAGAGTGTGCGGCTGGCAGGCTGGACTATTGGAATAAGTGCATGAGTGGAAGACATAACTTATGGAGACAGACTGAACACATGGTAGTAGTGGATATGAGTTAATTGACTGTAATCAAGAGAGACATTAAGAAGGGCATTAAATAACGTTGAAATGAACATTAAATATTGCGCTCACTGTTAATTACAAAGAGTAAAAGTGAAGACAGCTAATTGATGTGCATAGTAGCAGAGCGAATAAATTATAAATTAAATTTAGTTTCTTTTTTTTTATTATTATTAATAACTCCATCCCCTACAAACTCAGATACATCCCGCGGGCGTTTCGTCGCATGTAACAATATCAATGAGAAAAAAATTACACACAGTATAATGCTCGGAAGACAAATTGACGAGAATAATTATACATTACAAAGAAAATAATAAATTCATTACTATACTCATTTATGAAAAATTACACAGTACCATACTGGGAGGACAAACAGACATATAAGACATGTACAATGATGATGGGGAAAAAAATGATATATTGCACTACTATGCCGATAGAAAAAAGGCAAAACATTCCAAACACCTTTAAAGCTGACGATAGTGTCCACCCCGAACCATGCTCTTTGTATGTATCCTCCTCTTTGTATTAAACTGCCTCACGATAACCCATTCCCTATAAAATTATGTGCGCTAATTCGTCCGTTTTAACAAACATGGTAAAAGTATGTTTGCCGAATTTAAAAAAAAATGTAAATATTCCCCGAAAAGTATAAGTAATATATTATTAAACATTGGAAAAAAGTAGGATATCCTAGATAAGTTGATTCAGTGGTAAGACGCAGAAGTATACAGCACACCACGGAAGAAAAAAATTCAGGACAAACGGTGGACAGATGATACGACCTACGATGACAAAATTAATACATAAAGAAATGCTCACACAGGCATAGAACTATACAGACTACAATGAAAAATGTATCGCTTCAAGCCCTTAACACGGAAAAAAAGCAAACTCAATTTCAGGACCATTGCTGAAAAATATTAACACACAGAAAAAAAGGTGCCTCGCGCAGGTACAGAAGTACGGAGTGCACCAACGATCAAAAATATTAACACACAGAAATTAGATAATGACGAAAATAACTAACAGGAGTACACACCCCGCTTTCGAAAGAATGTAGAACCAATGATGGAAACTATTCAGGAGTATACACCCCACCAACGATGTACAAATTGCAGGGCCAACGACGAACGAATACAGAAAAATTGTTGGAAGATGCAGAAGTATACAGCCCACCAGCGATGGCAAAACCAGCGATGACAGGACCAGCAAAGACAAATGTTAATAAATAAAGAAAGAAATGTTCACGCAGGCACAGAACCATACAGATATTAACAAAAAAAAATGTATCATTCGTAGCCCATACCAAAGAAAAATACTAATAAATACAGAAAATAAAAAACATACCATACACGCTGCACGCTCCACCTGCTCCACCTCCATCTGCTCGACCTCCATCAACTCCACCTCCATATCCACTTGTTCCACACATATGTACAGAAGTACGTAGCCCAAAAGAGATGCAAACATTTTAGGGCCAATACTGAAAAATGTAGGACCAATGACGAAAAAAATAACAGTCCCTTCCAAGTTTAAAATCAGTACATCAGGAAATTTAGTCAGCAAGAAAAAATATCCACATGGTTACTCAACGTATAACGAAATTTCTAGCTCCCAGTGTCCGCATATAAAAACCTTTTTTTTCTTGCAAAATATGTACGTTTAGTAAGTTTTGCGGGGGGGGGGGGGGGGAATGGTATAGGCTACCGTGAGGAGACGCTAGCTCAAAGGTAGACACACCACACGTACAAAACAATAAAGAAAAAGCAATTATATTCAGCAAACCAAATGTCTGTATTTTTATACATTTGAGTGCACTCGCTCCATTAAGAGATATGTGATCCGTGGTAAAACATCCCCACCCTCCCCCTCCAGAATTAAACCACACTGCTACACGACTTTAGCCGAATAAAAAGTAACATGCGAACATGTGTATGTATATGTGCTCCCCCTAATCCAGCAGTTGACGATAGTATTCACCATTTACGAATTCTGCGAACTAAAAAAAAGTTTTATTCTCGAGATGCTAGTCCACCATGCAGATTTATACCACAATACGAATTCCAGAAAATACAGCTCCCATTCACCACCATTCAACCTCGTCGAGACATATTATTAAAGACTTCACAAGTGCAAAAAAAATTACAGTACATTGCAGCCAGTGCATTACGGAGACCTCAAAATTTTAGAGTAATGCAAATCCCTTTGAATGCTAGAAAATTAATTCGACGTACGAATTTTTCGTAAATAAATTGTGGCACCTTTGATTATTTTGTCGTATAAAAATGAAATTTAAAATTATTTATTAATTCCGGTGAAACCAAACATACTTTGTGATACCACGAAACTAAGAAATATGAAAAAAATTGGTACGTTCTCCACTTGTTCATAGGTCAAACACGGACACACAAAAACAAAAGGTAAGAGAAAACAGGCCACCCATTACAGAAATAGGAGAAAAAAATGGCCAGTAACGAATTTAAGATAATACACGTCATGTCCCGAACAGTGCTGCATATTTATATCTCCAAATCGGTGCGATATTTCGAGGTGAAAAAATCCTAGTATTTTAATAGGAAATGCCAATGTTTACACACCAAGGACCTGACCACTAAAAGAAATTAAAGACTAGTCCCTTAATATAATTTTTTTTCTAAAACTACAGAGTACGCATCATATTGCCAAAGCTATATATCGATTCTAAAATAGTCCTTAGTTCATTATGAACCTGCAGAGATACATATGCACGTTGACAATGTTTCAGCTCATAAATGTCAGTGTATCACATACACATACGAACGATAAATTTTAGAAAGGTCAGACGCGAGAGCTAAATCACCCATTATCGGTGTTCAATAATTGCGACAAATTTTGTGCACCTCCATCACACATAGATAAGAGTTATGATGCTTGCTAGCATACTTGCGCTCTATCAGTTCATCGTGATGCCACGAAGGTACGAACTCTCGTATTATGCAAGTACATAATCAATAGATGAGCAGAAAATATTCAAAATACTCATGTTTACACATATGAGTTTTATTTCACATGCAAAATTAAAAAAAAAAAAAAAAAAAAAGTAGCAGGCTGCAGGAGCGATATTTCAGGCCAGAAGGCCTACTGCAATCTGCGAAATTATGAAGGTTTGGGCTCATCATTTTTATGCTACTCCCATCATAAACAGCATCCCAGACCCATTTCGCAAAAAATGACCTCTTCCATGATGACGCAAAATAGAGGGATCGCAGCGACGCGGCGGCTAGAGCTTCAGTTTCCCATCACGAGTACGTACACAGCATCCTTTCTTTTGTGCAATTTTTTTTGCACAGAAGATTCACCTCAACACCAGCCCATTCTTCATTCAGACTCTTCGCCCCAATACGAAGAGACAGGTTCGATTCCCCGCAGTGATGCTTCCTGAATTTCGCCCTTTCATTTATCAAAGTCATTCCTCATTCCTAAAACTATTCCTAAAATACGAGACATCACATTCAGGCAGGCAGGCTTTAGATGCTAGGTCGTTTACCGCATTACCATGCAGTTATATCTTCAACAGTTTCTTCCAGGCAAGTTCTTCGCTCACCTATAAATTATGGTCACACTTAAAGCAGACAACTGACTCCTGTTGTCAGACCGACCCCTCACAAAACTGACGCATTGACCCATTGACTCCTAACGACCCCGAAATGACCCCAAAATCAACCCTAAATTACCCCTGATTGCGGTGCTGATTGCAGTGCGTACAGTGCTGATTGTGGTTCCTGCAGTGTGGATTGTGGTGCGTGTAGTGTTGATTGCTGTGTGTATGGTGTTAATTGCAGTGCATGCAGTGCTGATTGTGGTGCATGTGGTGCTGATTGTGATGTGTGTGTGGTGCTGATTGTAGGGCCTGTGGTGCATGTGGTGTTGATTGTGGTGCTGATTGTGCTGATTGCGATTGTGGTGCGAGCATGTGGGTCACAAGTCAGAATAAATTCCCCCATAATAAAATAAATATGGAAGCAATCTGACAAAACCAAAACACACATTCGCCCCAGAAGAAAAACACGTTTACACTTACATAACAATATGTTATTTAAGCATACTTGTAGGCATATGTATATCTAAATATTGAAATCTATATTAATTTTATATTTAACTACCTATACATAATTATGTATAAAATACAATAAAGTTAATTTTATATTCCCATATTTATTTGTACATATTAATGTATACCTAAAATTACATATATTATGTATAAAATAAATTGAAAAAATTTGTATACTTATTTATATACAGCTGTACATAATTAGGTATAAAATAAATTGAAGATAATTTTCATATTTATATATAGCTATACATAATTATGTATAAAGTAAATTGAAAATAATTTTTGTTGACATATTTATATGTACATAATTAACATCATATTTTTTCTTCTAGGGCGAAAGATTATGTGGGTTCTCAGAGTGCTCACATATTTTTTTTACATATAAATTTTATGGTGGAAGTTCTTTGGTGAGCACAAGCTAGGCTCTTTACTGTAAAAAAATATACTTATTTAAATATAGTATAAATTGATAGTTTACATTCTGACACCATGAGGTTAACATCGATTTGGAAGAGCTCTCTCGTCATATCATGAAGGCCTGCCTTTGACCCCAACTACCATGGAGCCGCGACCTGCATCATCGCGACCTGCATCATCGCTACCTGGTTGTCGCTAGTGCCGATTCTGTGATTGAGTTTTCACATATGGCGAAAATGATTGTCGGTATAAGAGAATGACCTGTACGAAGTGGCCTTTTCTAGCGATGAAGAATTACAACATTGGTCCCATGCAATTTGCGCAAAAACAAACCGAGATCTGCAAGGATCCGTCTACTGTGAGTCAGGAAGTGTTGCCGTCAATACCTCTTGCTGTATCGATGGGTACCGATTCAACAGGTGATTAATATGATACAGTTAATGTTAAAGACAGCATGAGTGTGCAGTAAGCATGGTTGGGGCCTGCCGTGTTTCTGCATTGATCAGTACAAAGTCTAAGTTATGCATCGACCAATGGTGAAGCATGGTGGGAGCCAGCTGTAGTTCCAGGCACTTTTATTGCAAAATTCAAATGAAGTCTACCCAGTGAGCGATGTAATATACCGAGGGATGAGGATATTTACTTCTTAAAGGAAAATTATTTTTAAAAATGTTCATCTTTCAGACTTTGGAGATAAGACTATAAAGTTTTATTTTAAAATAGGGGGAATTTATTGTAACTTGTGACCCACATGCTCGCACCACAATCAGCAGCACAATCGCAATCAGGACCACATTCAGCACCACATGCACTACACATACAACAGTCAGCATCACATGCACCACAATCAGCACCACATGCATCACAATCAGGGCTTATTATAGGTCGTTAGGTGTCAATGGGTCATTAGGTGTCATTTATTGGTTGTTAGGTGTCATTAAAGTGTTCTAGGTCATTAAAGGGTCACAAATGGGACATTTATGGGTCATGGGTCGTTGGGTCACATGTCAAGGATTTTTCGGGAATTTGTTGGAATTTTTCTCGAATTTTTGTTTTTAAGGGCCGTTCTAGGACATGGGGTCAAGGTTACGTGCATTCAATATGACGGTAGTAGTCCGTAACCTGATATGCTTGTTGACTTGTATTCGTTTATCTCGAGTTTCTGTTTTCAAGGTTATTCAAGTGGATAGGGTCAAAGTCACCTGCACCCAATATTGTGGTAGTAGTCAGTAATGTAATATGTTTGCCGAATTTTATGTATTTTGATCGATTTCTGGTTTTCAATGCCATTCAAGGTCATGGGGTCAACGTGGTCGAGATCACTGACTTACAATTTGGTGGTAGTGGTCTGAGGCCCTGCAGCAAAAATGCAAGCTTATTTTGCTGCATTGCTGCAAGTGACTGTATAAAAACGGGACAGAATTGCAGTGCAAACGGTTGCACAGAGGGAAAGTGAAGTATGGCGTGATAAAAGACAAGGTCGTTCAACATCAAGTAATTTTGGAGTGGTTTGCCGGCGGAAAGATTCCACGCCTAGTTGTAATTTGGTTAAGAGACTTCTGCATAAACCTAATATTTTAACACCAACTATGTAGTATGGCATCCATAATGAATACATCGCTATTAAGCGCTTCTAGCCATAAACATGTTTGAATGACGACAGGTATGGCATATTTGTGGATTTGGAATGCGGTTATCTGGGGGCTAGGCCAGATTGTTTAGTTAGAGAGGAAAGTGCTCTGGTCTAGATGGAATTCGTTCCTTCTGCTAAGTCACTGGGCCTAATGGAGACTGCTAGATTTAAAAAAAATAACTTATTTTTGGAGATGACATCCGACAATATCATAAAACGTAAGAAGACGCACCAATACTGTTACGACGTGCAAGGAGCACGGAACATAACTGGGCACCAATTCTGATATTGTGTGGTAATGACAGTCACAGGAAAGTCTTCATACAGAACAATACCAGCGGATGAAACGTTTTGGAGGCAGGAAATGACTCCGAAACGTGAACGATTTTATATGCATTGTATGTTGCCAGAAATCGTGGACCCTATTTTCCCAGTACGACATACGATTCGAGAATCTGAATTTATAACTGCAGCACAGAAATCAGCCAAACTTAAGGAAGAACAAATAACGTAAGCGTTCCACATAGGGTATGTGCATCATAAGGAAACATGATTTCACTTAGTTGTTTCCGTATATTCTGACGTTCTACTTCAGTGATTTGTGAGATTGCAGTGTAACATAATTGTCATTATAAGAATAGTGTTTGGGTGTGTGCACTTGCGTCAGTTAACTGGAATTACCAGAGATATTTGCTCTTAAACGATTTTTTAATGCACACACACACTAGCGAGCATTTGCCGTAACGTAACAGCATTGCGATCCGAACGCCGCATCGTGTTCGGTAGTGTGTACGCGACCCCGTAACACCGAAGCCGACAACATCCGCTTCGGGTTGGGTTCCGAGGCGGTCTCGCGACGAAACATCAAAACATCAAAGGAATGCTCGCGTCAAGGTTCGGCTCGAGAGCTGTCAGTGTGGACGACATCCATAACAGCTGTCCGAGCGGTCAGAAAGTTTTGGCACCGAGTAATATGTAATATATATATACGCAATTGCATACTTTAGCGCAACCAATAGCTAATTCTAGTGGCGTAGCCAGACATTACTTTCGAAGGGGGACCAATCGGATAAAATTACATACGCTAGGTATATCTGTGAATAAAATATTGTTCCCTGAGGCGTAACAAAAAATCGAAATGAACACACATCACTTATGCCAGTTATTTACTCGTGTCAATTAATGTACGTTTCACAGTATCTCATATATTTGACTGGAGGATTACGAGCTTCAGGGCGAGGCTCGGAAGTATAAGACTACAGTACGTGGGTGGAAAATAATGCGTTTTGTGATAATAAAGGTAACCACAAGTCAGTAGTGCCCTTAGAGATAAATAATAAGACAATGTAATTATTTATCAAAATTGATTAGCATTTGGACTTAAGTGCAAATATTTAATTACTAAAAACTATACTTGTTTTACTTAATTGTGAAACAGAAGCACGTAAGTGCTGTCGAATGTGATACATTGATATGCCCTGAATCTGTGGTTTCTAACATGTATTATTACATAACCTATTATAAACTTATTTATAGTAAACCTTTGTGCTGATACGGCCACTGTCTTTTATTCTGAAATGTATGGCCACAAGTAAATACGTTTTATTTCTCAGCATTAAATTATGATCGTTTATTTATATATAATTATCTGAATGTATTCAGCAAGTTCGTTGACCAAAACTTGACACAGATCGGGAACAATATGTCCAATACATTGCTTTATAATCCTGAAGAGTTATTGGAGGCTGGAATAACTGTCACCAGTAGACAAAAAACGTAAGGTTACTGCCAATCTATCTTGCACAGAAATGGCTTGTCTCAGGTTTGCATCTTTCTTTGCTATCTTCCCTCCTACCACTGAAATCAAATATTCAGAATCTACTGGCGACACTCGCGTAAAGTTTTTTATACTGAACGCTAACATCTTGGAATCTCAAGTCTGCCATTAAAGTTAATCCACCATACTGTTCCCTCAGCTCAAAAAGCGGGGTCTGCCACTACCGTCTCCTTTTTCTCTTCTTCCTTAAAGCTGCTAAGTTAATGTACATGTAAGCTGCTGCAGCTACCTCCAAATCCATGTAAGAATACAGTGTTACGAACACTTGCATTTCACTCTCAGCTCAATGTACCTACGACTACTGTTCATTCACAGTTCGTTAGTTTTCTACGCATACTTGTTCTGGCTGTGAGTTCGGCTCGGGCCAGAAATTGGAGCGACAATATGGGCCTAAAACCGAACCGAACAATCCTCTGCTCGGTTCGGTGTTACGTTACGGGAAGATGCTCTATAGTGTGGTATTTAAATGTTGTGGAACTAATGCGTATTTCACTTCTGACAGTTATATATACTATTCCATTCTTTTGTATTTTTAACGAATGCCATATTTGATTCACACTATTTACCGTTTAAACTGTTCGCATATTTTACGGTTATTCCGCTTGAAAGAGAGATGTGTTTGCAACGTCTGACTTTCTGTACCGAATAAAATGCACATATGGTGTTCACTGTCATTTATTTGTTCATATATGTTTTTAAATACATAGCTATTAATGAATTACATATACTTATTTGATACCATAGCATTTCAACGACATTTGTATAAGTATTTAAAATGTGTTTATGGTTATTTACTGTAAATGGTTACGATCGCGTTTACACGAGTGGTCGAAATGCATTTATTGCAAGTTCGTGCGGCAGCCATGTTTGAACATGTTTGCAAACGGAACTAGTTTCAGTGGTTACTCGTCAATAACTGAATGCAAACAGAGGGAAATCCTAACACCGAAAAAACACTCCCATATTTATTTATAATCGCTTCCACCGCTATTAATGTTGAGTATTTTATTAATTTTAACACAACTTAACCTATTTTTATTGAACAGTATAGAGAATACTGTTTTTGACCTGGCTTATTTATTTAAACGAATGCATAAATTCCCGCCAATTTCAGCCATTTTAATAATACTGCCTATTACTTCATAGCAGCCAATTCTTGCCCAATACAGAAGAAAAATCGCTTCGATGGACTTACACAACCCGTTTACTTTGAACAAGCAGTGTGTAATGTCAGTGTGTGTAGCCACAAAACGGCGCGATACCTATAACAGTTCATGCTGCCTCGTGAAAAGTATTGAATATAGAAGTTTTTGTTTACAGAATATTCCATTTTCATATTTTATTCGGGTTTACGAGGCTTAAATATTACATTTTGACCAATACCCACGATTTTAGCATACATTTTAGTGGACCATGTTAAATCAGGTGTTGAGTAGAAAAATGTATTGGATTACTATTTATTTACGGGTCAACTAATGAACGTGCATGAATATTTACGAATCTATACGAAGCCCTATTACGTCAGTTCTTCCTTATAACACGCTGCTCCGCGAGTGGTCGCTGGGTGGTTGGACATACTCTGTTCTCCGCAGGTGCTGACGACTTGGTAACAACGTACAGTGTTCCGCCGGAATGGCGTGGCACCATACGTCCGAGCCTGCATCTCCTCCTTCCTTACCCCTTCCCCAGCCTACCTTTACACAGCAGCACCATCTAGGCGGCGGTTTCAACAAGCTACGCGCTCAGAGCCTCCCGTTAAGGCCATTGGTGCATGAAATAAGCATATTTATAAAATATTTGCCATAACTTGTTTTCCAGAGGTTTTTTTTTTCGAAATTTTTGTGTCCACAAGACGTAAATAACTTTTAGCACCTTCTTGCGTTGTTAGATATGCACTACCGTGATTATTCTCGGAGCACTGAGGGAAGAAAAGAAATAATTTTTATTTTCTTATCTGCAATCCGTGCTCCAATAGTAACGAGCATGGTGAATATGTAACAATGTAAGAAGGTGCTAAAAGTTGTTATTTACGTCTTGTCGAGTCAAACATTTTGAAAAATCTGCTGTGAAACAAGTTATGACAAAAAAAATATATACACATGCTACTTTCATGCACCAATGGCCTTAAGTCGCTACATCCGTCTGCTACAATTACGCGAGCGGGCGTATGTTCCTCCATGGAAACGTCACACGCCACTTCGTGTCTGTAACTCACCCATTCTGTGGCCGTGCCACTCCGTTCCTGGGAGCGCCGCTCCACCTTGACGCCATTTTTTTTTTAATTCCTCTACCCCCCCCCCCCCCACCACGAGCTCGCGTAATCCAGACGCTGGGCGTCCGCTGGCCCAACAATTAGCCCGCGGTATTAATATCTGATGAGCACGTTCGAGCGGGGTAACCGCCGGTTAATGGATCCGCAGATCGCGTGCCGGACTCTCCGCCGCATCTGGGTCAGGCACCCGCCCCGTGTAAAGAGAGAGAGAGAGAGGGAGAGGGAGCTCTCCCTCGTCGGGTCTTGCTGAGCACTTCCGTTTGTTTGCCTGCAGTCTGGCTGCCTCGCGGCCCGTAACTGCGCTGTTGCGAGTCCCGGGTTACCGCGGCATCGCACGACTGGAACGAAACAGCTCTCTGACGCTGGGGTACTATACACACTATTACAGGCTGCTCACAGTAAAACGAGCACTTTTGAAATCAACCTAAGAAAAAAAGTTACTGCTACTAACGTCGTATATTTTAACGGGCGTGCAGAGTGGCGTGCGCCCCGTAAAGTTGGTAACGGTGGAGGGAAAGTAGTTCCATATCTCAAAGCCGAATAGAAAGTGTTAGCTAACCATTTATGATAACTTAAATTATTTCTTTCGCTTCCTGTTATTTTTAATACATCGAAATGTAGAAATGAGCAGATTTGTAAAGTATTTACTTTTCTAATAATTTCGCAGTTTCACCTGACCGACCCATGGATAAAGTGATGAAGCCCATGGCAATGTAAATTTTACATAAGTCGGAATAATACACAACGGGCATACAAGTAGAGCTTAAACAGAGTTTTCAAAAGTGCTAGTTTTACCGTGGACAGCCTATACCTGCAGTAACGGCAACATTACATGGACCAGCAGTTTACCTCGCCCCCTCCATCTTCAAAATGAGTCAAGAGACGTCTTGAGAGCCGACGAGGAGCGAAGCGAGGTGAGTGTGGAGCAGCGTTGTAACGAAGGAAACGGGAGATCCCCGAGAAAACCGGCCGACGAGCGGCATCGCCCCGACACGATTCCCAACATGCGAAAATCCGGGAGCGACCCCACCGCGAAATCGAACCCGGTTCGCTTGGGTGGAAGGCGGCCCCTCCCTTTCTTCAAGTTTAATTTACGTGAAATTTTCACCAGATCACGCCTATTGCAAACACTATTTTGCAGTCTTTCAACATGGCCAAAAATGACATTTTCAGACTATTATAGGTTAAAATGTTCTAGGTGAATTCGTGCGAAACTAGTACAGGAGCCTTTATTGTAACTTTATTACAGACTTCCCGGCCAATAAAATGAAAGGGACTCCGCCTGGAGCCGTATAGGTACACGGCACGACGAGAACACGGTACGCCAGTTAGTAGTCTTGCGCTTAGTGGCGACGGCGCACTTGGTGTGGGTGGCAATGCCGCCCTTATAGCTCTCGCGCTTCTCGGCATCAAACGTGGAAAACACACACACAGATGGACGGGGCCCTTAATCATTAATTTCATGTAAGGTAAGTTTGGCTTTGTTTCTTCTGCCAAATATAATTTAAAATTTCTAGCAATGTATAAACCATTTTAATATTACTAACTTTACAGATAAAATACCCTAATACGGTGTAGTCAACGTATTTCAATGCTGTGGGTTGTTAATGACCTAGGGGCTACATTTGACTCTTCGCCGTACAAACATATATTTTAGCATGTGCATATGTACAGTATAGCTATTTGTACTGAATATATTTAGTTAACTTTCTTTAACAGCTGCATTATTTAATTGAAAATCTATATACCTAATATGTATCCTAAAACTACTCCATTCTTTTAAAATTTCGGTAGAGAAAGGCAATGTATACTACACATGCGCTAGGTTAAATGCGGGAGCAGACGACGCGGCAAAGATAAAAGCAAAATCACTGGAAGCAAAGACAACACAGCACATATTCTGATTGGCTACCAAATTTACGTGTTACCGAGTTTTTTTATTACGCTAATGTATGCATGAAACGATTGTGATATGTCTGATTGTAACACACAAGTTACGGTACAGCCGGCTTACGTGAACATGTTACTTGCACAGTGACGTCATCGTAATCCCAGCCTTGGGCTCCCACCTACTGCAGCTGTTTTGCTCGTTTATATAACGAAAGCAGAAAAGAGATAAAGGCGATACAGGCCCGCGTGTCCGAGAACACAACACCTCTATGCGCTAAGCTCTGAACTGGTAAGTGGTCGTTTCGTAGTCCTGCGTGCAGAAACACTACGTCTACGCGGTGACCATATAAACCAGTTGAAGTTAGTAACAAATCTTCAATGATGTCCTGTGTACAGGTACGTAAATACTTAATACATATTAACATATCGCAGGCTGAAAATGTCCTTTTCGAATCCAAAATATTTTTTTGAAAATCTGTTGGCATTTTTAAAAGTTGTATCCAGAACACACACACACACGCGCAGTAGTTTCTGTTATAGACGTATGCATCAGGCACAATGCACCGTAGTTTTTCACACCACGCAGGCGAGCAACTTACGAAAACTACAGAAGAGTTCTCTGAATGATGGAAACTTCAGTAACTTTCATAACATATCCTTTACTTCACGTTTGTTACTTTTTTCCAAGGGGCTTCGCCTCACAGATTTTCCCTTTGTATAACGCGTGCCCAATATCGTTTATCTGTTCAAAACAAGAAAAATAAATAAATATTGCTATCGCTTGAAATACGCGATACCAGGTAATCGTTTCCCTGTAAACTTTTTTTTTTTTTTTTTTTTAAGTGGCTACTGATATCGAATATAGTAAAGTTTGTTTTTAATTATGTCACAAAAACTTGAAAACCGCTGACAGCTGTTAGCACGTACAAACACACAAGCGTACCCCTACACGAGGCAAAATGCACATGCGGTTATAATGCCAACACAGTCAAACATAATACATGGTTTTACATTTCACGGGATTTTTTGCACTCTTATTAGCATTATATACTAAGAAAAAAGTGAATGCGCTAGTACTGATTGTGTTATTAATATTTCATTCCCTACTCACCTCACTCAGCCACAGCCAAAACACATCCGGAACGTACCTGAAACAGAAGAAATACTCCGTGTGAAGACTTGTAAAAGAGAATGTCGGTCGCACTTACACAGTTACCTCTTAATGATCTCACAATGAAGTCCCTCTATTAGAATACGTTTTGTCAGCTTTGCTGGGTGCGCGAGTATAATATTGTTGATTCATTTAGGGAATTCTACGTTTCGGCCAAACAGACCATAATGCTCATACGCAAAGTTGTATCCAGTGTGTAAATGTGACTTAAGTACTATTTTAACAATTGTGTATACTAAACATTAACTCAACATTTTAAGTAGGAAGTAATACTGCGGTATCGAATACAAAGGAACTATACATGTAGGTGTTTACAACAAATTCAGCTAGCACAGAAAAATTACATACAATTTCAATATAAACACGTAGATGTATATTAGAACGAAAATTTGAATAGTAAAGGAAAAATTAATAGAAACGATAAATTACAAAATACAAAAAATAAACATGTACGGAGAAAGGACAGTTTTCCTGTAAGAAGGCTAGCGCAGAAAGCCTGCCCTCCAAGCCCTGTTGCTCACTGACAAGCAACTGGTAATTCGAACAAGTATTAACAGAAAACTACAACTAACATACAAAAGCACGATTCGGAGCAACACAAATATCACAGGCAAAATGACATATACACATATACACGCATATATATGCATGTATACCCTTATGCACGTATACCCATATAAATGTATACGCATATATATGTATACGCATATATATATGTATATACATATATACACACACATATATACGCATATATATACATATATATATACACACACACGCCGTTTAGTTGGGTGAAAAAAATGTACAAAAATGTTTCGGTTGTTAAATACGGGATATCCATTTAATACTGAAACTGTCGTGGGATAAGATGTATAATTAATTCTGTGCTTACAGCTGAGAACTAAAATAGGAAGTATGTTCATTAATAATACTCTGGTATTGCGGTTAACAACAGTAACCAAAACAACATTAGTTCCTTTATGTACAAGAAATAATCCGGGACTTAATACAAAAAATGAAGAATTTGGAAACTATGCACGTGGACCTTTGTAGCCTACAGAAAATCCACCTAAGTACAACCACTTAAGATAAACCATCATCAACCCAGTTTTCCGGGCTCAGAGATACTACTTACGATCTTCCAAATGTTTGTCATATACGCTGCAGGATTACTAAGCACGGTCGTATTGTACTTGTAATGAATTAAATCCCTTGAATAGTATATGGGTAGGTCTAGGACAATCCATTTTTTGCCCTAAAATCCTCGATTTTTCCGCGAATCTCATGCTTTTTACCTCCAAAATCAGTTATAAATAACAAAGACATAAAATAAAGGTATAAAATAAAAAAATACACAACATCCTGAACGAATACTTAACATTATATTTCGCGCAAAAATTAAGCAAAATCAGTTGCTTACGCAGCAAATCAAACAAATTTAGACCAATAAATGTAAGCTAAATCAGAGCAAATTTAAGGCAAGCCAATTTAAGTCAAAATCAAAACGAAATATGAATAAAATATAATTGATACATTCAAATTAATAGAAATTATGCATTTTAAGAGAATTCTATATCATGTATATATTTTCCATTTTTCAGTTTTTTAAACCTTTATATACCTTTATAAACCTTTATACTTTCCATCTAGAATACAATTAATTTATTTACCAAACTTAGATTCATAAACTATAAATTCTGTAGCAGCACATCATTTATTAATTTCGAGATCATGTAGTTTAGTCTATTCATATGAATTGTTTAATTTCTTGATAAGCGATTCCATTTTGTTTTATTCATAAAGAAATAATTTATTCAGATTAAAAATAATATAAAATTATTTTTATTAATATAAATAAAAGCTATTTATTACTATTATTTTATCTTAATAAATTTATTTCCTTGTAAATAAACTGGAATCAATGGTCGAAATGAAAAATAATATAAGTAAGCAATATAATAAACGTGGTGAAGCATTAAACATTGAATTTTTCCAGCACATAAACACACAAAAGATAATCATATTAACACATGTAAAAAATGTTAATATAGAGCATGCTAGAAACCAATATGAATTAAATAAAGAGAGAGTATTATGTGAATGTGGAAAATATGTTTCTAAACTATACCTCAAAAAGTATAAAAATACTACATCACACAATGCATTAGTAGAGATTCTAAATGAATTTCAACATGATAATCATCCAACAAAGACATGTACAGTACGTAATGAGAATAAACCTATAAAATTATATTCTCAACAAAAGCTAGTAAGGACAAACATACAACAATATGCAAAAAATGTTTCAATGAGAAATATTATCATAGATTATATTATCTGTATATATTTACATCATCTTTATATTTTGAGAAATCTTTAATAAATTTTTCGATATAAAAAAAACAATAATAATGGCAATGAGAAATCTAACAGTTGAGTTGAGCGAAAGGAGAGCGCGAGATCAAAAAATCTTAGCCAAAGAACTTAAAATTAAAAATTGGTACAAATTAAGGAAAGCTGATTTAATAACAGCTATTATACCATTTATTATAAATGAATAAAGAAAAAGGAACTTTGGAAAATCACCATATTCACATGCCAATGTCAAAGAACTATATTCGAAATATAGAAATAAAATGAAAGAAATGCTCCCTTTTTCTAAACAGATATTTGTAAGTTCAAAAAATAAAAATAACAGGAATTTAACCGTTTCAGAACCCGAAATTAAAGAATAAAATTAAAGTTTAGTTCAAATATTTCCTTTTAAACAAAAAAATTTCAATGAAAGTGTAGAAAGAAGACGACCATTCTAAATTCGCGAGGTCAGTAGTAATTATATTCATAATTTCGACATCTGACAAACAAAATACGGTATTCGAATAAATAATTTACAAGGCAATATAATAGAAAAATGAACGCTGTTCGAAATGCTGTTCATGAAACAATGAAATCAATAAGAAAATTAACTGATTATAAACAAGGTTATCAAATGAGAAGATATGCAAATAATCAGAATTTTCACCATACAAATTCGGCTGCAAGAAGAAATAATTTAAACGCCGAAAATTTACTCAATCAAATTAAAAGAATAATTATATTGAATGAAAATGTAGACATAAATGAAACTAGTTTCAAACTTGATGTCTGCAAAGTACGCACTGGTAATGGTGCAAGAGGTAAAAAAATTGTCAATTTAACTAAAGATATAAAGGCAAAAAAA
Organism: Dryococelus australis; assembly: GCA_029891345.1. NCBI lineage: Eukaryota > Metazoa > Arthropoda > Insecta > Phasmatodea > Phasmatidae > Dryococelus > Dryococelus australis. The sequence goes on along the minus strand of CM056995.1, from coordinate 322,629,083 downwards.
TGCATTAATAAAATTAACAATGGTGAAAAATTATGTGGACCCACAGAAACAATTAAAGCTTTAACATACGAAACTAACATAATTTTGGATAGAGAATTAACGAATAATTGGCTTATTTATATTGAAAAAGGAAGAAAATTACAAGGAGAATTGGCTCGTGAACTTTGCGTACAAATGGGAAAAAGTTGTGAAATTGGTTTTTGTTTGGAAGATATTATGGATGCAGAAAATTTGCTAAATATTCAAATTAAAGTTGTTTCCGCTGAACATTAAAATTTAACTATACATTCTGGAACTGAAAAATGAACAACTATTTATTTGTATGTACACGATGAACATTACGGTGTAATTAATAGTATGAAAGCACTTTTAGGTAGTGTTTATTATTGTAAAAAATGTGACAAACCGTACAATAATTAAGATCAACATGAGCGTGAGAAAAATAATAAAAATATATGTAATTTGTGTAAAAAACCACAACACAGAAAAGTTTTGGAAGGTGAAGATCGTATTAGAATATACCGTGAAAAATGTAATAGATATTGTTTTGGACAGAAATGTTTTACTAATCACGATGCTGTGTGTAAGATGGTTTACAAGTGTAAAACGTGTAACAAAATATGCCTGAGAATTTTGCGAATGGGCAATATCTGAAGAAAATAAATTTATTGCGCATAATTCAAAAGGCTTCGATTCATATTTTATTTTGCAATATTGTGTTAGAAATAGTACAAAACCGCATACAATATCAAGGTTAAATTATGCAACTTACAATATCGAGTATAAATATCAAAATAATTGATCGTATAAACTATATTCAAGGATGTCTTGTCACATTTCCCAAAACATTTGGATTAAAACAACTTAAAAAGGATATTTTCCCACACTTTTTTAATATATCAGAAAATCAAAATTTTATTGGATAAATAACAGCTACAAAATGTAATGGAGTCAATACAATGAAAGAAGAACAACGAAAAGACTTTTTAAAGTAGCATGCTGAAAAAGTGTAAAAAAATTATATTTTCTATTTCAAAAAAGAACTTGCTGAAATTGTGATTCCGATGATGATATTTTAAGATGTGGTTGTCTTAAATTTAGATAATCTTTTCGAGAAATAGCAAATATTGATCCATTTTGTTATATAAAAATAGCTGGTGTTTGTATGGCTGTTTATAGATCGAAATTTATTATTGAAAATAGGATTCGTGTAGTTAAAAATGATAAAAAATAAATGTTTAGTAAAGAATAAAATTCGTGGTTGAATATATTTCCTACGACATGCATTAAATGGCGGAGAAGTAACTATTTGTGGAGCAAAAGTTGATGGTTACGAAGAAAAAACAAAGTATTTATCAATATCACTGATGTTTTTGGCATGGATGTCCTGATTGTTATTCACCAGATACAATAAATAATTGTAACAACGAAAGTATGGATGACTTATTTACTAAAACAAACATTGGAACAACGATTTCAAGACAAACCGGTTACAAAGTAAGGGAAATGTGGGCATTCAAATGGAGGAAAATCAATATTTAAAAAATAAAAGTAATTTAGAAAAAACTAAAAATGTAATAGAATCTTTACAACCAAGAGATTCATTGTTTGGTGGTAGGAAAATTACTTCAAAATGAAAAGTTTCAGGAAAAAGTTCAGATATATAGATATATGTTGTTTATATCCAACAGTGATGTTTTTAGATAATTATCCTATTGGAAATCCTATTGCAATGTTTAACCCTAAAAATTACGATGAGAATTGGTTTGGACAGATCAAACGAAAAATGTTGCCACCACGACATTTATATCATCCAGTACTTCCAATTAAACAAGAAAAAATATTGTTTAGTTTATGTTCAAAATGTGTTGTAGGAAAAGAGAGAATGTAAACACAGTGATGAAGAAAAATAATTCAATGGTACATGGACTACTTTAGAATTAAATAAAGTTATTAAAAATGTTACAAATTACTTACAATTCATGAAGTTTGGCATTTCGAACAAAACAGTAATAACGTGTTCAGAAATTACATTAAAACATTTATGAAAATTTAACTGGAAACTAGTCCTTGGGAAGATGAATATAACTCAAAAGAATAATATATTCTAGTTATTAAAAAGGAACAAGATATCAATTTAAACTTTGAGAAATTTGCACAAAATCCTGGAAAACGTGCTGTTGCAAAAATCTGTTTAAATTCACTTTGGGCAAAATTTGGACAGAGACAAAATTTAACACAAACAGAATATATTACTGATCCAACTCGTTGGTACAAAGTGTTATTAGATAATAGAATAGAAATTAATTATTTTGTTTATATCAATGAAAGTAATTGAAGCGTCCTATAAATACAATGATAATTAGGTAGAAGATATCACTGCAACAAATGTATTTATAGCAGCTTTTACTACTTCCAATACTCCATTAACAGTATATGAAATGATTAATAGATTAGGTGATAAAGTAGCATATATGACACAGAAGTGTGGTTTACATTGATGATGGAAAAAATACTGTTAAAACAGGTTGTATGTTAGGTGAATGGACAGACGAATTTGGAAGAAATGATTATGGAATAAATTGGATAAGTACTGGTCCAAAAAGCTATGTTTATGAAACTTTTTTAGGGAAAACAAGTTACAAAAATTAAAGGAATCACTCTAAGTCACGAAAACACTTTAAAATTGAAAATTAAATCGATGAGTGAATTAGTACAAAAAACTAAGAAAAATGTAATTATAAAAAACAATATGATTATGAGAGCCAAGAAAACAAAAAATCTAATAAATTAATGGCGAAGGAATTTAATTTTAAACAATGACAAATATTATGATCTTGAATGAAAATTATGATATTATAGATAATTTTACATTTCTATATTATTATATTTCTATATTATTTTTAAACATATTTAGTTTCTAAAATAATGACAATATCAGTATCATCAAAATCAATTAGTTTACCATTTTAATCTCTAATTTCTAAAACAATACGATTAAATTGTTCATTATTTATTTTAAAAGAAATTGGGTATGGCGGCTTATAAATAATATAATCTCTAAAAACATAGTTTTTGGTGGGAAACTAGCAATTATATATGTTTCTAAGTGATTAGATTCATTATATTTTATAAACATTCCATATGCCAAATTACAGTGTACATTTATTGTTTTAAATGGATCGAAATTAGGTAATTTACTGCCTATAACAACTTTGTCTTTTTCAATAAGCATATTTATATCAAAACCAAGAATATCAGATAGTCTATCGTCAAATTTAATATCAAACTTAGAATTTATAGATATTCAATTTTTCACATTATGGGATGTTAGTTCAATGTTATTAATTGAAAATGGTTCAATTGAGTTTATAGTTTCTTTTAATGAGTCAATATCGTATTGCCCCTTAGGAATATTTAGAACTTCGTTGTTATCAAGCAATTTATTGACAATAATAAGCTAATTTTGATAGCGGAAATGTTTCAGTTTTTACCAAGCAATTTCGATATTTTTTTTAAATATACCAAACACCTTCTGGTGAGTTAGTTCGCTTGGATTAAGTGGTGATTATATAAAATAAGTGCTGTTCGTAATTGATATTCGGGAAAAATTCTTACCTTCTATGAAAAGGCGTATTATGCTGAAATAGATATATAAATGGCTCATTGTATTTCTTTGCCAACAAAACTTTCAGCGAATATAATGAATTTACAAAAAAAATTGCCTAGAGTTGGTAAAAATAACATTTCCTTGTTTGTTATGGTGTGAATTATAGAATTATATAACGAAATTATAAATAAAATGAAAAATATTGTTAATGATTTAGAAAAGTTTAACTCCTCAAGAGCTATATTTATCAACGAATCTGATCTATATTCTTTAATTTAATTTTTCTTTAATTTCTCATTTCCTTATTAAAAATATATATATTATATATATATATATATGACACACACACACTTATTACTATTCCTCAATTTCGCTTGCGCATAATTTCCCATATAAAATGGGGTCAATTCTAGACACAAATAATAAACTTATTCACAATGGTAAACAAGTTTTTATGATTATTTATGATGATGATAATCCATGCTTTAAAGCAAAATATGTTGCTGAAATATTAGAATACAAAGATACTCATAAAGCAATTAAAGATCATATTAAAGAAAAACATAGGCAATTATATCGAAATATAGGGGTGGGTGATTTGTCACACTCTTTAATATGCAACCACATACAATTTTTATCAATGAACTCGGATTATATTCGTTAATTTTAAAATAAAAAATGAAACAGGCTGAACAATTACAAGATTGGGTAACTGAAAAAATTCTTCCGTCAATTAGAAAACATGGCGAATATAAGATTCAAATAGAAATAATGCATTTATACAAAGGCCAAATGCAGCATATAAAAATGAACGAAATTGAACTTAATCATTTGAGAGAGATAAACGAAATTAAAGATAGAAATGCTGAAAATCTAAGAGAGACAGTTGATATGACTTTGGATGTAATAGCTCGCAGAAAAGAGAAAACAGAGAACTGGCCCCTCATTTTGTACAGTACACACAAAATCAAAATTTAAATCCAATTTTCGTTCTTTTAAAATATTTGATGACGAATGTGAATATGATTATTATGTCATTAGAACTCAAAGAAAGTATTCTCAAAGACAGTTGTATAGAATTGAAGAGAGACATCCAAAATTGAACAACTGTTGAGATTTGATTATATTCCAAATTCTATCAATTTATATCAAAGAATGAAAGAAACATTGAATGATTACATTGTGTGTTTTCGAAACCTTTGTAAAATTCCCAGAAATAACTATACTAAACAACAATTTATTAATGATAATAATCATCGAATTGAGTAAGATGCTAATTTTTATTTTAATATCATATTTTCTAAAATTAATATTCAAGTTTACACTACATCTGTTTTAATAATCCAAGAGTTGTGTGAATTATATCATAACCATTTTACATAAATTTTATCACATTTGGTTTTAAAACTTTTCAAACAAATATTCATCAGGATAGTTAGTTTTCATAATTTCGTATTCATAAAAACTACCTTTTATTTCTTCTCTGTTGGTATCTTTTAGCTTTGTAAGTGGGTACATCATAATTTAGAACCTCAAAAATAGTAAACAAGTCTGTTGTCCAATTAGCTGTATAACCCTTTTCAAAAAATCATTTAAGTTTATTCACACAAACAATATTTCCAACTTCATATTCCAGTTTAGTAGACACATTCGAAAAATCTTGTTGAATTGCATTTTTTTATTGACTTCAATCGGTTTCATGCCAATAGTACTATGTTTGGTATTATTGTATTTTTAACTAAGTCATCTAATATATTTACTCATCTATAATTGCCATTCAAAGCAAATGTTTTCCACATTTTATTCTTTATTGTACGATTATATATTTTATATTCTACAACACTGGCTTTAAGTCCACTGAATGTAGAAAAGTGATTGATGTTATATTTATGCATAAGTTCATTAAATATTTCATTATAAAATTTTAACCCATTGTCACTTTGTAAATTATGTGGTTTTCTTTTAATCAGTTTACATTCTAAAGCATTTGCTACATTTTTAGCAGTTTTATCTTTTATTGGTATAGCAAATGCATATTTTAAAAAAAAAAAAAAAAATCAATAATTGTCATAATATATTTGTATCCATTTTTATACGTGATACTCTTTTTAAATTTCCAGTATCCACCTCAACAAGATCAATTTGCCATAAATCATATATTCCATATGAAATTACTTTTTTGCTTGGAAAATTTCTTATTAATGGTTTATATAATCCATTTATTATCCCTTCTCTTACATTGGGCAAAAAAAATATTTTTATGTTGATTTATTAGACTTGCATATTAAACATTTACTTTTTTAAACTAAGCACCCATTTTTAGTATTTACATTATTATATTATTATTTTTAGCAACTTTCTTACACTTCAAGCACCAAGTATTCTCAATTTACTAGCAAAAAAATATTTAATCTTTATATTTCATTAATATTCTTATTGTGGTCATCAATCCAGCATCATACCTATTTTATTTTTTCTGATTTTAAAAGATAAAATATCACGTATGTTAACATCAAAAGCCTTATTATAATCACTTTTTTTACAATCAAAAATAGCAGTCACAGTAACATCAAGTAAATTGAGATTAACAGTAATTATTTTATAAACAGTACAATCCATCAAAAAAGTAAAGAAAATTTTATTATTATCTAGGTGACAAATATTAAATTTTTATTCCACTTTGCAGGTAAATAAAATGTATGAAACTTTTCTTAATTACATTTAACTTTTGAGTTAAAAAGTGAATCGTAATAATTCAAAACTGATTGGTTTAAATGTTTTAATTTATCAGCTATTTCTTCATCAAAAAATCTTTTATTGACTGCACATTTATCATCTATAGAATCATCCATATTATTAATTCTACGATTTTGAAGAGAAACATAATTTGTTGTGTAAACAAAGGCTTTACTTACTTGATCTCGTAAAGCAGAAACAATAATATTGTATTTTGAATCTACATGTGTTTTTAATTCATTATCATTAGTGTCAGAGTTTTTATTAAAGATTTTGATTAATGGTTTCCCAAATATATCCAGCATTTAATAAGAAATGATTATATCATGAAACTTAAAACCTCTCGAAAAAAACTGTAATACAATTAAACATAAATGTCCTCAGATAACTAAAATATAATTCTGAATTCTATTATCATTGTTATACACATTTCTCTTTTTGAAGTAATTAGTTAAATTAGTAGATTATTACCTCTAAATGAATCAAAATAGTAAACATTTTTTTTTTAATAGCAAACTCAATGAGTACCTGTATTTGTTGAAATGTCAAAATTTACCACAGCACATTCACTTTTGTGCATTCTATTTGGTAATTCATCAATCATATAAACATTTCTGAAATTCTTAATATTTAGTATTTTTACAAATTTTTGAATATAAAAATTACCTAACGGTGATATATTCAATTTTATTTTGTCTACCCCTTTTTGAAACTAAACCACTTCCTGATTTATTTTCTATTGCTACGTTATGTCTCTGTTCTTCTAATTCTTTTTTATTTTTTCTAGTTTGTGCAGCAGAATTTTAAATTGAGCTAGCTCCACCAGCTAAAGCACCGAGTGCAGCTAAAACTGGAATTACAAATGGTATTAAAAAAATCCATGATGTAAACCACTTTTAGATTTCTCTTTTAATATTTTTTTTATATTATTAGAAGTGGTATAGATAATTTAAAACCTTTTCCTTATTTTTTATTTACTTTTTCTCTCAAGTTAATCTTTTGTTAAAAATTTATCTATACCGAAATCTCTAAGTTGATCAATGGGTATATCAAAAGTTATATTTATTTTCATTTATAAGTAAAAAAAAATAGATAGTAATTAGTAAATTTTACTGCCCCATCCTAATTATCTTTTTGTAAACATATTTTAAGCATCAGCTGCAGAAGCAATTTTTTTCACCGATTGGAGTATCTTTATTTAACATAATCTTCTTTATTTCTTTGTAAAATTTTGTCAGCCACATGTCTGGATTCTAAATCTTTATGATCTCTATAAGCAATATGATGAAATTTACAGGCTTCATCTGTTTATTTATGCCATTGTCACCTCTTTCTAGTCTTTCGTTTAATTTTGTAAATGGACCATAATAATTTATTTGTTTAATGCCCAATTTATAATACCTTAAACATGATGTTCAGAATTCCAAAATGAATGTGGGTTTAAGTTTAAAACTCTTATGAGATAATATATTCATTTCGGATTATTTATAACTGTATCAGAAGATTTATTGTTTAACATATTCATTATGTTTACTTTTTCATTATAATGATTGTTATTTCCAGAATTTTCTTCGCCATGAATAACTAATAATCTATCAGCCTATTATCTGACATCCATCCAAAAAATATTCTTTTGACAAATTGTTGTATTTCATGTGTGTATTATAGCACCATTACGAAACGTGTTGAGCTCACTTTGGCGCGAACAGCCTATAGTACCGTTACATCTAAGCTGGACTGTTGAACTCGACGTGTTTTTTCATGATGTGGTTTCTCACCCAACTGCCTCCATTGGCGATTCGTGCTAGTAATGTTAAGTAAACCAATTTGAAATACTTGGTGGCTGGCAGACACCACACCGACCAGGCACCTAACTGATTGGTGAATACATGTGTAAGTGTGCTTTCTAGCAATTGGCCTCTCAATGTTTCGCGCCATAGTATGTGAATGCTAGCCATTGTGGCGTGCGCAATTACCATTTCTTTGATAATATTTCACATTGTGATCACAAATATGATTCCCCAACATTCTATATATTTAATTTTATAAATCGTTGTCAATCCCACAACTACAAAATATATACAAATTTGATACTTGTGTTATCTTGGACTGTCTTACACACGAAACATTGACGCATATACATTTTTTCTAAATTAAAGTTTCTTTTAAGAATTACCTTCCTTGCGGGATAAGGTATTGCAGTTTCAAAGTGAGTCCAAATTGGTTGACCAAAAACCGAAAATTTAACCGTTGGATGACCGTATTCAGTGCCTGTAAGGAATAGGTACACAAATAGAGATAGATAATTGCATTTTCTTTATAACACATCTTCCAACATCTGACTTTGGAGTCCCGGCACCTCATACCTACCAAAATAGTTGAGATTATAGTGACATAAAGTGTTGGGAGAGTGGAGGTGCAATTGAAATATTAGAAATATGACCTGCAATCAAATGAAAAGTTGCTGAGACAGAGTTCCAAGATGTCGTACAGGAAGGTCCATCCTGATCCACGTAAGTTCCATTTCGCAGTGGTTGTTTAACAATATTTAATGATTTATCACCAATTTGTTCTACTTTCTAACACTTTCTTCTCCATTTATTAGGTTTGGTAGTACAAGTCAGAAAATGAATAAATTCACAATAACAATTTAATTTGTAATGTTGTGAGTAGTATATAAAAATCACTTTGGCACAAAGGGATGGGGGATAGGAACGGAGGAACCACCTGCCGCCATGTTGGAATTTCCCTTCTTTCCCTCAAAATTTCTATGTTTTCCTCAAAATATACTCAATTTCCCTAAAAATTCAGATTTTCAGTAAAAATGTCCCTTTTTCACCTAAAAAATTCCCATTTTCCCAGGCAGATCAGTGACCCTGGGTAGAGCAGTGAGACGGATCAATGACCCCGGTGACCGGGATCAGAGACCCCAGGGTCAGGAGAGCAGGACCAGGACCTTTGCCCTTGACCTTTGACATTTGACCCAAAAAATCCAAAAAGTAAAAAAATTCGACAAAATTCCATTAAAAAAAAAAAAAATGCCAAAAAGTATATTATTAAAAGTACTGAATAATTATTTCAAAATTATTTAAAAACGGATTTAGAAAATTTTTGAAAATGTATCATCAAAATTTTATTAAAAAGTTATGTCTAAAACTTTAAAAAAATTTATTAAGAGATGTATTATTAAAAATGTATTCAAAAATCATTTTAAAATCTATTAAATATTATTAATAAAAATTAATTAAATAATTATTAAAAACCGTTAAAAAAAAGTATTAACAAATGAACTTTCCAAAGGTCACCCCTCACCCATACACATCCACCATCTTGGTAGGTGCAAGGGAGGACAATCTTGGTAGGTGGCCACCAAGTTGGTAGGCGATGGCCAACTTGGTAGGCGACCGCCATCGTGGTAGATATCACCTGTCCGCCATATTGGATGCAGGTAACCATGACCTCAAACCTATGACCTTGAAAACCAAAACACGAGAAAAAATACATAAAAGTCAACAGGCATATTACATTGCTAACTAATATGACCATATTAGATGTAGGTGAAATTAACTTTGACCTCGTGACTTTGAATGACCTTGAAAACAGAAACTTGAGAAAAATACATTAAAGTGAACAAAAATATTACATTACTAACAACTACCGCCTATTAGATGCATGTGGCCTGAACCGTAGCCCCATCACCTTGAATTACTTTAAAAACAAAAACTAGAGAAAATATGCATAAAAGTCAGCAAGCTTATTACACTACAGACTACTACCATAATTTAAATACAGACAACCTTAACCTTGGAGCCATAACCTTGAATAACATTAAAAAAAAAAATCAAGAAAAAATTCATTCTTTAGAATTCTTGTATATATAGTTGTATGCCCTTTCCAAGCCACTGAAGTTATCGCTGCCAAATTTATGTCTTTAGCTGCAACTTGTGACCTCGGACAAGGCGATTTGGCCATTATCCTTATGTCTTCTGGTTGGCACATTTGCCTGCAATTTTTATATGGTGAATTTATAGCTGCCATATTCATATGTATCACTCGTGATATCGAACAAGGCGATATATATGGACTAACATACCACAAGCCTTCATTATTTTTTGGATAAACCTGTTACTGATGCCAGAATTATTGGCAACCCTATCAGCTACTTTGTTGATCGGTATGTCTTAACACTCATACCTATTTAGCCTCGCGGTCACAACACCTACTCACACTTTTTACTACTTCCCTTTCAATTATATAAATAGCCTTTTTATATATTCCTAAACATTCACTGACATCTATTTAAAACTAAATCTGCAGTTAAATTTGCATGTGATGGGGTAATGTTCCAGGTAGGATACTACAAAACCAGAGCCGCGTACGTAGTTGTTCCACCTCTCACCAACTAACCCCCGCACCCACGTTCAGACAAGTGCCACAACGTCTGGCGCAGACAGTAGCGTGCTTCTTGAACGCTGACCCAGACCTGATCGAGAGAGCGTATACAGGTTTGCTCCGTAACTAGGCCAAACAATCATATAGGTAATTTGGAAAGCTTTCAGTCATTCTCGTACAAATAACCCTGCAACTGAGCGTGCAGTGTCGTCTCATTTCGAAATATTTTCCCGCCCCTAAATATTAGAGATAATTTACCTGCATTGTGTTCAGTTCATGACATAGCAAAGACATGTTTTCGGCTATTCTTTTAAACTGGGTTCTTCAGCTACATTGTTTATTCCTTTGAATAAAATATTCTTTAAAGTGAGGTCTTTTAGGCAGACATAACCGTTTAAAACGTAGCGCTAATATTAATATACGTAAAAACACTTGGCTCTAGCATGTTAGTACAAATTTGTTGTTACGACGTCATTTCGTATGTAAGACGTAGCAACAATAATCCGATAGTGAACGTTAAGCATTCCTGGGGCCGTGGTGGTGTAGTAGTTAGACAACTCTCCTCCCAACATGAAGAACCGGATTTGTTTCCCGATGATGTCACCTCCGGATTTTCGCACGCGGGAATCGTGCAGGACGATGCCGCTGGTCGGCGGGTTTTCTCATTGATCTCCCATTTCCCCCACCCTTGCATTCCGGCGCTGCTCCATGCTCATCTAGCTTTACCCTCAAGGGCTCTCAAGACCTCGGTGTTAAGAGCCACCCAAATCTCTTCACTCGCTCATTAAGCATTCCGCCTACCAGGTCGTATTTGTCCAGAAAGGGCGAGCCAGGCACGCGCATCACATGCGTCATCGTCTCTGTGTGCAAGGTACTGAACAAGTGTGCAGTTTTTCCTTCAAAACGTACTGCTGAGACAACTTTAAAATTAGGCCTATGTCATAAAATATTTGCTACATTTTTTTATCACCAAACAATAAAGTAAAAATATATTTAGCTTCTAGTTTCTTGTCGTGCATTTACATCGTAATCCTATATTCATAAACTGAGCTTTCACCTATGCACTAAAACGGTAATTCTGAATATCTGTTTAGATTTGGACAGCTTCGTCTGGCGTGATCGGTGTGAAAGTGAACTGAACCAGGCTTTAGGGCGAAATCATCAAATGGAAACCTTGGAGTGAGTGACGAGATTTGGGTGGCTCTTGACAGTGAGGTCTTGAGAGCCGATAAGGGTGATTGAGGTGAGTATGGAGCATCGCCGGAATGACGGGGCGGGGGAAACGGGAGATACCCGAGAAAACCAGCCGACCAACGACATCGTCCGGCACGATTCCCAATTGTGAAAATCCGGTTACCTGGCCGGGGATTGAACCCGGTTCGCCTTGGTGGGAGGCAGGGAAACCTTTGAAAATGCTTTTAGTAATGAGTATAGATGATCGTGCAGTTAGTATTTTCTACCCGTTGCAGCGCCTGTCCGTGTCCATCGCATTACTGAAGGACGAGGGAGCTCAACAGGGCCACGATGTCTGGCGCGAGCAGTAGTGCGAGCTGCAAGCAGTGGCAACCACACACAGCCAGGCGGACTATGAAGGGGTTGAATGGGGAAACCACCTACCTGTCTGTTCGTATTGTCTCGGCACTACGCACGCCTTGTTAAAAAAAAAAGTCTACTTCGCACATTTATTCAAACAAATTACCGCTTACGAATTAAAATTGATTTCATTTTTTGTTCGGGAAAAAATATCTTCGGAAAGCAATGTTAGGGTTCAAACATGTTGAGATTGTTTTTAATAATGTATTATTCGTAGTTACAATTATCGATCAGATTAACGAAAAAACAGTTTGACTAAATGTAACACACTGCAAATACATGATATTATTCCCTATATAATTTTTCATGTCATATGTTTTCTCTTTTGCATGTTTATTTGTTTTTATTTGCTCACCAAACATTTAATTGTAAGACTGGAAGTATTAACACTGACAAGGGAACTGGAGCCTCTGTGTTACAGACCACAAGATTAACTGAAGCTGAGTATTTGCGAGTTTCATAAGGAAAAAAGTTTCCCACAAAGACTCATGTTTCTGAACATAATAATAATTCAGTCGGCAAGTTGAAACATGATAGGGAAATTTGAAGGCACGTACAGAATCTGTTTTTCACGTCATACCTAAGTGGCATCTGAAAGTAATAGATGATATTTGTTGGCCGCAAAATTAACATTAACTGAGAACAGAGATGAAAAATGTATGTAGGTGAAATACAGCTGTAAGTTAACAATAGTGACATGAGAGACATAAATGGCGCTTAACAATTAACGTCTTCAGAGCTGATCGTGGCGAAGAGAGGTACAGATGGAGCAGCGACAGAAAACTGAGTATCGGGAGTGCCCCAAAACTACCCACTGGCCAACAGCAGCGCCCGTCATGTTTCCTATACATGAATATCCGGATGTGACCCCGGTTTGTCGTGGTGCGAGGCTAGTAGTCTGACAGTTACAACACCACAGCACCTACAACCTACAAGCAATTAAAAACCTTAAAAATACACATCCCATTTTTTTTTTTTTTTTTTCCCCCAGAGGTATAACTTTTCCTATCCTATTGTAAAAGCGACAAGAGAAAAGTGAGGCTCCATATTAAAGTTATTTAACTTGTATTTTAGTGATTTGTTAAGTCAGCAAGAAAGGCCAATAATCTTGCTTCCTTGAATACCTCTATGTCATATGATGTAGTGCCATTTTCTGTCAAATGTTTGAACGCAGATATTGCAAGCTAACCTGGTCGAAATTTGGGCTGATATGCATGTTAAAAATGTTTTAAGTTCACTTACAGCGCACGAAAGCGTGAAGATGACCGTGGGATTGCCTAGTATAGCCATGGTAGTCAAATATACATATTTCTCCTGAGCATAACTGCTGTGTTAAGCGAGCGAGGAGGTGGCATTTCAGGTCGGAAATGCATGCAGCAGCGAAACAAACCCTGCAGCTCACATTATCATTATGTTTGGGCTACAGTATCGTAGATGGCCACAGACAGTTCCTTCAACCCCCGCTCTCCAGTTTACTAGCGGGCTGTGCTTTGTAAAAGTTATCGTATAAAGCGAAGAAAATATGCACATTTTGGACGAGTAAGTGAACTATCGTATATATTTTTTTTTTTATCTGGTACTTGAACTTGTCAATGCTGTCAGAAAACAAGCGAAATGCCCCCTAGCCTCTTAGTTTTACAATATATTTCATTGCAAACTGGCTGCCGATCAAAATATTTAATCTAGTTTTTAACAAACAGCTATCATATATTTTTCTGCATGGGAAATTGTATAGAGCATAAATGAAGAGAATAAATCGTTCTAAAAAAAGTTTAGATTTATTGAGTCGATATTTTAATGATTGAGAATATGCAGACAATTAAACGCTAAGAGTCAGTATATATGCGCATATGAGTACCCAATTAATCAGTGATAAAAAGAAAGTTATGCTGAATTGCTTTGATAATGCCTGTATTATTTTACGTTAAGCCACATTTAACTTACCAATATCGGTCCAGAAACTATTTCCCCAGATATTTTGTAATATATAACTGGTTTTGTTTAAAGCGCTGATAAAGTCATTTCATTCAATTGTTTATTTACAACATGCTGTGTTATTTGTATCAGATTTCCAAATTTCCGATAACGTTCACTCGTACATGTGCAATATTTCAAAAGTGTATGACACCACCCCCCTCCCCCAAACTTTTTTATTGTTTTGTCGTTCCTTGGTCACACAGTTTTGTGGTTATAGAATAGTACTCAAAACGTTCAGTTCATCGCCATGTTAAAAATAAGTGACCGACCCACGTAAAACATATAAGTTAATTTGGTCAGCGTTTGCCAAATTAGGTAGTAACAGGTTTATTGTTTCCCGACATTTGACACAATATATTTTCTTCTTGTAGAGGTACCTTACAATATTGCAGACTAAAGAGACAATGTACCAGCATGTTTAATACTTCTAGGTTATACGTTCAACACACCAAGTTTGGTTGAAATTTGTCAAACAGTATGCTACATGCTGTATGCCAGATTAACCTAAAGTATTTATATAGTCACCATGTCAAAATGAAGTTTCTTACACATTTAAATCGCATATGTTATCATACAAAGATTGTTTGAAATTGGTCACATCATTTCACAGATACAGAATAGTAATCAAAATGTCTACATTGCCACCAATTAAAACTAAATACCTAAACCAATTAATTCATATCAGCATACTGCTTGTTTGTTTTCCGTCCGTGTTACGATACAATAGCATAATTTTTTCATGTGTGCGCTATATTACAAAATTATGAATGAAAATGATGCCTGCAAAATGTGGCAGGAATCTATTGTGTAATTTCCGAGATATGATGTTCAACGTTTATTGTTTTCACGATGGCGAACCGATAAGAACGTACCTTCCTACATCAAAGACGTAAATGATTAACGGTGAAAATACACGATTTGGTTTTACCTAGTAAAATAATCCCCCAGATATGAAATGGCGCCCTACTGTCTTAAAATAACAACCCTTTTGAAACTAAGCAAACGGCTTGGCAGAACATTGTAAAACTCAGATGTCCTTACCAAGTTTAATATGTGCACCGAATTTGGTGATATATGTTTCGTAGAATCGAATATTATTATGAGGAGACATACAGTACATCACAGACAGACATTTGCATGATTATATAAGCTCATTTTACAAGGAAAGTAGCTTAACATTGAATGCAAGTGAAAGTGAATTGAATGTTTCAAGTTAATCAAGAAATTATAAAGGGATTATACTTTATTTCGAATTATTAAATAACTGATACCAGCAACATTAATTTTGGAAATAAAATGTTTACGACCACAAATATATGTCTCATAAGAAAACATAAATAAACGGTTTAAATATATATATTATAAGCTGTGTATAAAGTTTCCTTTTTTTTTTTTTTCTTTTTGTTGTTGTTATTGTTAATGTTTAAATGGATTCAGAAAGTGTTTCGTACAACTAGTGGTGTACCCTGTTAGGTTTCCTTGCATTTTTTGTGGTTTCACAGAATTCTTTGTGGATGTCATTATTTTCGTTTTTCCTTAAATAATATAGCTTTATGATATGTACTTAAGATTATGTTGGTTCAGCGATGCAATGAGGTGGGCTACCGTTTAAACAAAAACGTTCAGTTTGACTCCACGCTGCATACACTAACACAGGAGAAAACAATGAGATTAATAAGTCTGGCGGACGAACGTTTGCTTCCACCTGAGATATAATTTACGTAACGCCACGTACAAAACCTCTACTGGAATCACGCTAAAAAATGTTTTCTTGCCTTCTCTAAAACATGCAGTATAAGTCATCTTCTTGCTTCGCATCCAGTACAACAAATATTAACTCATCTCTGGCGTGGGGATACTTTATTATGTAATCATGTTGCAATCGTATTTGTGCTTATATTCACGATGAATTTACACGTCATACTTTATGATTGTTTATTTTTGTGTGGAGTGTACGACGTCAGAAATGCGATTCCCTAGCGTAATTTATACAGGCTACGTATATAAACATACAGTAAGTGTTGTCATGATTACGGACAGTACACTCAGCGACGTGTGCAGAGCTCAACGCAAGTGCCAGTGCATATACAGCCGTTAGATGGCGCAGGCTAAGTTGGCCAGGCTGTTAAAGCAGCCTGCCTGTCTACGTGGGTCCGTCGCAGATCAAAGTGCCACTGCAGCTGAACTGACGCCATAAACGTGGTTAGCGTACGCGACGATATAAGGGAAGAGTGTACAGAGAGCGAGAACCTCGCAGGGTTGCCAGGTGTACAAACCAGTGTGAGTCAATGTTCAGGAACTTATGACAACCCATTACTTCACGCTGCGAGGCGCGTGGCGAGTGGCGAGTGGCAAGGCGTTTTAATTGCCCCTGACCATGCGGAAAAATAGATCAAGTTAATATTTGTCATAACCACGGCGAAAATACATTGAAAGTGAAGGGGCTCGATTTTGCTTCGAAAAGAATTCGGGAAATCTGTTCAAGTATCCTTTTTTTTTTCTTGCAAGCATGCCGACATACGTACATCATCTGCTAAACGCTGTTCACGGTAAAATGAGCACTTTTGAGGCACTAGTTACTTTTATCTTTTAGTAATTTTTTATTCTTTAACCATCTTTTTAATTAATATGGCCATGTAAGTAAATATTATACCGCACTCTGAAGTTTATGCCTACGGATAGAGTAATATATATTTAATGACTATTATTCCAAATGAAAGGGCTTTGAAAAGTGCTCTATTTACCACGAATGGCCTATAAAATGCAGGCATTGACGGTTTAGGCAGATACACGCCAACTAACAAAAGAAAGGCTCTTGGCAAGGAGGTTTGTGCAGTTCAACTGAATGGATTCTATCCCTGTGCGTGTGATGTGGGAGGTAGAAAAGACATTCAATGGCGATTAATGATTTACAAACACCTCGCTGTTCTGTATCTTACTTCAAACATTTTGCAGGAAAGGTTTGCTAACAAAAATCAAAGAAAATAAAACAAAGTGTAAATTGTAGGTTTGAGAAACACATTGCGTTGATATAAAAGTACAAACAAGTACAAACATGCTGAGACAAACCGAGGAGTGGATGGCCAAACGTATTTTCGCGTAGAGAAGAAAGTTATATTGTGAAACAAATCCGTCAGAGATCTTTTACTAATCTATGCGCTATTGCAAGCGACCTACGAAAAACTTTCAAAGTCACTGCCGCCAATGGCAGTAAGAAGAGTGTTCAGCAATAGTGACTATAATGCAAGAACACCACAGAAGTAACCGTACAAAGGCAAATGAAGAGACTTAACTTCGCGAAGGTATATTTACAGAACGATTACTGAATGGACGTAATATTTCCAGATGAGAGTACATCCAAGGTTCTCGATCCTGACAGTCCGCTAACAGCGTGGAGAAAATCGAATAAAGAGATAAATCCCTAACATTCTCGTCCTACCGTCAAGCATGGTGTGGCTTCAGTTACGGTGTGAGGGTGCACGAGTGCATGTGGTGTAGGTGAGTTGACGTTTATATAATGACTATTGGATTGATAAAACAATACTGACCTGTTTAAACATAATTTGCGACCTAATGGCATACAACATGATGTAGTAATGCACATTTTACCAGGATAATGGTACTAAGCGTAAATCCTGTGTAACACGAATATGGCTGCTGTATAATTGTCCTCGTGTAATAGAAACTGCACCCCAATACTCAAACTTGAATTCAATAGATCGTATTTGGGCATACTTAGACATTAAGCTACGAAAACAGCATATTTCGAGCACGCGGAACTTTAAGGAGAAAATCCTTCATGAGTGGAATAATATCCCTCGTAGTGTCATACAAACGGTAGTAAAGTCAATGCCAGCGCGTTTGAGAAGCGTTCTGAAGCAAAAGGGAGTGCATGCTAAATATTAAATGGAGAATTTATTTTGTTTATGTTCATGTACGAAAACATCTGTTCTTCGTACAAAGGTGTATGAACATTTCTGATTCGGAAAACGTACATTTATTTACATTTGTGTAATATATTACTTTGTTTCTTTTATAAGGAATGTTGTTTATTTGTTGTATTTGATGAAATGGAATACAAAATACAGCTGGATGCATACGTGTGTGTCAACATAATTGCCTATTGTACAGACGTCGTGAAAGAAACAGGATGTATGAATATTTGTGATCGTCACTGTATATACATATTGGGGCCTGTTCTATCTGAAAATGCTTTCCGTGGTATTCTTCAAACACAAGAATGATTCAGTTACACTCACAATTTGACCTTACTTTAATTATTACGCAATCTGAACAACTTTTAGCCCAGTAGAGACTACTGACATCAGACTTAATAGACACAGACCTGCCCATCACTGGCATCTAGAATGTTTTCAGTCTGAAAACAAAAACTTAAACGTTGCGTATATCCGGTAACGGGCAGAAGTATAAGGACAGTGGTAGATAGCAATTAGTGACATTCGTAGATAAGCTTAGCCTAAAGGCAGCAAATAGGTAATCAGCCACGTTCAATATTACTTAGCGAGGTAGAATATGACACACAAAACAAACAACATAAACTACGGTATCACTGCAATGGACTACATCATCTGTCTCCAGTGCTTATAAACGTTGGACATACATCAGCAAAGTGTTGATCATTGTTCACTCCACAGTTATTTGTTAACTTCCCTCTCTGCGAACACCGTCCATCATTCTATTTAGCTCTGACTTAACCAGATTTCTAGTAATGTCTGGCCCAATGCTATTACAATTTGGTAGAAACGCCTCGTTTGTGTTTTGCGGGAAAAAATGTTTATTTTCCTCACTCTTCTCTCCAATTCCTCCAGAAGATTCTCAGTGGGGTTCAGGTCAGGTGAGAGCGATGGGGAATTGTATAGCGTATGGGGTGTGTTGTAGACGATCCATTTCGCAGTGTGCGTGCAGTCACTGTCATGTTAGAAATAGAATACCATTAGGTTTCTGGAGTTCGACCTTGAATTTCATTCCTACTGGTTATGTTATTTTGTTTCGTTGTAATACAAAATGTTACAGTATCATAGAATGTATTTTATTTGTTACCATATGTTTGCATCCATATAAAAAACACACGTAACAAAGAAAGGTGGTTTCGTGTTTATGGTTCTGACGCCCGCTGTTTCGGGTTCGAAACCACCTCGCACCTTTAATTTGTATCTCAATGTGGTCATTATGCCACGTGGTATGCCATTGGTTTTTTTGTTTACGTTTTTATACGAGTGTTTATTTGGCCCTGAAAAGGACCGATGGTGTAACCTCAATAAGAGGACAAGTATACCTCATTCTCAACCACCTGCCGCAGTCGTCGTGGTAGATAGGCGACCAGAGAAGTAGCATAGTGTTGGCTATTAGCTACTTCATCCCAGGCATCCGCTACTAGCTCCCAGAGAGCATATTTAATAACTGGCTGTGGATCAGGCCAGTTTGCCGCCATCGTGCCTTTCGTCTCCGACCAGACATTCTCAATTGGATTCAAGTAGGCACTGCAAGGTGGCCAATCTACGAGCTCTAGTTGGTCTTGCCTTGCGAACCATTCTTGAACCCCCTGAGAAGTGTGTATCGGAGAATGGTCCTGCTGGAAGCGCAGCACACCATCGGGATACAAAAGTCGCACCGAGGGTATCATAATGTTCTCTAGAATATGCAAATACTTCCCGGCATTGAGGCCGCGTGTATTCGGAACTCGATCTTCGATTCTGTGCAACACGCCTATTCTGCGTGCACTCATCCATCCCCAACATGCAACTGATGCATGACAATAGCGAGATCATTCGGCCACATATTCCGAATTGTGTCGAATCCCACAAGGTCTGAAGACAAGCATCGACTCATCATTAGCCAAGAAAAACAGACACTCGTCGTAGAATATAACATCTGACCAGACACGGTCAACGTTTCCCTCGGCAAACGCTAGTCGATAAATTCTGTGCTCATCGGTGAACCTTTACTTCCTTGAAGCACGCCAGGATTTCAGTCCCGCCGCCGCCAAGCGCCTAAGCATGGTACTCGAGCTGCCAGGAAAGTGCGTGGCATGTTTTAGCTGAATGGCGCACCTGAAAGGAGTCAACTGCACCTAGGTAATCAGACTATTGTCCTCGGCTACAGTCGACACCCTCCATGAACCCGTTCCTCCGCGACGCGTCATGTCACTCATGTCCCGGAACTGTCGTACCCATCGACTCGCAGTGATCTCGGGAACACCGTAACTTCAGCCTGCTTCAGCGGCGGAAAAACCTGCCGCCTCGACAGGGCCTATGACTCTCTCCCTAACAGACTGGCTGTGGTGAGACATCACTGCAGAATGACGTTTCACTTCCTTGAACCATCTGGCTCTGGCGAGACATCGCTACACAATGATGTATTAAAACGGTTGTATACGCCTGTGACGTAGAAGATACGCATGCCTAGAGTCGAATGGGGACCAAAGATATGCGAAATGTGTGTTGTCTGAGGATATCTGTTTAAAAAGGGAGACCATAAGGCGTGTCCGAAACTGCAGTAAGGTCATAAACTGATCACGTGACGTAGTTCAGGGCTACAAATGTATGGGCAATCAGGGAAAAACTCTGACTTTTGATGGGCATGCTAAATGCCCAAACCACCAGTCAAAACATTTGATGCTTTTTACTTTTGTTACCCATCGCTTGACCGTGCAAACAAAGAGGTGTATAGTAACCCGAATATGAACAGTAAAACACAGACGTGTTATTTTGTGTGAGAGTAACCCTTTTGTTTGTCACTACATTTACTTGCATTACATTTTTATTTACTATATGAGACACCAACAAGACAGCTGATAAACGTAGTATTATTTTAGGCTATTCGCGGTAAACTGAGAACTTTAAGGCCCTTCTAAATATTTCCTTTCATCCAATTTCCATCTTCCTGCTGCTTTTTACCATAAACATTGCAATGTGACCAATAAACACCGTGTATACATTTCCCCACCCTCAAAATTTAATGCCTCAGGCTGCAATATGATATATTTATTATTGCTTTATGCCGGTTTACCATGAACAGCCTATTACAAGGACCAAAAAATAGCAAACGAAGAAATAGGTTTCCTACAGATAAAATCGACCGCCTCCTTGGCGAATGCGCATCGGCATGTGTCATATCACAAAGTTACCTAACATATGTATACACATTCATATTCCTTAGATTGCCTAAGTGATAGAACAACTTCGAAGTACACATTTTCGTAATCAACAACTTTAGAACGGTCAGCGTTGACACATTACTTAGAATGTATCGTACATTCTGTAGGTTGTTGCTTATTTCACACAAATTAAATGAATGGACATTATCAGTGAAACATAAATGTGCTGTCAGTACTGCTACGTGTACCAAGCACAGTAAAACGAGCAGTAGGTACACAATAAAGCTCTGGAAGAGGTTTGGAAGTTAGGGGAGTTGTGTGCGGAGGGCCGTTACATTATAACATGTGATACTTGAATAATTAATATATTAATGAAATTCAAAATAAATAAAAATGAGACCAAATGTGTTATGCAATTCAACAAGATGTTAAGTTCAAATGTGAAATATTTATTTAATGTTAAATATTACATGCGAGTGTAAAAAAAATCACTTTACTAAAAAATCAAATTAAACTTATGTTGATGACCAAAATTGAAGTATAGTATAGAGTTAAATAAATTAAGGAAATAAAAACAAATTAAAGGATAAAAAATAAAATATGACTGTAGTGCTGCTGCAAAACTACTGATAACTGACTTGAAATTAAATTCAGCAATAAAAATTTGTTCATAACCGGAAGTAGCTTTCTTCAATTTCTAACTGTTTAAGAAACTGACTAAGCTCCTAATTAGTTGCATTTACAGTTCTTACGATCCAAAACTTTACTTGAAAATGTCAATTTAAGTTTTAATTACTTCAGAAGAATTACTCCTCACTTTCCCTAAAATAGTTCAACTCTGCTCAAATGAGATCACACTGAGTTCAATAGTTTTAGATGTTATTGTGCTCCGGCGTTGCTAGCTCATATGGGATCTCAGGACTACTGATTATACACAAGTTAAAGTTCAGAAAATGCATAGTTCCGTAGGTTAATCTTCTTCTGAAAATACTATAAGTTCGTAGAAATAGATTACAAGTGAAGTCTTTCACATCGGTCTGCACCCAGACTCTCGAAGTCCTTGGCGTCACCTGTATTCTGATGCCCCGCTAACGTGGCGGACATGGCGCCTGGCTTCTAGAGATCGGTGTCCTGGCGTCTCCAACAAAACTCACTAATACAATTAGCTAGACACCTGCCATCAACCCTCCTCTATAATCGGTTGTAGCAGTGACCTAATCACTACTTCTAGGACTTATTACTAACCTATTCTTAGGTTGGCACTGAGGATTACATAAGATCGAAATATCAGCGAAAGTACAATTAACCATCCATGTTGAAAGTCCCACCCAGAAGCAAGCCTTTAGGCATCTCCATTCAAGACTAGCCAATCGCGGCCCGCTTCCGACTACACCTCCTTAAAATAAAATAAACCAAAATTAAAAACCTTTCTAATATGAGAATAAAGTAAATAATTAAACTTTAAAAATCGTAAAGTAATTACTGAGAACAAAAATTAACATATAAACATAATATTACAATATTGAAATAATATTGAGTCGAAACTAAGAATACTGCATGGAAATTATTATAGAATAAGGAGATAAAGTCCACTGGTGGTTTGGTTTACATTAATCATAAACTATGTGATTTAAAAATGTCACCATTACATATGAGAAATGTGTGAAAATTAACATACAAATTAAAATAGTGTGTGAAATAAAATAAATAATACAATTCCAACACTTATACAGCTGATCTGCACGTACCAAACATAACATAAAATCATATGTTCTGTCGACCTATGACAATGATGACTGTTTAGGATATTATGCTTGAGATTTTCACTTTATATATTGATTAAATTCCTATATTTTACAATGAGAGTGTATGTCGGTTTTGTGCAGTATAATTATCAAAATTTTTTTAGTATTGTCACTGCCAACTCTGTTTTTGTGATGAACTGACAGAAGAAAGACGCATAGTCCAATCTTGAGGTAATTTAGACAACATATGCTTATTCGCAGTGGAAGTACAGTAGTTCCACTAGCCTTTGAAAGATCGTGGTGTGCATGACCAAGTTACCGTACTGATTTAAGTGCTCTTGCCAATTATCAGTATTCAGCAATACAGAGGACGAGCTCTCGACACAATCGGCATTCTCACATCATCGAGCGCTGTAGCTTCTCAATAACACCTTATCCCAATACAAACACCACGTACGAAGACAACAGCTGATCTCCACAGACTATGTATACCACAGTCGACGATATATTCACTGCAGTTAGTTCTACACCCAAATACTAATAAGCGAAAAAGAGCTCACCCCAAAACGATCTAATCGCGTGAACAGACAGCACAGAATGACTAACGCACACACTATGTGAGTCATCTGACTTGACAACATGGACTTTCGCAGCAGCATTCTGGCATCATTAAAATAAATAGGTCACGATCCACAGTGATTGTTAGCGGTGGCCTGAAAGTTGTTCATTTGCGATATAAAACAGAAAATTCAAGCGTTCACTGGATATTTTGAAGTACCTGAGAGTAATTATCACTCTTATTATTTACTTGTACTGAATCCGCGTTTTGTTCAGAGGCAAAATGTTTGTTATACTGAATATTTTATTATACACTATGTTACTGTGTTCAGATCTGTGTTCATTATTTATACAATTCACACAATATGTTATATGCAAAGTAATTTACTACACAGCGATTACTATAACACTATGAAGGCAATTTCAGATATTCTTTCACATTAAACAAACACGCAACAATTTTATTTGTTTTAGTTCTACGGACCTAAATAAATATTACGGCAACACTGCCATTTATCGACGTAATGACTATAGGAATGTAGTTTTGATACATATTAAAAATCACACTTTAAAGGTTTTCTAGTGTAATTATACCACGATCGCTAGGAATGTGTGTGACCTTCAACAATCTTGTAGTTTTCACTCCATACGGATATCAAGTGACTATGTAGAGTCTAAATGGGCAAGCAGAAGGTTGTTAACATTACAATTTCCTCCTAGTTCTACTGTTTCGTGGGGGTTTTACGTTTACAGGTTGTTCGCTGTAACTAGCGCGCTTTTGCAAATAGACAGTGCCCGTAATCGCATATAGTTTAATATGTGCACCGGCATATGTACTGCTGTAATTCTAGCTGCGACTCACGTAAACGGTTTCTGTGTTACGCCATCGCATTATAATAGTTATGTTCCAAACCAATGGCTACTGAAAATAGATTCCCATAATTTGTGCAGGCCTACCACTGAACAAAAAGTGGCAGCGTAGAAACACGTTCATTTTGCAAATAACTTAACAGTGTTGCTTGATAAACATACTTCCTCAATATCATGATAAACATACATATGTATACAAGTGACCTATAGTAAATTCCAATGTTGCATGAGGCGAAATACACAAGAAAGTGGGAAGGGCTTTCAACACTGTACTACGTTAATCGTGGGTAGTGTATAAATGGTGATACTATAGCTGCTAAAGAACAGTTTTCCTGGAATATAGTCGCAGCATTGTGTAAAGTTATTTGTCTCGAAAGGAAAAATACAAAACGTCAAGGCAGTAGCCAACGAAATTCACAATTTGCCGCAACGTAGTGAATTCGATAGATTCTTTGAAGATACGTTCAGTGACCACTACTTAAAACTGTATTTATTTCGTGATGTAATACAATTTTACAACTGATAATTTAATCACGTAAATATTAATAAAATCATAACAAAGATTCATAAAGTCACTTCATGCCTTTAAAGGTTCGTAACTAAATTTCAAAACTTTTTACAGTACCACTGTAATTATGTTCTGAACTGGTAGGAGGACGTTACCTTGGTTGTGGTTTTATATGCTAAGTATGTTATACTGTTGCACCGGTTAAAAAGATGCAGTGTAGTATATTTGTGAAATCAACCTAAAGCATAAGCATTATAAGACTAAACCCAGTAATTCAATGCCATAAAGTAAGTAATACATTAAAAATGACTTCTTATAGTATTTTATTTTCATGAGTGATTTCTCGGTTGCATTAAACAGTCGTTAATATTTATTAGCATCCAATTTAAAAACAGGTCTTTAAATTAATATTGGAATACACAACCATATTCATACAATACTTTCCTGCGCAGTGTATTCCGTCCTACATAACATTCTAACTACTGGTTAACATGACATTCAAACTATATTCAAACTACTCCTGTTTATGAAACATGTCCTCCCATAGCACGTCATGTGTGTGTATATATTGTGGAGTCTATTGTTGGGTCATGTTGATTGTCTTCCATAATGTGTTTCAGTTATCGCTTCAAATGTTCTATCATATTATTCAGATCTGGTGACCAAGGAGGTCAATGAAAATATTACATGCCTTGTTGGTTCCGAAACCATCTCTAAACTGGTTTTCTACTATGGAATACCATTTTCTATATCTGCCACTATATTACTCTAACACGTTATAACATTAAAGGGCTCGATGCTTTAATACATCGCTGGCCACTAAACTTGCAATACCACGAAGATCATGGGGCATCACAACCGGATATATTGGATAAGAGTAGCCATCATACACGGGTGACATGTTTATACTTGCAGCCCGAACCTACGTATGGATTCTAGGAAATCAGTACATTGTGCCCCATTTCCCACCCCCCTTAACGGAATTAACCACCGCTACACCAACGTGGCTTCGATGTGTGCCGAAAGTTGATCCGATGTAGTGGCGGGAATCCTGTAACAACCCAGTCATCGTTTGACCATGGACCACACGTTTTCGATTAACGATATATCCAGTGAACACATAGGCCAGGAAATAAGTGTTACATGGTGGTCATTCAGCAGCCGTCGGACGATGTGTGCCACATGAGACCGCGCATTGTTCTATTCGCACATATCCCCAAGTTGGCCCTGAGGTAAGGGAACGACAACAGGTTCCAACACCTCCGAAATGTAACGGTTACTGTTCAGCGTACCAGCGATGTGGACTATGCACGAGCGGGTCTGGAATACGATGTCACCTTACGTCATTATTCCAGGTGCCAGGTCGGTATGAATATGCATTATGTAGGACTCGATCAAGCATGCACCACAGTGCTACGAGAGGTTAATGCGACCATAGTCATGCTACAGGTAGAAGCGGAACTCGCTGGTGAAGACTACAGCAAACCATTCGTCCGTCCATGTCCGACGTTTCACGCACCATTGCAGCCGCAGACACCTTCAGCATGTGAGCATTCAGTGGCAGCCGCAGTAATGTGCGCCTGGACATGGCTGACCTTCACATCGCTCAGCCTGTCCCTCCTCGACCACTGATCTCATATCTGCTTCGCTGTAGTTACACCTCTTCCAATCCGAGGATCAATATCGCATTAGGATAATCCACGTTATCGATAGGCCACGATTCTTCCGCTGTCAAGAGCTGAAACATGTTTGTGAGGTTGCCGTGTTTTCCGAACCTACATACTAATTCGTTTTTGCACGGAAACAGCAGCAAAACATAAAGCCCCTACATCCCAGTTGCTCTCCGACCTCCACCTATATACTGCTTCACAGCGTGGTGCCACTCGGTGAATAACAAATTACGCCATTGTTCTACCCTATGTTATGCAGTCTCCCAATGTTGGATAAATACGCTGCATCCTTCATGATTAATTTCAAAAGGCCAGCAGTGTACTAAGTGTTATGTGTACTTACTGATTACCGCTATAGTATTCCAATAAGTAGAATTATTTGGGGAAGCCTCCACAAGGAGTAAGGGGATCGGATCATCAGAGATGTTCATGCTCTGCCATTCTGGTCGCCCGGTGGCCATTTTAGATGTAGCAGACCTTGAGCATTAATCTTGACCAAGACTTTTGACCACGACCCCGATGAACATTGACGTTGAAAACCCATAAATTACAAAATATATTAAAAACATCTAAAACAATATGAAACATTCCAAATATATATATATATATATATATATATGTAAACTTATAAAATATTACTTATGCCTTTGTTTTTTTTAATCATTAAAAACATTACTTTAAAACTACTAAAACACATTTCCGGAGGTCCACAAGCCCCACGCTCAGCAGACTGACCTCTACCCTCACACACCGAGCGAGGTGGCGCATTGTTAACTCACTGGACTTGCATTCGGGAAGACCCGGCTTCGATTCCCGGTCCGGCCATCCTGATTTCGGTTTTCCATGGTTTCCCGAAATCACTCCAGGCGAATTCTAGGATGGTTCCGTAACAAAGGCCATGGCCGATTCCTTCCTCAATCCTTTCTGTGCAACTTGCTCCGTCTCTAATTACCTCGCTGTCGACAATACGTTAAGCAACTACCTACCCACCTACAGTCCCCACACCCCTCACCTATACCCATTGACGTATGCGGTCATCTTGGTTTTTCTTTTGTCTTTGTTTATACATTGCTGAAGGCTATCATCTAGGATTTTTATCTGTCTTTTGTTCATGCATTGCTGGACGTCAACATATTGGTTTTCATATGTTTACATTTACATCACCTGTGCGGTGCTAGTGTATGAATTATCGATTTAGCCACCAGGTGGCGGCCATAATTAATTATGTTTTAAAGTATAGGTGGTGCTGATGGCACTCTCCATATAGATTTCTATTTTCTATGTTTAGGTAGTGCTATGTTCGAGGTTATGCCGCCAGGTGAGCAGATGGCACAGATTCCCTCCATCCCCACCCACATTTTTCATTGGCTAATTACTTAGCTTCATTCAACCCCCACTACCACCACCCTTGGTTCTCATTGGCTAATTAATCGTGTGTTTTTGGAAACCTTCGTTCCGATCAAACAGCGGTCATTCAGCATGGACTATTATTGTTCTCCCCTAAAACAAAAAACTGCTATTCCACATGACAACATTCCCAACATATTAATCAGGCGGTACTCTGGGTATGTGATTGGAAGATACCAAGAGCCGGCGATTCACAATCTGTGCCCCATCGGAACGAACGTCCTTGACCTTAACAAGCAGCGCTTCTGAGCGCCGTTTCGACAGCTCATCGAGATGTATGCTACAAGACGTCATGCGTGCAAAAATCAAAATCTTTTTTGTGCTCTGTGCAACTCAGAAGCCCCACGACTATGGAGTTATAAAAAACCATGTTACATTTAACAAATATTACGTGTTTAATACCATCCTTGACTCGCAGATAAAACTTGTTTAAAATAGCAATTCCTTGTATAGTATTTGCTATGCAGAAGAAGAATACTGTGTGATGTGTGCATAAATAAATATGTTTCGTTTTAAAACTAAATATTTTATATCTCCAGTTATGTCCTGCTCACTAAAGTTTACATAACACTGTTGGTAAAGGAAAAACATATGTTTGATATATTTAGTATACGAGTTTTATTATAATTTAAAGAAATTAAATAATATTCAATAAGACTCTAGCCATCATGTGTGTGTGTGTGTTTGTGTGTACATATATATATCTCTATCTGAACTTAACTTATGAAACTAACAGATAGAAATTGAGGATTGAGGTTAACAAAACACTTTGTAAATAGAAGCTGTCTCGAATATCATATTTATACCTGGCGTGTAGCAGCGGCAGAGACGTCGACAGGAGCCAGTCGGCATGCATCAATCTTTCCATCAATCCTTCGCATGTGGGGCATGTGGAACAACAGTGGAGCATGCAAAGCGATTGTGGAAATAGTGGAGCATGTAGAGCGTTTGTGGTGCATGTGGTGCTGATTGAAGTGCGTGTGGGTCACAAGTTAAAATAAAATTCCCTTCTTTTGAAGTAAAATTTTGTAGTATTTTTCCAAAGCTGAAATTTGTATTCTTTATTCAGTAATTTCGCTTTGAATATATATATATATATATATATATATATATATATATATATATATATATATATGTCCTTCGGTACAGTTAATAGCTTACTAAGTAAATTCTTTTTGCACTTTGCAATAAAATTTCCTAGCAACATGGTGGGCATCCAACAAACTTCACCATTTGTTGAAAAAATATTTTGCACTTTGTTTTCAAACAGGCAGCACACACTAATATTATCAGAGGACGCAATATAACATGGCCTACATTATGGAACCATCCTAAGTGTATTCCTGGAGTGCTTTCAAGAAACCATAGAAAAAACTCAAATCAGGATGTATAGACTGAGAACTGAACCTGGGTCCTCCCGAATGCACATACGGTGTTTTACCATGGCATCGTCTCATCATGTTTCATAGAATCAGGAATGTTACCCCACAGATTCTGGGTCATACATAACATATGTATGCATTTCACCTTGCAAACATTTATGTGGATGTCATTTCTGGTCTCACTACCATCGAATTCTGCTACTGAGACATTGGATACCTAAGCTTGTAAATGGAAAAATTCGGCATGAACTGCTCAACATTATCAAACTTTCCTCAATTGCACAAATATAACTAGCAGCTGGTAAGCCGTCGCGGGTCTGGTACAAGTGCCGTTTTTCACAGAAACCAATAAAAGATTAAGAATGCTGTTAACTTGAAAAAACGCGACCTTTTTTTTCCAGATGCACCTATTACCTCACTATGAACTACGTGGTAAAGCATTCACCCGCTTATGTTTTTCGAAACAGATATTTCTCTTTAGGCGTTTTCATAAGGCTGATGATTTCTGCTGATGTTGCATCAAGGCCCATTTTTGGCAACGAGCTGTATGTTAAACATTGCTGGCGATATGGTGATGAGTTAATGAGCTGGCGAAACATATTTTCCCTCCCATTCTTCGAATTTAACACTTGCGACTTTTTTCCTTGCGAATAATGATGTATCTGGCAATGACTTGTGATGTCAAACTATGCTTCTGAAGTAGGACAGGCATGGTTTAATATTCCCTTAGCATGTTCATTGGTCATAGATACTGTAAAATGCATGATTAGGGTTGTGAATATTAATGGTGAACAGTTCTGTTGAAGTTTGATGTATATGTTATGAGTTTGGCAACTATATCTTATGTGGTTCAGATAGTACATCCACCTATGATTATAAGTACACATAGGGTATACTTGGCCCTGCGACCCTTCTCATCGTCGGGTGTGCGGCCTGTGTTATGAATGTGACAATTACATCATCTTATGGGGTTCGAAAATTACAGTCAACTATGCCTATATGTTAGGTCTGGTGAGCGTGTAAGCCGATGCTGGTATTCGGTACCGCATTATGGTGCTAGGTCCACAGATCCTGAAAGGAATGACAGAGCATGAGACTCGGCACCCACCAGGACACAAAGTGTAAGGGTCCCAACAGTGGCATCGGATTGACAGAGCTGGAGGTTAGGATCCAAGATGGCCACCACAGGTATGAAGGAAAATAGGAAATTTTTTGGGGGAAAATGGGAAATTTTTCCCGCATGGCATCATCAAAGACGGCGATCGCCTAGTTCCCTTGTCCGCAGCTCCAAGCCCCTCTTAGAATGCCCGTTTGTATACTACTACATGCGAAGCATTACTTGAAGATATGCATCAAAATGCAGTACTTAGTGGTTACTACATTAGAAATATAACTATATACTGCTTTTTAACATTCTCATTACGTTCACTGATGCCAAATCGGTTGAACGATTTCTGAGAAATGCTATATAAGAATTATATTTGAGGTAGCGCTGTCTTCCAAAATGGCTACCATTATAGACTTATCTACTGATACCGGCAAACGTCTCTGCATGCGAGTCCAATCTTATTCCTTAGACTGCGGCTCGGCACGGTCCGGTTTCTAGCTAAGCGGCAAGATTGTGTCCTGGCAGTATTCACGCGGACATTGAAAACATTCGGCATTTTGTCTTGAGTAACAGCAAATGCAAAACCGGACACGGAGACACTTTGCTTGCGGCAACAGGTAGCAGTGCTCTTGTGACAGTGTGTGCTGGAGGATTTCTTTACCTTCTGCGTGTATTGTTCAATATAATACAATTTTCTTTTCTATTACTGAGTGCAATTTTTCCGTTCAAATATTAAACAGTATCAAATTAAATTCACGTTATACAAAAGGAACAACGATGGAGGTAGTATACACACTGTGGTTTGATGCATCAACATATTACTTGTTCCTTTTCCAAATTTTATTAATATCTTTCATCATTAAAATGGGGGTGAGTGGAGGATATAAATATTTGATCTGAAGGTTTATGGCGCGGCGTACGAAATATCTCAACGGGAATGCATTACTCAAGACCGCATTTGTTTACACAATTTGCAAACACTGAGAGGCTTGAGACAGCATAATACTAAGCCAACTGGAACACATTTTACAGCATAGCAGTTTGACTTCTAAAAAAAATCCAAAACATGTAAATAATAACACACAAAGTTGTACATAGCTGTCATCTATCTAGTCAGTGCCGAATGTAATTTCGTAACATATACATAGTTGTTGGCATGATATTTTTGATGACATAGAATTCTTGAATTGTGTCTTGTCGAAATCGACTTGCAATATATAGATATTTAATATTACAGTCCAGTTTGTATTTGTCACATCTGTAAATATAGAATCTGAATTAATATATATCATACTTCCAAACATATATTTATTCATACCACAAATATCATACAAAGATTATTATCTCTTATATTATATTTAAATAAATCGGTTCCAACTAGAAATCGAACCTACAACTTCGTGAGCAAATACGCGTGGCCCTAACTTCAACACCAACAAACTAATTTACTTATTACTATAGCCTAACGATAGCGTTAGTTTCGAATCAGTTTGTGTAGTAATTTGACAGGCATATAAACAGTTAATGTTTTCGTTTTTAATGAATTTCAAATAGGATTACACATTTGCACAATCTTTGTTTCATAATCGAAAAATATTCTCTCTTAATGAGCATTGCATTTGGAATAACATTTACTGGCATAAATTATAAACAAATGTATATTAGTCTGTTAAGTTAGTACAAATAACTGTATCATAAATGCTACAGAAATATTTTTATATTGGTTACACCGTCTGCGGAAACCAGCATTATTTGGAAAAACATCTTTACAGGTGGCATTAATTTTGCACGTGAATCGTAATTCTATAAAAAAAAAAGGACAAACCTACAAGATACTTAACACCTTTTTATATAAACTCTAAATGTATACAGTGAGTTTCGTGAGCTTTATAATTTGAACAACTAGGCATATGTAGACCACAGTTTCACATAAACTACCGTTTAGCACGGCAATAATGCCTTCACACAGATTAATTGGGTCGAATCTGTGAAGTAGATGAACTATGCCATAGATTGTAATTTTATTTCTTGTTTTATAAACACTGTGTGTATGCATTCTTTATA
Organism: Dryococelus australis; assembly: GCA_029891345.1. Classification (NCBI taxonomy): domain Eukaryota; kingdom Metazoa; phylum Arthropoda; class Insecta; order Phasmatodea; family Phasmatidae; genus Dryococelus; species Dryococelus australis. The sequence continues at coordinate 322,596,346 of CM056995.1, read as the reverse complement.
GTGCGGGTCAGCCCACTATGAGTAAAAACACTAATTTTCGCGACTTTGTGAAAATTAAGATATCAAACATTTTCTATAGTTTCAATAAAAAAATAATGGCCTGAAATTACTGTTTTGTTATACTTTGATAAACTGTACATATACATTAATTCACGTGGAATTGCACCGAATGTTAAAAACTAAGTAATATTCCAGTTGCATATTTTTTTTATATGTGGTTTTATATCAATAAAATAGTCAAGTGCAATTTTTAACACTGAGGATAAATTTCCTGTACCTCTGCGAACGTCCTTCGTCCTATATTGCCTTACATATACCTGAGATCGCCATAACTGATGTTTGTGGAATAGCCGATAGTACGGCCAGACCTGTGTGCGCATCTCTTCCCACCCTTTTTTATCCATGTAACACGCTCCGCCCACTCAGACATGCACAGACATCTGCCGGCTACAGTAGATGATAGGAAACCTACGTAAGGATTTGATTTGGCAGCGTAGAAATTGGTCCGGTTAGATAGGACGTGACTTTTCATCCAGACAGCAGCTAGTTGCAAGAGAAAAAATTCTTGATGTGCGCATACAATAACTACATCTGCAACATGCGTCGATTGTTTCATTAATGTTTAGTGGCTTTATTTACTGATGAATATAGCCATATATTTCGCTAAAGTGTGATATTAGGTTTTCGAAAATTTGTACGACAGCAGGAAATTCATTTCTGTGTATCGATAACAAAAGACAAATATTATAACTACTTAACGTCTCATATAGAATAGGGTTTATATTAATTATTAACAGAGAAATTATACATTCCTCTTTTACAGTTATCTGTAATTATATACATGTCACATACGTTTACTGTTGAAGCATCGACACACGCTATATTGCACACCACTGTAGCTCAGCTCGCCTTTATAGATGGTTGTCTATTTCACTAAGTGTTACCTGTTTGCGCATGAGACACGGACTTCCAGTGAGGAGTTTGTGTGAGATATTGGGTTTTTGCATTAACTTAATAAATCGCAGGACAAGTTGCTTCTTCCAATTAAATGCATTATATTAATTTGGAGAAACCGATGTTAGGATCATGCTCCAATAGAAGCTAAAGAGATTCTTGGTGCAGTTAAAACGCTTAACGATTGGCCGGATTGTTGTGATTTGCTGGTTGCCTAAGAGCCAAGGCGATACATCTTGTCAAAAGCCGAAGATTGCCGAAGGGGACTAACTTTTTCCGTCGCTCATTTATTCTGACGGGAAGTGTACATGCTTCTATATTTGATCACTGTAATGTAAGAAATATTTATGTTAAGAATGGACGAAATGAGATCTTTCCTAAAGAAAATTGGAATCTAGCTACTGAAAATGGCCTTTATGATAAAATGTTTCCTGCTTATGATTTTAGGAATTCAAAATCAAAACTAGATACTCTATATATAAATAATGAACTTAATTATAGACTAACTGTAAACACTCAAGGTGATATAAATTGTTTTTCATTTTGGGGGCGAAGACCATTATTTGTTATTGATTGTTTATATTTAAAAAAACAACTCTTGTTAAAGATAAAACAAACATAAAAATTAGTATATATTCTAACAAAGCTGTTGAAGCAGCAAAATTTGTAGTGTTGTTCAAATTAGTCAAAGGAATCTAACTTATGATTATTTGAAAGAGAATATTACTGAAAATATATAATTTTTTAAAATTAATAAATTAGGGATTTGAGCGATTTTACGGAAACAAAAAAATGTTAGCATAATTTTATAGAAATTTTTAGATGTTTAGTTAAGTTGTTTAATCGAATAAAAAATCCTTTTCATAATTCTAAATCAATTTTTTCTTTATAAATAAAAATAGCTTCGCTTGGTTTACAATGTAATTTGACTAACTTTTTAAAAGCAGGTTCTAAATCAACTTTTCCAGCGTAAACTATAAATATGAAGTCTCCCAAACTCCGAAATAGTTTTAAAATTCTATCAAAATCTACAAAAAATACAGTTAATGATTTTACATAGTTTTTGCGATGAAGAAGAACTTCGAGAAATTGGCGAAGAATTTGAACATAGAAGTTATTAAAAAAATTAGTAGAGCTTCGAATATAATCCATAAAGAATAATAACATAATGTTTCATTTGATTTTAGTTTAAGTGCATAATTTTGGATTTAATTTTCTTAATTTTTTTGCTTTGATTTAGCTTGCATTTTTGGTCTAAATTTGTTTGATTTGGTGCGTAAGAGACTGATTTTGCATATTTTTTGCGCTAAATATAATGTTCAGTATTCGTTCAGGATTTTGTTTAATTTTTATTTGGTAATATTATTTATTTTATGTATCTTATGTATTGCTTATTTTGGATTTAAAAAGCATGAAATTCAAGGAAAAATCGAGGATTTTGGGCAAAAAAAATTTATTGTCCTAGACTTATGCACATACTAATCCCTTGACATGAATATTCACGGATTTGTTCTTTTTATACGCAAGAGATATAACAGACTAGCTGTTACCCGCTACTCCACACTCGCGTGCAAATTTCAAACCTTAATTATAATGACCACGTGATTTATCTTAATTGTTCTTCTTTATTGCTCTAATATTCTGGATTAGCACATAGGAAGTTTTCGTTTTTCCCGGATGAAAAGTAACATATGTGCTAATCCAGAATATAGTTTCCCTCTATAACAAATTTCATCCAAATCCGTCAAGCCGTTACGACGTGACTGAGAAACAAACATACAAACTTTTGCATTTATAATATTGTTAGGATAAAATTGCGAGACTATTTTTTTTATACATGACATTATGAAAGTGCGAAAAATCAATCTGTAAATTCTAATCCTGAAATAGTGAGAATGGGGCCAATTCGGCGACAAGCAGTGAAAACAGCTCGTCTTCAAATCAGTTGAAACGTAATACTTAATATTATGGAGGCCGAATTTCGTAGATTCGAAAGTCGTCTCGTGGCATTGCAAAATGGCGGATAGCTGTGAACGGTTTATATTTTAAAATTTGCAAAGGGTTTTTCGAAATGCACAATACACGTTTGTAACCAAATGGATGGAATTTTTTTTTTTTCGTGGCGAAACGACTGCTGTTCGTTTGGAGTTGCGACGAGTGGAGTGGTGGCTTTGTGGAGGCGCGATGTACTGTGTGTTCTGAGCCGAGGTGAGAACCCACGCGTCTCCACAATTACTTACGAATTACAAAATAAATTGACTCGTTTCAGTATCGACAAACGTACTTCCTGTCTAATTTATAGTGTAGACTCAAAACAATTTTTTTTTACTTTTACAAGAAAAATCCTTGGAAACCCAGTTGACAAGAAAACATTTTGTAAAACTACAAAGAGTTTTCTTGTAAAATCTGCAAAACATTTCTTTGGAATACTTGAAATGATAAATTTGCATTACAACTTACACTATTGAGAAGTGTACATATTACTAATATTTTCTCCTAGTAAACAAATGTGATGAATTACTAACAGAGAATATATACAATTTTTTTTTTTTCAAAATCTTATTCACGAAAAAAAACCACAATTTGGCAGCACGGGTACTTAATCCCAAACCCCAAGCATTACTAGCCGGTAACCTTAACCACAAGAGCAACTTACGAACTGTAAATATTAAGTTTATAGTCAATATACTAGTGATTACCTAAAAAAATTTAATGAGGTTATTTGGTCAAGAAGAATATGTATATTTTAATAGTTCTGTTCTTGAGTCTTGAGTTGAGAGATTTGGACGGTCCTCAACAACGAGAGCTTATTCAAGAGTTCTGTGTAACTGGGAAACATTAACAATTGATGAATAATAACTTACGGTCACGTTTTATTGAAATTCTAGTTTAATTGTTATTTTTTGAGCGGTTGTGTTTTTTTTTGCGTTTTTTTTAAATTGCAATACTTTTTTGCACGTAGCTACACTTTACGTCACCCATAATTTTTGCGTAAACATTTATATACGGTTTTGCGCTGTTGAGTGTTCGCCATTTTGCTGAAGCTCGTGGAAACGGGTCAGTATAGCACAAACATTTCTTGAGGTATATTAAAAATACTGCCCTTGTAGTTTTACAAACGAGTAGTTTTACAAGTAAAAAATCTTTTTACTTTTACAAGCATTGGTAAAACTACAAAGAATTTCTCAGTATAAATTACAATTTTTTTTACATTGTACAAAATACCGAAATCTCAACCTCAATTACGAGAAAACTAAATATATAAAACCATCTTACGTCGTATCTCTAGGCATGGCAATGAATACCACACAGTGACATAGACTCCCCGTTCATTCGACTGATTGGCAAGTGTGTAACGAACTCTTGTAAATTGTCCGCAATTAATCAAGAATTTTTGGAAGCCTGGCTAAGGTTTATTATACACACGTTTGGAACAAAACGAGATTTCTTATGGGATAGTTCGCCATATACTCTAAATTCGAACCAGCGGAAAAGCCACTGATTCGCAGTAAAATTAAACTACTCGAACAAGTGAAAATGGTTCCACTTAGAATCAGCGGAAATTCACTGGTGGTAACAATTTCACTGATGACATAAGTGACGTCCAACTGCATGCGGCGAATTAAATATTGTTTGTACCGTATTTAGCCAAACAATTACGATAAATAAACACACTTCCGATAGTTACTATTTATAATGCGCAATTTACCATAATTTGAAAAAGGTAAAAAAAAAAAAAATATGTGGTTGGTAAATTGAGCCCAGCCATCCCCACTCCGCATAAAAGAGCATTATCTTACCATCTGTGGTACCAAGCCAACATTGACAACTTAAGGATTGTTAAAACAAATAGTAGGTATGAATGCATTCCCTTCACCACGTTATATTGCAGTTTAAACATTCAAACCGAGCGTTATTATAATTACTTAAAAACGAAATGAAAGACGTACAAACTGATTAAAAGACTAACTGTACTTGTTGCCTCGTAAAAGTATTATGAAACTCATATTTTAGAAAGTATTTTTATTGGTTTTATTAGTTTGTGTGTTCTTATTTCATTTGCTACACGTTGTTTAGCGGCTATTTTATATACGTTGCTTAACTGATCCATCAGTCAAAAAAAAAATGATGAATCCGTGAAAAATTCCACAAAGTCAATAAGCGAAGGGAAACTGATATTTTTCACTTATTCATCAGTTAAATTCACTGAAGCGACTGTTGAATAAGTTAGTGACTGTTAACTGATTGAAACAGTGAAATTATCACTGATTCAGATTTAGAGTGTAGGGAAAATTTTCGCCGCAAGTTGTGTTGGTTTTCGAAAGGCGCCACTTTTAAGCTGGCGGTGGAGATAGAGTGAGTGAGTGAAGAGATTTGGGCGACTCTTAACATCGAGGTCTTGAGAGCCGAAGAGGGTGAAGTAAGGCGAGAATGGAGGCGCGCTGGAATGGAGCGGCATCGTTTTGCAAGATTGCGAAAAACCGGAGTGAACCGGCCGGGGATTGAACCCGATTCGCCTTGGTGAGAGGCGAGCTTCACGTGTTCTGTTTGGTGCAATCTCCGTTATGTGATATATGTGAAGTTGATGACACAATGGAGCATGTCATCACGAACTGTTCGAAGGAGCGACTCCAGGTAATTTCAGAAAGAAAGGACATCGATATGAGATTGGAAAATATCATGAAAGATAAAGCTCTTCATAAGTTATGGTAAGAGTTCCCCACAAGAATTGGTAAAAGGCTTGGAAAGTAGGATAAGTGGCGAGAAGCGGCGTTTTCCGAGGAGCCATGAGGAGGTATTCGGGCAAAGGCTTCAATTTTACTGAGAAAACTGGTATAATACAGTGTACGGCACAAATAAAGTCAAGGCCCGAAGAAAGAAGAGGAGTTAGTGCTGTGCACTGTCTTACTCATCAGAGTACAGTGACAGCGCCGGAGAATGGAGGGTGTGTGCCGGCGTTCGGGTCGTAAAACCTGTCTACCCGCTCAGCCACCGTAGCCCCCTGGCGAAATGAGAATGTTTTCAAATGCATAGATTTTAAATACAGATCAACGAACGTAAATATTTATTTCACGTTTTACATCAATTAACCTACATCCACACCTCGTGTGAGACGCGGTGCGCTGAAATGTGTGTGTTTCTAAATCATAACTAATTCAATTTTTTTTTTATTTGTTTTCTACTGCACGGCATTAGCCGGAAACAAAGGCCACAATCACGCTTTTTTACTTGAGCACTTTCTTACAGTGTTGTAGAAATTATTTACTGAAAATGCATGCAAGCCTCTGAACAAATTTCGATCCTTATGACCTATAAATACAATTTTAACAAAGATAAATTTAGTTTTTACTCTGGTGTAATCTTAGATATGTTGGTTAAATGTGATTTCGTAAAGACATATCTAAAAACGAGCAGAAGAACATCCAGTGAATATTTTAACATTTTATAATGTCTGAGCCAGATAATACACGCCTTAAAACAGATAATTTGTGAATTCATATATAGAGAACCAAATTTAACCCTATTTATTCGGTATTGCTATATTCAATTTTTTTTATTTGCAATTATATATAAATACTTTATATATATATACATATATATGCGTGTAATAATTACAATTTAAGGTATCCCAGTGGATAAAACTAAACGAGATTAACAAACATCCCAAAAAGTTTGTGTACGATTGTACGGTCATGGCAGCATGTTGATACATGTATTTATTTACGTATGGATTTTCACTAGTGTAGCAGTACTTTCCTCTCTTTCTCTCCCATTCTCTCTCTCTCTCTCTCTCTCTTACACACACACACACACTGTTTAGACGTAGATTTCTTGCCTTGCATGTTTTAGTTTGTAATTAATTTATACCGATATATTTGAAGGACGTAGGCTACCGTTTTTTGTGTGATCTTTTAAAATTACACGAAAATTTATGTAGATAAAAATCAGTTATAATGGTTCCGATGGATAAATGGGCGACCATGCCTCAACTACATCAAAATCCACTAAAACTTAAATTAATATATTAAAAATAATATAATACGGAACTTAAGATCAACAAATGTAATGACGAACTAAGCTCTTCATAAGATATGGAACGAGTTTGCCACGAAGATTGGAAGAATATTAAAGAATTATGACAAGTAACAAGAAAAGCAAATTTCTGATGACCATGAGGAGGTATTCGGGTAAAGGCTTCTGAATAAGGAGTCTGAATATCTCTGATTTGTGAGGACAGGTTTTTACCGAGAAAACCCGGTAGAATACCAAGTAAAGGCACTAATAAAGGTGAACGGCCCAATGACAGAAGAGGATAAAGTGCTGTGGACTGTCTTACCCATCAGAGTACAGTTGGAATGCGGGAGTATGGAGGATATGCCGGCCTTCGAGCCGTAATAATCTGTCTTCCACATCTATCCCGATCCCTAACACCAACGACAACATCACACTGTAATTATTGTAACTTAAACAGTAAAGATCCTCCGGGGCTAATTAGTCGGGTTAATTATTTATCCCTAACTACCATTCATGGACAACCCGCACTTCAGTCTGCCCAGTCTGGTGTTGCCCTTTAAAATCGTCCGTGTCAACCCGTCCCAAGGGCGATAACTAAGTACAGACGTTATTTACTTTTATTTAACAAGGGAAAGGCGCCGAAGACGAATGGTATTCGAGCGTCTGCTTTCGGAATTTCTCCAGCCCCGCGAGGCCACCACGCCGATTCCAAGATTTCCTCTTCTCGCCTCGTAATGAACGAAGCGAGGTACATCAAATTGGCTCCTGCCAGGAAGGAGATGCCTGCAGGAAGGGCGGAAGGTACCAAATGGGGAGGGGGGGGAGCGAAGCGAGAGAGGCGAGTTGGCGTACGCAAGGTAATCAGGATTCCAGTCCGATACCCACTGTGACAGTTCAGGGATGAAGTCAAGGGTTGCATGGGGTTGCGCGACAACCCCCCTCCACCCTCGAACAGTACTCCTCCTTAACAACCCCTCCCCGACCGCGAGCTGACTCGAGACAGCTCCATTCCGCGGAGAAGACGAAGCTGGGAAGAGGGACAGACAGGGAAAGAGAGGGGGAGAGAGGCCGACCTCGGGACTTTCCGCGTCATCCTGCCACTTTGCTCGGGAGACGCAGGGGCCCTAAATTTCCCTCCCGGCCCCCTCCACGGGCTGCCAACCTCCATCGCGAGGTACTGACAAATTCCCCCCGCGCGGCATATACACTCCGGGAGAAGAGCGAAGGGAAAGTGAAGTGGAGGGGGAGAGAGAGGGAGGGAGGGAGAGAGAGAGAGAGAGAGAGAGAGAGAGGAGAGAGAGAGAGAGAGAGAACAAAATAAACCCCGAAGGCGCAGAAACTCTCTCTCCGACAATTGATGTGCCCCCGCTCACCTCGACGCCGGAGGAGATGTGTGTGGGGGCGCTGACGACGCCGAGCGAAGACTATGGATAACCGATATCGGCGCGGGCGCCCATGGAGCCGGGAGAAGCAGCAACCTCCGTCTTCTTTCTAAATAATTTCCAATATGAGAAAAGACCTGCCACTGCCCCCGTCCCCTAACCCTCCCTCTCGCCCCCCTTCCCCCGGCCGGGTTTCCTTTTTCTCCCTCGACACCCTGACGTTTATTAAATACGATGCGGAATTGGGGTTGGCATGCCGCTCGGCGGAGTGCATCGGATTTAGTCGATAGACAAACCTGCCAGCCTTCTGGTCTAGCGATACTCCCTCCCTCTGGGGGACTTGCTCTTTGCTGTTAGAAAAAAACCCTCCCTGCAGTATTCTTTCAATTATAGGACGGATAAAAATTTCGCCGTGATTTCATTTTATAACAGCGCTGAAACGGAAATAAGATGACAGACATAATGTTTCTTACAGAGTAGAATCCTGAATAATACATTTACAAGATTTCACAGCCATATAGGCTATTCACGGTAAAGTGAGCACTTTTTAAGGCACTGCTAAATTTTTCCTTCCTTAAAAAATTTCTAGCTTCCCGCCACTCTTTAATGTACACATAGCAATGTGACTAACAACATAGTGTATACATTTCTTCATTCTTAAAATTTAACGCCTGATACAGCAATAAAAATATATTTATTTTTTTCGCGTTTAATGCCTATTGGGAGACCCTTAAAAAGTGCTCCCTTTACCGTGAGCAGCCTATAGCTCGTCTGTCGTCGGGCAGGTCCGCCTGTGGGTGTTTATTAACGGATGGCCCCGGTTAATGTTAGTGGTAGGCGGTGATGTAGTGGTTAGACTACTCGCCTCCCACCTGGGCTAACCGGGTTCGATTCCCAATTTTCGCCAAGTGGGAACATTGCCGAACGATGCCGCTGGTCGGCGGGTTTTCTAAGGTATCTCGAGTTTCCCCCCACCTTTACATTATGGCGCTGCTTCAAAATTCACCTCGCTTCGCCCTCATCGACTCAAGACCTCGATGTTAAGAAACTAAAATCTCTTCAATCAATCTTCACCCATTTCGGGTTGCGGGATGTGAACCTATTTGGCAGGGGCGTGCGGTCGGAGTTAAATACGCGCGGCAGTTTTGCTCTTGTACACTGTAAAAAAGCAGAGAACCTTCTTTACTGCAATGGAAACTTTTAACCCATAAATTATATATAAAATTTACCATGGACCAGGCTGAAAATAAAAAAAGTGATATTCGCTATCGTATAGAGATGAAAATTCTCAACGTATTTAATTATATTTATGGGGCAAATGCCATAAATTCTTTCTCAGTATTTTTATTCACTTCTATGATATATCTGAGACCTACTTCTTAGAGCGTACACTTGATATTCAGTGGTGCCATTGCTCACGTACCAATGAAAGCCAAATATCTTAGTTTGCAGGTTCGGAATTTTGAGGCTACTGTTATGAAATTCCGAAGCTGAGGGCCAGTTGTGAATTGAGATCTTTTCTACGACAGGGAAATACAGAAATACGCCAACAGGAAATAAAAGGGAGCACCCCGAAGGAACAGCTCGGTATTCATAAACGTCCACCAACAAAACGCATAAAATTACGATTTACATTTATTTCCATACTCGTGACTTGATTGTCGCCCAAGTGGCGGTCCCTAGCTCTCATACCAACAAAGAAATTTTCTCCCGATATACTAACATTTTATAAGACATTTGTAACACGCTCTGCGCGTAGTCAGATTCGTAAAATAGGGGTGCTTTTGTTATCAGCTACACTAAATAACAAAGTATAAATTCGCAATTTATTTACATCACATCATACAAATGGTACAACCTTCATATTAAAAGATTAAATCATAGGTCTACACGTATCCAACGGTTTTATAAACAATATAGATATTACTACTGAAACATCGGAAACTTATTAACTTATCACCCTTAAAAGTGCAAGAATTTGGTTGGCATCATTAACAAAAGTTGAGTTGAGTAGAGATATTTGGGTGGTTCTTAACGAGGTCATGTGAGCCGATGAGGGTGAAATGAGGTGATAATGGAGAGGCACCGGAATGCAAGGGCGGGGGGAAATGGGAGATCGCCGAGAAAACCCACCAACCAGCGGCATCGTTTGGCAGACTTCCCACTTCCGTAACTCCGGAGTGACCCAGCCTAAGATTGAACGCGGTTTACCTTGGTGGGAGGCAGGCAGTCAAACCGCTAAGCCACCGCCCCCCCCCCCCCAGGCGGTGGAATCACACTCAATACTCGGACCACGGACACTAAACCGACACTCAACAAAAACTGTATCCCTGGTCACCTTAAGCAGGGAGGGGGGAGGGGATACTGGAAATGCCATAACCTGGCGTTATTGAAAATACTTTACACATTATATAACATAAAGACAACTATACCCAATGCATCAAATTATAATATTACTTTAATTCCAATGATAATTATTCGTTTATATAATGCCCAGCTTAAGCATTCTTCATATGATATCAAACTGTGCTTATATCACATTTTATTTCTGGCTTTAATAATTTTTTGCGCTTATATTGGTGGGTTTTAATTTGGTTTTGGTGACACAACAGGTTATTAAGGAGTGTTTCTGGCGCATTTTATTAATTTTCGTTGGCGCGTGCGTGCTGCATGTAAACCTTGGAAATAAAGATGGATAAAATAAGAGAGGTCAGAAATGTAAGATGCTGGATGCCCTTACTGTTACAACATTTTACAACATTGCTCGCGTTAAGTTACTATTTGGTAAATAATAAACAACCTATTTACACGTTTTTGAAACCAAAACACTGGCACAGCCTCCATATGTAGTCTTTAAATGAAAGCAGTTATATTTTTTGATTGAGGTGGTGTGGTGGATACTACGATCGTACGATATTTACCTACCCTCCTTCCACAACCAAACTAGATTCTACTGCAAATAAGGAGGACAGAATATACGCTGTTCACGGTAAAATGAGCACTTTTGAAAGCCCTACTTGTATGCACGTTGTGTCTTCTTCCGCCTTATGTAAAATTAACATTGCCATGGACCTCATCACTTTATTTACGCGTCGATAAAGTGAAATTATTAGTAAATATTTTATCTGCCCATTTTTACACTTCCATGCATTAAAAAATTAGCAAATTTACTTTCTAACAAATGGTTACCTAACGCTTTTTATTAGAAGTTAAGATACGGAACTACTTTCCACTTTATCGTCTCTTTCCATCTTCCGTAGCCACCGGAGAGCCGCACACGACCTTCCGAATAGTATAATTGCGCTGCGCCGGCAGGCTCCCAGTTGGGCTACCCTCATCCAGCGCGAAAGAGCATTCAGCTAATATCGCAGTTGACCAGTTCCGACCCCCCCCCCCTCCCCCCCCCAACAAGATACTGCGATGCAACGTCCGTTTCCCACCCACATCCTCTCAGGCCCACGCACTAAAGGGCCTGTCTACAATTGCGCTATCCCAACCTGTGTCTTTGAACAAAGATGGGCGTGATTGGTGCGCGTTGCCCTCTGGCATCACGTCGTTGTCCCAAGTCTACCTGTATCTCAAGTTGAAGCATTCGGAAAATTGAACTTTTGTCCGAAGTTGTGCCCCAAGTTGACAGAAAAAGAAGACTGCAGATAATTTCGCGCGCATACGTGGTACGATTACGTTATTAATGTAAACATTGGATATGCATGGCGGGCTTTATCAAAACAAATATGTTGAAATGCTAATATATAATTATTGGTATTTTCGTTTGGTTTGACAATTTTATTAGAAGGCTAAAACTTTTAGAACTTAAGTTCAAAAAATAACATGTAAATGTCAGGTGGCGAACTTATTTAAAATATAACCGTTAAGGCGTTTACTATAAATGAGCATTCAAATCACACATTTCGTAAACATTAGATAATCAATAATCCAACAAATTTAAACATCATTACGTAACAACAAATATTGTGTCGAATTTATTGCGATCTAGTGTCCGTTCCTGAAAGCTCACTTCGGACAACGCGTCAAAGTGACGTCACTTGACGCCGAGCTTCGGACACGTTCACGTCCACAGGAACGGCCGATTGTAGACACGACCTTAAGAGGCACCCGTGATTCAGTCGAGGCACTGACCTCTGCCCGCTGCCCAGGACAGTACCGGAGCTGTGTGGCCCCTCGCTGCGTCAACAATTCTCTGGGCGGGGAGCCCTCCAGATCTCCACCGGCATGTTTCAACCACTGCCACCACGAGTCCAACCTCAGTGGCTCGGCCACCCAAGGTAACCTCGGGTGGTGGCCATTTCCTATCGTCCATGGTACTATCTAAACCAAACCACGGACATTACAGATAGATCTCTAGATCTTTCCTATGCTTTCGTATTTTAACGCAGCACTCTTAAAAGCTGTTCACGATAAAGTGAACACTTTTGAAATCAACCTTAGAAAAAAGTCACTGCTCCTGAATACATATATTTTAACGGGCGCACTTAATGACATGCGCCCAGTAAAGTTGGTAACTGTGGATGGAAAGTAGTTCCGTATCTTACAGGCTAATTAAAAGTGTTATGTAACCATTTGTGATCATTTAATTATTTATTTCGCTTTCTGTTTTCTTTTACTGCTTCGAAATATAAAAATTACCAGACTTGTAAAATAATTATTTTTCTAATAATTTCAGAATTTCACTTAACCGACGCATGAATAAAGTGATGAAGCTCATGACAATATTAATTTTACAGAAGGCGGAAGACAACACAACGTGCAAACAAGTAGATCTTAAGCAGGGCTTTCAAAAGCGCTCATTTTACCGTGAACAACATATAGCAGTGAGGCCTCACTGCGTTTCGACCGCCCAATCAGCGGGGAAGAGGGATCACGCCCTCTCAACGCAAGCGGACTACGGATTAATGCCCACGTTGGGCAGATCTGAAGCCCAAACATGGCGCGCACGCACATCCGGGCCCGCCCTACCTCAAGGCTCCGAGACCCTTGTCCTACCTCAAGGCTCCGAGACCCTTGCCCTCAGTAACCCAAGCGTGAGGTGTGGCCGGGGTTCTATCAATACACCTAGTGCCTCTCCAGGGCACAACCAGAGCGGGTTGCCGCTCACCGCTCGGTCTATCATTGAGCGTGGGAATCTCTCCAGGTCTCCCTCGGCATGCGGGGTTCCAAGCTACGGATAGTGAAAATGTTGAGCATGTATATAAATACGCTACAATTGAATCAAGTCAAAATAAAGTATACTTCAAACACCTAGCTTGCTGACTTACAATTTATTCTATTTATTTATTTATCAACCTAATGTCCGTCTCACGGAAAAAAAGTATTCTTCCCATTATTCAGCATCTCATCCAATATATCAATATCGTCACACGTCTAATGGATAAATTTGTTCATCGTAATATTTGGTGGAATTACAGGCCAATTCGTTTGGTCTAGTGATTTCAGAGTTCACACAGCCAATAAAGTGTCTAACTGCAGGTTCTACTCACAGCTTAAGCAGTGTCCAGCCCTGTTAACAAGCATAACGATATCTTGACTGTGTAGCTTGGTGCAGTGTACTGGCAAGGCCAACATGTTTAGGAGTTCATTTTCTGCCCCCCTCCCCCCAACTGACATCATAAACAGAATTCTGAGCTACACTGACAGCTACACCACGGACGTGCTCTTCCTCATTTACCCCCACTACCATAGTTTACTGGTGTGGTCACCAGTAGTCAAGGCTGGCAGGCGTCATGCGAGAGCGCAGGTTGGCGCGACCTCGACGAGCCAGCCCGGCTGTTTTGAAAACACCCCCGCCAGGGAAAGGTATTGAGGCCGGGGGTCGGTCCTATACAAGTCTGGGGCGATGGCGGCTCGCGGCCATCTTGAATCCAGACGGTAGATGGACGACTCTCGGAGAGGACCACTAGACCCGTGGTCCCTTCTTCAACTCCAGACTGCGGCCACCGTCGAGGAGGTCCTCACTTAGGCATAGACGCTAAACACCAGGGTAAGTACACCTCCAGTAGGGTGCCTTAGGTCACGACGATTAGGGACATTCGTGGCATAACTTGGACTCCATCAGAGTCAGTGAGCACCTTAAATATTCTAAATCTAGTCTTGCCGCCGTGGGCGCTTCATGTAAGAAACTGTATAGACGCTGTGAGTTAAATAAACGTAGTGTTTTGTATACTGGAGGGCTCTATCTATCTAGCTACTACCATCCGCCTTATTGCGTGACCCGATCCCCTCAGGACAGGCCACAGCATTACGAACTCTTCATCACCAAAGATATTTCTCAGTAGCATATATGAACTATCTGGAAGGCACGCTATTGCTTGATCCACACTTTTAGAATAATCTTGTAGGACTGGTTTTGGCATCAGATCTCCGAGGGTTTTCACTGCCACATGTATCAATGATGTCAATATTCTGTCTTCAAGCTCATAATTAGGCAGTCTAAGAATTTCCGCAGTATCATCTGTGTCGTCTTTCGTTTACAGGACGACAGGTGTCTGATATTTTAATGGAATTAACATAATATTCTGCTCTGATACAGAATGGTTGAAAGGTCGGAAGAATGTGGAAAGATTACTTAGCTGTTACTGCAACTTTTCCTTGGATGTTGTGTTTTTACTGAAATAATACTGGTGCACTGTGGTAGATGATTCCCACCCAGCTCCTTATACCTTCCCCAGATATCCTCAAGGACTATACGCCCTTGTTTAGCTGCTTGATATACGCTCTTACACAACCATACTGTAGCAATGTCCGTGTCAGATGATGCTTGCTTTGTTTTGAGGTCAATATGGTAAATGTTCTCAGACAGTTGATATTATTGCCTTCAGTGGCAATAAGGTATTTCGTTCCATGCAAGTGAATGCTGACTTTGTAGTTACGATGAGAAGCCAGAAGAATACGATCACAAATTTATTTTGTCATTACTGAGCTCAGGCATTGCTTATTTGGCATAAAATGCACGGTGCCCAATTAACAGGTTGCATCCTTTTTTGCAACGAAGGCCTGTCCCCAACTTCAAAATAAAAGCTACTGCAACCTGCTTTCTGCATAGAATACTGTAGTTACCTACATTACATGTAAACATTCGATTTTACTCTTGTCGTTGAAGTAAGCATAGCACAACTTATGCCAAACAAGTATTACAGGTGCACCATAAATTAACAGATTTTCAAGATAGTCAATCGAGTGTATGCTCTTACAATCCCTTCTGGTACATTCAGCGGCCTTTACCATACTAAGTTCATGATTACATATTGTACTAATGGGAACTTTGCCTTTCTATGTTTGGCAGAATATGAACAAGCTGAAACCCTCTTTAAGGAAACCACTGGAGCCATCGTCAGATGTTGAGAAGAAACAATACAATAGATCAAATTTAATAAAGATTTTGAGAATAAACATGAAACCGCCACAAATAAAACGACAACAATATATAACAAATGTTGAATCAACAGAACTGTGGACTACACTTTAACGCATATGAGATATAGTAGATGAACATAAGCTTATAATATGTCGCTGTTATAATGCAATTTGTTGGCCATTTTGTTGTTCAAATACTAACAATTCTGCTTGGTAACTGGTCTAGTCAAATTTAGCACACCACAATAACGTTTAAAAAATTATGTCCCCTTTTTTTATCTCATAATGCACTTAAAATTCACATTTATCAAATAATTGTCTTGTCTACCTGCCACACACACATCAGGTACCACTTCCCACAGTCCAGCCGACCAGACTCACTATTATTTTCTCGATGATCGCCGACTGTATAGTCTATTCGTGGTTTCTTCCCCCTTTTTGAATAAAAACTTTGAAAAAAATCTCCCCATGTATGACTGTTTAGTTTTTTTCCAACATATGCCATATATCACAAGCGCTACCGGGATTCTATATTTATTTATTTATTTTTTTTTTTTTCGGTCGTTGCGCCGCAAACATCTTGCGCCCCTGGACACGTGCCCTGTGTGCCCGTTTATAAAATCGGCGCTGAAGGAGATGATTACCAGAAACATCGCGCAACGAATCCCCCACACTGAGAAGAAATCTAACAAATTATTGGTTCGTATAGGGTCAAATATTTATTTAGTTGCCCTAACAAAATATATTGTTGAGCAAACAAAATTTTAAAAGCAACAAAATTGCTTATGTTCATCTAACAAAATACATGTTTGAATAAACAAAAATCTGTGTTAGCCCAGAAAAAAAAAAAACCATTATACTATCAAATAAATATTTTGTTGTATTAACTGTATATATTTGTTTGCTAACGAAGGCAGCCAGATAAGTGGCCAAATACAGCTCCAGAGTTTGTTTGTAATTTTTGTGACAATTACGATAGCAACCGAGTTTGTTAGCGCATCTATTGATGTTTAACAATCGTATAAAATACATTAATAAAACAATGCAACAAGAAACTGGCAAGTAAAGCTGTAAAACTTGAAATATTTTGTTTGCACATGTTGCCCAATATTTGCAGCATATCTATTAAAA
The DNA here is from genome assembly GCA_029891345.1 of Dryococelus australis. Lineage (NCBI taxonomy): Eukaryota > Metazoa > Arthropoda > Insecta > Phasmatodea > Phasmatidae > Dryococelus > Dryococelus australis. The sequence goes on along the minus strand of CM056995.1, from coordinate 322,579,493 downwards.
AGCTTTCCGGCGTTATCAGTTGTCACATTAGCTTAGACTTCCAGGGCGTAGCGTGCGGGCGCAGATGATATAGGTGCGAAACTCCGTCGAACTTGTAAATTTTTTATATCGTCCCAAACTGTTTAATGTACATGTAGCCAAACAAATATTTAGTTGCACCAACCAAACCTTACAGTTTGGGGCAATCAAATGAGAACAGCAAAATAATTTGGTTTCAGCAACAAAATATTTCATTGTCCCTTTACAAACAAATAATTAGGTTGCACCAAACAAATATTGTTTGATTCAACAAAACCAGTTCTCAGTGCATATGTTCGTCCAGAGACGGGAGTGCCATCAGCTCCGATAGTATTATCGCGGCCGATTTTATAGTCCAGGCACGGTTTCTCCACACTTTTTAAATCAAACCATTAAAAAAATCACCCCAGGTATTACGTGTTTAGTTATTTTCTAAATATGCCATGTATCACAAGGTTTATACACCTCTGTTAACATTAAAGTGTATTAACTTTCGTCAAATTAAAGTTGTACGTATATTTTAGTCATAAATTATAGTTTTTTCATTTATAATAAATATGAACAAAAACAGTAATAAATAATGTGTGTTGGTAGCGCCTGGTAATAAATAGTTCACATGCAAAATATTATTACATACGAGTGCGCACAAATTGGGTGCGTCGTCTTCGGATTTAATTTTTCTAGACTCAGTCATTCTTAGTTTGCATGAGGCGGAGGAATAACCTGGAAGTAGAACTTTAGCAGGGCTTGAGAAAAGTGTGAAGTAAACGTGAATGGTTTATACAGTTATCGCAACGCGCGTGCTTCAACGCCACCCCTTCTCGCATTTAGCAGTGACGTCATCCAGGGAGAACTGCACCATGTGCGACCGAGATGGGAAGGGAAGGACACACAGGCATATCGCTATGTGTAACATTTTTATAGATATTCACACAGTGTATGATATAACTACCTACGAAGCATTTCTTTCAGTGGTTCGATTTCACTCATATATGATAATGCTACCATTAATAACTTAATTGCATCGACTTTCCGAATTTTTTTTTTATAAATTAAATAAATATATATTATTCATAAATCGATAGTCACAACAATACCAAACACGCGTCGAACTATCGTAGTACAAACGGCCAAAGTCCCATGCTTTGTCGGCGGTTGAAAGCGAAAATGAAACATCCAGTTTCGTACTAACCGGCAGTGGGGCGTACGTTTTGAAATAAGGGAGATGTTATTTGAATATCGCCCGGCTCAATTTTTTTTAGTTGATCCGAAAGGTACACCGGAAGACGGACAGCGTCTATCGTGGAAACCACTGGAAATGGAAGGGAGGGGTGAAAAGGGCGAGAATAAAAAATATAAAAAAACTAACAAAAGACAGGGAAGGGGGACGGGAATTCCAGGATAGCAATATCTCTCGCCGGGCCGGAGAGATTTTCCTTCAATGGTTTATATACCTAGCACCAGCGCACACGATCCCCAACTCCCCTAAACCCAAAACCTCTAAACTCGCATGCAGAGAAGTCTCGCAGAACTTTTCCTTTCTTCTTGCCGGTTTTGGGGGGGGGGGGGGGGAAGGTTTCACCCAGATCTCTCTCTTTCTTCTCCCCGGAGGCTCAACTTACACCCGGGTGAATGGCGCGCGGGAAGGCACGTTCCTCGCCTCCCTGGAGACAGATCGTATAAGTGTGGATATGCGCTGCCATGAAAAGAGACAGGTATCCGCTCGGTGGCAGCAGATCGAGAGCACAAAACATCTTACAATACAGAAACGTAACTACTGTGTGCACTGAGTTACGTTAAAAATTGCTCTGGTCCCTCTTATCTTGGACCCTCTGGGATTGTATGTCTGCTGTTTTGTCGGGCTGTCATCATTTCGTTTTCTTTTCCATTTCTTTAGGTTCAGCAGCAGCCATACTGAATTCTTTAGTGTTCGTTTGTTTGTATGCTGTAAGGAGACGATATCACGAAATTTCATAATCTTCCTTAAGCTTTTTATCTTACCGTTCATTACAGACGTAACATCTACACTTCAACACATTTATGTTGCAGATAACAAAATTTACACAATTCTTTTATATTATGTATTACATTATAAGAAACACAATAAGTTAATACTTCAGAAGTTACGTGTGTACCGGAAGGCAAAGTGAACAGCTAAAGGTCTGTGGTTTTATTTTCTAAATGTTTTCTCCGTAAGAGCCTAAAACAGCAAAACGAAAAGCATATGATAACTATGGTCAAGGCTGAATATATTTGAAAAGAGGTCATCTATTAAGAGCGAACGTTTTGATGAGCCAGAAGTAATAAGTATTTCTTCAGATAGTTCAAATTCTTCAATGAGCTTAACTCAATTTCTAGAGGAGTCGTCACCCAGGATTATACTTGATGAGACTGGACTTTATGGGTTGCCACTCACGTTGGCTTCCCCAATAGTTGCTGCCAGTCCAAGTGATGAATATTCGGAAAGAGCTTGAGGCCGTAGTAGCGATTCCGACTTTGAGGTGTGACGAGTGGCTTGTTACAGGAATATTTTATGTGGCTGGTTCCTATTTGCAAAGGTTGGCAACGCCCAGTTTGGCACTAGCGACGTCAGTTTTGTTTGTTTAATGGTCCTTATCACAGGAATTTAATTTCAGACGTCGCTGGTGCCAAACTGAGCGTTGCCAACCTTAGCAAATAGGAAGCAGCCACACGAAATATTCCTGTGACGAGCCACTCGTCACAGAGGACTGGCCATCCAGCAGATTGTCTGGTGTCAGTATTTTTAGTCACTGCCACAACTATCGCAAACACTCTGACCTCTGCTTGCGTAATGCATTACGGCTCGGTTTAACAGAGAGCGAGTAATGAACTTCCACGTCCCTTCCACTGTTCCGAAGTCCAATTATGGTTGTGTACACAACACTATAAATGACCTCGCGTATTGTTAGAATCGACCAGTGTCTCCCTGGCAGTGGCACGATCAAGAACACTGGTAAGTTTATATAATCAGCAGCGGAAGTCCTTCGCAGACATGGCTGTCTGATTACTAGTTCGCACAACACACTTCAGAGTTGGTCGGTCCGGATTAGTTAGTTTGTTGGGTCTCCCAGAGAAATGCTTCTGGCCAGTGTTTACATCATATTTACAGTTAACGACATCGCTTGCAATGGCCCAAGGAAGTACAACTGATAAAAAACTCTGGAGAAACGCCAGAATTTACGAGTCACTGCAGCCATGTCCCTTTTGAACTATCCATCCCTCCCTCTATCCCTCCCTCTATCCCTCCCTCTATCCCTCCCTCTCTCTCTATCTCTCTCTCTATCTCTCTCTCTCTCTATCTCTCTCATTCATAACGACAGCGAATATATGTACGGTTTTAAAGCGTTTGGGCCTTCGCTTATATAGATGGCGTTTTATCGAGCAAATTCACTAGTAAAAAAAATGAGGAGTCGATGGCCTTTGGCTGCTTTGTTTACGCCCACAGTCTTGTTCTTAGACTTCTAAATCACTGAAAACACCTGTGTTTCGCTCAGTGCTGCCACCCATTCAAGAAATGTGCAAACGCCCAGAGTCGAATCCAGCCTGCGGGACTACTACTAACAAAGAGTCCTCATTTGATCAAGCGCTCAGAAAATCTCTTCAGAAACCAAAGTGGCATGCCCATTTTACACTTTAAGGCTGTTCCGGCTGTTGTATGACACTACAGCGAAGAAGCCTCCCAGGTCGCAATTAGTGTTATGCCGGAATCATATAGTCCCGACTAGCATGACCCCGCAAGACGACACGATATTTAAACTAAACAACCAATGAAATACAAGATAGATCTGACGCAAGCCCGACCAGCAAATTTGGATTAGAAATTATTTATATTCTTCGTAGTGTCGTGCCACACGACGCGCAGAGTGTACAACCTTGCAAAATAAAATATGTAGCTTAAAAGAAAACAAATTATGAAAATTGTTGTATTTGATTCTTATAAACAATAATTTTTCTTTTGTATGCATTAAATATAAAACTTTGTCACCATCAAGTATTCAAAATTTCCCGTCTGCCCACTGCCTTTGAAACTAGCGTAGTTAATCAGCGCCTTATAAATGGATCTGAAAAATTCTACTCGTGTCACGTCAGTTAACTGTCGGGCTGTAAATTCGAACAGTCATATTGAAAATGGTGTTGGCTGCGGTTATTTTGTCGTGCTGTGCTCGTCGGGGATATGTGATTCCGGCATAACCCATAGGGCGGCCGTGCCCTACCTCCAAAGGAGTATAACAGCAACTACGTCAGTAAACTCCCATGAGTAAGGATTGAGATACACTCAGTCAAAGCGGAGATACAGTCAGCTAACATGCCAGTTTACCAGCTCCAAACAACAAACTGATACTGCGATGAGCCGCCCGTTCCCCTCTTACAACCATCTGGCACCCTCACATCTAGAGGAACCCATGATCTGGCCCAGGAACTACCCAACCTCCACTGTCTCTCCAGGACACGACACTGTCTCTCCAGGACAGTGTCGTGGCTGTGCCGCCGCTCACTGCGTCGAGCCTTCTCAGGAGACGGAGTCCTCCAAGTTTCAACCACAGTTTCAGCAGCGAGAAGTCGACTGTTCTTCTTCCAGCTGGGTTGCACACGGCTCTGAAATTTCGGATAAAATAAAATATTGTGCTATGGGGACGTGCCCGCAGAGATGAAATCACTTCGATGTAGGTCGGAAAGCAAGATGCAATGCGAGAACGTGAACTGGAAATAAACGGAATGCATTCACTTGAGCATGGGGGAACTACGCGAGAAGATTAATCTGTCAATTTCCCCTGCATGTAAAAAATGTACACGCGATCCCTTAAATGACAACAGCAGTGGTATGAGGCTCAGCTAATGGATAAATTAATAACAAGCGAAGGAAAGCACAGTCCTCTGAGGAAACGAGCATATCTCAAATCGATCCTCATCTCCACCGAATATACCACAAGGGATTGCTAGATTATGGACAGACAATCCCAGCTGGAGAAGGGTGTCGAACAGAATGAGCCAAACAATATTATAAGGAAACTCCTTTGTGCGTGCCACCAAAATCCTAGGACCACTCTGTATAATCGTGGTCGCGGTTAAGTGCTCCGCTACCACCGAAGCTGTAGCTTAACCGACCTCGACGTCGCCGAAGTACCCCGGGAGACCTCGGAAGTCCTAATCTCGGAGACGGCGCGGCGGGGAAAATTTCAATTCTCCCGCCAGCCTCGGCGCGAGCACTAACATCTGCATAAGCAAACGACATCCAAGAACCGGGTCGCTAGCCTTTCCTTCAACCCCTTCTCTCGCTTCTAGTCCTCCCAGCCGCAAATCCTGCGCTAAATCCCGCCTTGAACCAACCCCACTCGCGATAACGAACCAGACGCGGCGCTGCTGCATCGTTAGCGTGCCGCTGGGCGAAAGATTGGAGAGCGGCAGGCGCGCGGGTGTACAGCTAGCCCGGGACTTTGCGCGTCAACACAGCGCTGGTAAATAACCTACCCTAATATTACTGATAATTATTGTGCGGAGTCAGTAGATACGGAACCGAAGTGCTTCTCGTGGTTGAGCCCCACGCGTCTACAAGGAAGGGAAGTCATACAAGGAGGCATGCAACAGAAAGGGGTTAGGCAGACATGGTAGCTATTGGGGCCATGACTACCCCCATGAGTATCCCTATAGCTAAACCTATAACTAACCAGTACAGGCCCCGTAAAAGCCCTCTCGACAGAACATATGTTCAACACATCATACATTAGTAGAACCAATGCGGCAAAAGATGGATATCAATCGTGTGATAAACAGTGATAAACTGATCTTCAGCTGCCTTCGCTACCAATAAGCCAGCCATTTGCTTTACATTTCGTCTGGCAAAGTTTAGTAAATGTTCTGCGATTTGAAAGATTCTCAGATTATTTAACTGACTCGTAACCGAATATTATATATATATATATATATATATATATATATATATATATATATATATATATATATATATATATATATATATGTCTGTGTGTGTGTGTGTGTGTGTGTAAACATTGCAATAGTGCCTAAAGCTCTAATCCAGTGAAGAACAAGCTACGTCTCGGGACTCGAACTCCACGGGGCTAGTCACATGAAACGAAAAATAAATTCCGCGTAGCTACAGTTCCTACGTAAAAAACAAGAATGAGAGGAAGCTCGGCTATAGTTCAAGGATTATGGTCACAAAAAATGTCATTTTTAATTTGTGAGAAATACTCTTCAATTTGTATACATTACTTACAATTATTATTTCGTCGCATGAAAAAATACACCTCACATTTTTTTTTGTTTAATGACACGTTATAATAACAATTTTAGTGTTTTTGAGACGTAAAAATAATAAAAATCTACTCACCAAAATGAGAAAAATTATTTAAATGAGATGCCAACCATGATTTACTTCAAGGAATATTTAAAATCACGCTATGAAAATTTTTCGCAACGTTTGCATATTTTTTTTTACTTGTAGCAGTTTATTAATTTTGGCGAGGTAAAATTTTTAAGCGTACCTCATAATGAATTACGACGTGACCTTAAAGTAGCCATTACTAAATTATCAATTTTTTCCGTTTATTCGAGGAAGATTCGTGTAGTTAGGGGCACAGTACAAAGCACACATATGAGTTGTGATGAGGTAGAGGTGTAGCACGGGCGGAATGAAAACAAATGAGAAGGGGGGAGTGCCCCGAGTATAATCCCATACCACGGTAGTACGCGCCACACACTCCCTACATGAAAATTCCACTCCGAAAATTTCTAGCACACTGGGGTATGCGATCTAACTTTGGACTCCAGCATACAACTAACAACTGCACTTTAAATCTGAATCAGTGAGAATTTCACTGTTTAACTAATTCGGACCCAGTGTAAAAAAAAATTGTGTACGTACACGTGTAGGTAATTTTTTTGTCCACCGCACGCTGCGAAGCTCAATGACCAATAACTAGAGATAATGGTTTATAGCGGGAAAAGTTGGCTGTTTGGTAGAATTCAACGGTTTGTACACATGCCCGGCAGGTTTTTTTTTTTTCTTATTGGCTGTCATGCATGTATTAAGCTACTCCCCCATTTCATTGGCACAATGAGGATTCTGATACTATAAGGCAGAAAGTTCGTGATTCGTCTGCAAACGACTTAGTCAAGTCAAAAAAATGTTAATCCAACCATTAAAGAATGAACTAGTTACAGTATTATAGAAGGTATGTTGGCTCAAAATATTTTCGCGATTTTCCATCATCTCTGCCAATGACCTTAGGCTAACTTTGGGTAAATGATTCGCAAACCGTCTAACTGGTCTAGGTAATAATTGGTTAATATAACTGTAACCAAACATATAGCCTACAGCCCATTGACTGACTGTGTGGCAACGAAACAAGTGTTGGATCGACTTAAGTACAGCACGCATCATATATTTTTATTTTCTTTGAAGCTCTTGAAACCTTAATTAAAGTGGGCCCGAATGGGTCAAACCAGTTAACAGTACCTGACTTATTCAACAGTCACTTCAAACAACTTAACTGATTGAGTAGTAAAAAAAATAAATACCCGTTTCCCTTCACTTATTGATTCAGCGATATTTTCTACTAACTCAATAACCATTTCATTCGCAGTTTTTTCTGCGATTTATTTCTTAACTTATGGATCAATTAAAACAAGGTGTGTCAAACGAAATACCAACACAAAAACTTACGAGATTCATTTTTTGGTTTCGTATTTTATAATGCCGTTTTACGAGGTAATATGAACACTTAGTTTTTCAGTTCATTTGTTACATCTTCCATTTTGTTTTCACGTATTCATCATAATGCTCTGTTTGAAGGTTTGGACTCCCTTAAATGTGGTGAACTGAGTACATTCGTACGTACTATTTGTATTAACAATCCTAAGGTTGAAAATTGATTAAAAAACAAAAAAAAAAGGACATACTATTTAAAACTACAGTTCATATTTCCGGTTCCGAAATTTAATACAAATATTTTCCCCTACTCAGTTAAAGTTGACTTCGTAGCTCCATTGGTAAGGGGGATATTGTGGGTTCAAATCCTGGGCACCGCGATTTTCTCTTTACTTTTATATTAATTACGTTAAACTGCAAAATATAAACAGCGACTATCGGAAATGTTTATTTCTCGTTATGGTTTGTCTAAATGCAATAGAAACAGTATGCCAATCGCTGCATCCCATCGGCTGTTACTTATTCGATCAGTGAGATTGTTTCACTGAAACAACAAGTGGTTTTCCGCTGATTCTAAGTGCAGCCATTTTCAATCATTCGAGTCGTTTAATTTGGCTACGAATCAGTGGTTTTCCACTGATTCGAAATCATAGTGTGAGCTCACAATGGAACCGTCATGTTTACAGCCACCCGTTCGTCGTGAACATGTTCAATATCGTATGTGTACAGATGCAACTTTACTTCGGCTACCGGCCCTCGTCTCTGAGAAAAGGCATTTTTCTCGCCTGATTAGACCAATCAGGTTTAGGTTACTTCGATACTGAAGGTCCGTGGTGCGTGGACTGACATGTAAGATGTGTAACAATGAAAGTCAACCAATCACGTAAGTTTATCTAACCTACCGTCGTGGACATTGGGCTGCTTTAAAATGCGGCACTTCTTCGAAATTTCTTCGGAGACCTAATTTTGGAATTTAAACCAGTGAAAACGATTGCGAATACTATTTAAATGTCCTTTGGTATTTTAATTAATGCGGTAAATAAATAATTAATTCTTTATTTGATCTATATATAATTCATTTAATTATTCATTGTTTTCTGTTTGTGCGGTTATGGTACAACCCATAAAATTGCAAATGAAGGGTACAGGGACAAGAAGAGGAATGTCATATTTGCCAGTTTTGATTAAAATTCAATGAGACTCTAAACTTCTCCCGTGCCAGTGTTACTTCCGAGGCCTGTTATTTCGGATTCTCGCATCTTTAAACTCTATGTTTTCGCATGCCAATAGTAGTGACAATACTCTTATCATATCACATGACACCATAACCTCATTTTCTGTAAAAACGGTCAATCATCCTATTCCCCTGCAACCTTTAGATGTTGTCCACGTTTCGATTTAATTGTTTATCGGAGCGTATATAGAAAGTTTGATTAAATTCATTATTTTTGTGTCGCTTATTATGGCTTTGGCCTTTGTCTGTTATTTTTGTGCCAAGGACTAGCTGCATTTCTTTATGAAATATGAAAATGAGTTTTTTTTTTTTCGTGGTCTTTTGGTCGTACATGCCACATGGGCACGAAACCTTTCGCGAGAAACAGGAGCCCCTAGCTATGATCAACTGATCGGTTGCAGAGGAAGAGAGTCTCACATGCGAAGAGTCAACCCACGAGCGAAGTGCATCCGGCTCTAGGAAGAGATTTGCCGCTGCAGCATCCTCCCAACTCCTTTCGCCATTGCTCGGATAAGGATTCTTTTCCTCCCGTAACCGTTGTCTGTTTTTTGCGCTCCTGCTACATTTGAACCGCGAGACAAATCTGTCGCGCGCTTCAGTGAGATACACGCTCTGCAAGTCTCATTGACTGCTATGTCCCCCCTGAAACGAGCTGAACCGAGACGGAGGAAGAAGAAGAATAAGAGAATTAAAAACGCCGTGCAGTAAAAAAACAAGAACGACAGCATTGAGAGGAACGAGTTCCAGCAAGTCAAATCATTCCTCGAGGTCTCATTCCGCACCTCGTCTTCATCCCGGCCTCCCCCGACACCATTACTGGGACGAGCACTGGGCCAACTTGATTGTGACTTAAACCTCCCCTGGCAGCCCAGTGTTGCATGACCTGCGTATCGTTCTGCGTAAATGCAAATGGGATTACTCGTCGTGTCGCACAAAAAAAAAAAAAAAAAACAGAACAGTGACCCACCGCAACCTGACGCTAGTGCTGCTGTGGTGGCGATTTATTTACGAGTCTTGTTAAGATACGTCAGTTACACGAGGAATAAAATGAGTCGGCTGGATATTTTGACATTCTCTCGCGTACTATAAAATGTGAACGCATATTAAATATAAAATAACCTCTTCAGGTGACAACGACGCACCAAACGTAATGCTTTAGAGACTTCCGGTCACATACAATGTAGCAGCTACAACTGTATCATCTTGAGATCCGATAAGGGTGATTACGATGAGTATAGAGATGGACCGGAATGAAAGGGTGGAGGAAACGAGGTCCCCAAGAAAACCCGTGGACCAGCGGCAACGTACGACACAGTTCCAACATACGAAAATTCGGTGACCCGGCCGGGGATTGAACCCGGTTCACCTTGGTGGGTGGCGAGCAGGGTAACCGCTTTGTCACCGTGGCCCCTGTTTATTGCACGTTTACTCTTTAAAAACTCCCCGCAATTTATCTTGTTTAACAGATACTTTTCATCTTATGAAGTAGACATGCATAAAGGTGTATGCAGTATGGTTCGAACTTGTGCCATTCTAGGTTTCTCATGTATGCTACTGCATATACAAGTTTCGCAAATGAAAACAATCGCCAGTTATCGTAGTAATCATGACACGCAACTCGCTCTACAATTGAAACATTCCTCTCGGTGTCCAACTTACGCCGTTCAAGTCATTCGTTATTCTTCAAACATCCCTCATTAATAAAGTATTCGCTACTCGCTTCCTAATTAAACAATCATTCTTCGTGTAATTGTCGACTGTCATGATTTTTCTTTTTCTTCAGCGCATTGCACAATCGAGTGAAACATATCACCTTGTCCAGATATTTCTTAACAGTTAAGCATTTCTGGTTCTTCACATAGTCTTGAGCTGCATGCTTGCGATATCTAAGCACACTTACGAGCATACCACTTCATTATTCTTCTGCTTGCTTTTTATTCTCTTCTCGCGTGTAAAATTCACGCTGTAAGGTGTCTACTGAATAGTGTGTGGCTGTCGAGAAAGTGAGAGAGATCTTTAGAAAGCAAATTAAGCTAATTCTACCACTGGATAATGTACGTAAGTCAAAGATTCAGTAGTCTTTCAAAACTCCCCGCAGATTGATAAAATTCCGAGACTGTTATTTACACCTATTATTACTAATGTAGCTAAGTATCAAGTACAGTCGGGTAACAGAAATTAAACATGTTTTGTCTCATTATTCGTTCTAGAAAATGACTGTTTCTAGTCATCTTAGAAACACTTAGTCAAAAAGTCGCCCACTAGTGAAAAAAGCTTCAAATTTGACTTAGAATGAGCTGGATGTTCTAGACAACATAAATAGTACTTTGCTAAATGAGGTTTTTTTGTTTACAAAAATTATTCACTTACAATTTTAAGAAAATATTTTAAAAAGGGAGCGTTGAAATAATTACATAATTTAATTTTGAACCAGGTCTCATGATTATGTTCATGCACTTTAATTATTACGTTTCCGTAGTTCAGTATTTATTGGTGATTTGTGTTCTTTGGCTTGTGCTGTAGTGTGTTCAGATTGTTAGTTATTTAAATATTTAATTTTATTGGATGCACCACTTTAAAGATTTTGAATTGCTGTTAATTTATAAGAGGATTGTGCTACGAAGCCCAAGATGTTGAGGCATGTTATCAAAATTTAAAATCAATTTACTTTCAAGATTAATTTGTAACCGCACATAAATTGCATTTCTAGGAAATTAAAAATTTGGCAGGCTAGCAAGCTTCGGCATACTGTAAACACCGTACAGACGGGTCGAGTGTGCACACTCGAAGTGTTCGCAGGGGTGCAGTTGAGAGTACTGGCTCTATCGAGACGCGGCCTCCGGTGGAGCAGGCAAGATGAGCCGGATGTTTGTACGACAGTGCTTGCTGTATTTGCCGTGGAAACAGCATGGCCTGTTTGGCAGGGGGAGCGACAGGGGGGCTGAACACAGCCGCCTGCACGTAATAACGCAATCGCCCTCGCGCGCCAAGTTAAGGATGGCCCGCGTTTCAGGGGCCCGCCTACCCAGAACACGAGAAAGCATACACGTGCTCACTATTTCTTTGCTTGCTGAAAAAAATGCTAGACATTTATCAGCAGGATCTGGTTATGGATATCATTACAGAACCGAAAGTTTCGTAGATTCATTCTACAACAAGCTAGATTCCACAACCCTTTGCGGACCCGAACTTCTCTAAGTTGTTAATTGGAGTTGCTCCAATTTAACTCTTGATCAGGTAGCACGTGATTCAACTCTTGTTTTCTCAGCAGGTTCGTAATTGGTTGGACGAGGTCCGGGGTGTGTCCAACAAACTGTGTTGCAATAGAAGTAGATAGTCCCATGTATATGTTTGAAGTTTATCTTGTCCTCAAATGAATATGCGAAATTCCGGGTCTCTAAGACATCATTTACAAACGTTAAACATGTATAAAATTGCTAATTTCTCTACTGCTGAAGCAGTACTGTCCATTCTTTAATAGTACATAGGTTCGTTTCGAGTGATATGTAAAATTATTTAATTACGGTGCACCCACAAAGGTTTAGGTAATAACATTTAAAAAAATACTGCAAGCGATTAGCCAACATATTCTCTTTATTAATGTGCAATTTGATATTTTGATTGCTTAAAAAATTAAAGCATCTTTTATATATGGTATAACTACAATACACTTTCGGATTTATAAAGGTTCAAGAAATATAGAGCATATATAAGCGGAAACTAAAGCAAAAAATGTTTTAATGCCCTTGCCGTTTAACGTGCATTTTTTTTTAGAGTGACAACGGCCAAAATAGGAATTTTCATAAAACAATTGCTACTTTAAATTATACAAATCCCTTTGTAATATCCCAATGATCGCCTGCTACACGATTAAACGACTGCTGACTAGTTCAGTTATGGACGCATAGAGGCGATGAGCCGATTGACCGAATACCATATCCGCCTTTATTGCTTCTTTATTTCTGTGTCTCAAATGTGGCAAATGGCTGTACTAGACAGGCACTCTGACTTCCTTGGGGACAAGCAAGTCTATGCAACACTGAACGGGGACTCCTAGTATGTTCTCGATGTTCAACAGGCGAGGTGGCTGAACCTTTGTTTCACTTTGTTGAAATACTGCTAAATACAACTGTTTTGTATTTATATCAAACGTGATTGACACTAGCGTACTGACTTGGCGTAGTTTTTGAACGGCTTATAACATCGAGGTCATCAAAGCCGATGAGGATGACTGAGGTAAGTATGGAGCAGCGCCAGAATGAAAGGGAGGGGGAAATGGGAGATCCCCGAGAGAACCCACCGACCAACGGCATCGTCCGGCACAGTTCCAACATGCGAAAATCCGGAGTGACCTTGAACCCGGATCGCCTTGGTGGGATGCGAGCAGGCTAAGTACTCAGCCACCGCGGCCCTACTCAAGTTTTTGTTACAGCTCCAAAAAATTCAACTGAAAAAAATATATATGTATATTTTTAGGCCAGGCATAAATGGATGGAATTCCCAGAAATATTAACTGATTGGCTTGTTGTCAGCAACATGTTTACCGCATCTCTGCAGTATGTATGTTTACAGAGTCACAAACGTCGTATTAATACTTAGTAGACTATTTTGATATTATTTATTTTTATTATTATGTTATTTATTATTATTTATTATTATTATTATTTATTATATTTTTATATATTAGTAAACTAATTTTAAAATTTCTTTGCTGTTCAGAACAAAACTTGCATGGATGTACAGTCTTTATTCGGCTAGTGTTTAACACGAACTTACAAGAACACGACAGCGCATTAATGATATTGCTAACTATACAATTCCTTTTTTTTATACGCACTGAAAGGGACATGATTGGTTGCAAATCCTTTTATACGATAAAGGACATTTGATTGGGTCAATATCAGCTCGGTTCTCTATTGGTTGATGACCGGCCAATAATGAAATCTATAAAGTACAGGGTAGTGTCCGGTGGGGTATGGGCCAATAGGACGATGGTGAGTTTTTTTAACAAAGACACCAACAGAACCAGTGTTCTTGCAGTAGTGGATATAGGTGACTCACTTGTAATTTGTTTTAGGTGCTAGTAAATGTGTGCAGACCTCAATATGTTAAGACTACCAGACTTCTCATCAACCCAGCGAGAAAACATAAAACAATTTCAGTCGCAGATGACAATAAGCAACAAGGGATTTTTCAGAAATATTTTATGACACGATGTATTTCAAAACTTTTCAGCTCAGATCTACTTTCGTGATTTTATGAGTTCAATTGTTAGGAATCTTGTGTGTATTCGAGAGTCATGGTTGTTAGATGTTGGAGAAGCCCTATTACGATTGGCCCAGTGAAGTAAGAACAGGACTTATAATACAAGTAGGAAACTAAAGATTCAGCTTGCGTATAACTATCCTCACAAAATTCAGTTGTACCTACCGGATGAAAAAAAAAAAGCAAAGTCAGATATGTGCACAGCAAACTGGAAACTGGAAATCAGTATAATTTCCTCGTAGCACATCATTTTCGCTGATAATTATCAAAAGACTGAGCCAAAAATCCCACTACCTCCTATGGGTTACAAATATTACCGTTAATTTGTGGGTTGCTTGTTGTAGGGCGTGATGACTACAACTTATAATAGTGCAAGGGAGAGAAGCAAATTAGTCTGGAATAAAGACAATCTACGCTTATTTGAAGAACTAGAAGGGAACCCGCCGCATATGATGTGGACTGCAATACCAGACAAATTTTCTGTTCGGTCCATATTTCTTCGAACGTGCCGTAAATCATATTAGCCACCTCTCCAGTTACGTGACTGGTGTATTCCTCGACTCCAACGCCAAGGACTTCTCCGTCAAGTCTTTGTCCAGCAGGATAAGGCAGCAGGACCTTATGTAGTTGCCGGAATAGAGAGTCTAAATGAGGTATTTCGGGATAAAAGTATAGGATGGGGTTCTGCACAGTTCGCAGCATCCCAGGAGCAGCCACATCGAAGTCATGGCCTCTCACTGTGTGATAATGCATTATAGGGATATATCAAGAAGCAACTATTCAACCGTTTTGGGACAGTTGACGAACTTAAAAATAGTGTTCGAAATGCACTTTCTTCGCGGTCACTCCAACAATGTTGAGGATAATTTCACATTGCACGTAGACACGAATAATTCTTTCCTAACAAAGAGGTCTTGAGAGTCGATGAGGGTGTAATGAGGTGATTGAGCAGAGCCATAATGCAAATAAACGGGAGATCCCAAAGAAAACCCGCCAACCAGCACAATTCCAACTTGCGAAAATCAGGGAGTGACCCGATAGGGAATTGAATCCGGTTTGCCTTGGTGGGAGGCGAGCAGTCTAACCGCTCAGCCACCGCGGCCCCGTATGATCAAACTTTCCTGTTATTGCACCGTGCAGATGCTATAATATTACACATGAATGTGAGCAAAATCCATAGCGGGTGATGAGACTTTTGGCACATTCTGTACGTATAGGTATGCTACTCTTTCATGTGAAAATTGTAGCGACGTCCATAGGACGTCATATAGCATTCAATGAAAATTGAAGGTACCTAGAAGAAAAATTTGATCAAGTGGAAGGGCCCTAACCGGCTGTTCCGCCTCTGTATTCTCAATTATCCTGTGACCCAAGGGTAGATCAAAATTTGAAGCTTTCAGGCGTTATCCTTATATGTAAAAGCGTAAGTCTTCATTTTTGGACAAAGGTATCAAATGCGTCGATAGGCGCGCTCCTTTTACAGATTTCCCTGATCTCGCAGCGGGTTAATTTAAACCCTTGTCCCCTCAAGTCTAGGTGGCCCGACATCAAAGCCCAGTCGCGCGGTGGGGGGTACACTCTAAACTTGAATCGGTGAGAATTGAGCCAAAACAGTGAGAACTGAACAACTGATAATCAGTGTTTCAAGAATGCCACGAACATAGGTCACTTGCTCTCAGTTAATTTGCTTGATTCGCCGGTCAGCAGTAGCGTATCAACACTTTCAGTGAACGTTATTTCACAGACTGATGTCACCAACTCTGATTTAGAGTGTAATGATCGATTATGGCGGTGAATGGTTCTCCTGACAGTCACGAGACAAACTGTTCGCAAATTAAATTGTCCTTTGCGCCCGTGGTCACACTTTCCTGCTTTACCCTTCTCCACCCACCAAATCCCCTTTTCAAACCATCATTCCCGCTCGATGTGACTTGCCAAACTCGCAATCGTTACCAATGTCCTTTTTCTATACATTTTTTTAATAAAACCTTTGAAAAATCACCCCAAGTGTGACGTGATTGTTTGTTTCCTAAATATTACGTATCACAAGCGTTTTATATGTGCGTTATTATAAAAGAACCTTATTTTTGGGTACATTGAATTTCACTTACATTCTATCTATAAATATTGATATTCGCTTTATAATTAAGATGGAAAAGAAACTAAGAAAATATGCGAGTTGGTAACGCTAACTAAGAAATAGTTCTCATGCAATATATTATACTGATTGCACACGAATGCGATGCGTTGTCCCTTTGGTGTAGATTTACAGACTTAGTTCACCTTTCTTTGCAAGAGGCGGACGAATATTTTCAAAGTGGAACTTATCCAGGGCTTCAGAAAAGTTCGAAGTAACCGTGAATGAACAATATGCAGGATAAAAAAAAAGTCCAGTATTAGACTACCAAAATTGTTTTGCCCAGAAGAACAACACGAAAAATTAAGAAGCAAAATAAAGGAAGCCAAAAAAGAATTTAGGGGGAAAAGATTTTCAGGTCACTTCAGCTAGGGTGTGATTTTGTTCAACGTCGGAGTAGCATAAATAAGATTGGCCCAGTCAAGTACGAGAACGTCGTCTTATTGAATATGTATCACAGAGCAGCTCTGAAATCTGTTTTCACAGAAGCATCACACCACCCTAACTAAATCAAACCAGTTTAAAACCCATGCCACAATGACCATAGCTATAGAATGTTCACGGTAAAGTGGGAAATTTTAAAACTCTCATTACTTTTTTCCTATAAGCCATTTTTTTTATCCTTTCATCACTTAAAAATAAATATTGCCATGTAAGTAATTAACACTGTGTATATATATATATATATATATATATATATATATATATATATATATCACCGGACTAGAAAATTAACATCTAAGGGTACAATAAGATATATTTATGGACTACTATTTCAAATGAGAGGCCTTAAAAATGCGCTCACTTTACGGTGAATAGCATATACTGTGTGGTCTGAACGCGAAAATATTTAACATATTTATTTAGCCATACTGTACGTAATAACACGAAGTTTTAACTTAAATACATCTCAGCAACTTCTCAACGAGTTTCCACCAAATTATGCACGTAAACAGTACTATAGCATAACACCTAAATTTTTACCAACTAATACCTACGTTTTAAAGCTGCAGTGTTATGCTTTTAGTGTTGTAAGTTATATGGCTGGCGCCATTAAGCTCTTTTAGTTCACTCTTGGCGTACTCAAATACATAATGTGGGCTCTGAATTTACTAAATATGCTAATAACTTCAACCTCCACCATTTTGGAATGTACTACCATGCAAATCATGATGTGCATATGTTATATATAAAGCGAAGAATTTCTGGGCATACATCATTTCATAATTTAGTTTGTTTGGGAAGTAAAACACTATCGTAGGGATTAACGGCGTTATATAAAATTTACGTTTGAAAAGTGTCTGGTTTAGTTACGTAACTCTATAAAACACACAGACTCCGTGGGTACTTCGACATTAAGTATTAAAAATAAATACATTCTGCACCTTGTTAGTTTTTTCTGTTTCGTTAAATGCTTTTAAGTTTGCTAACAATTAGATATAATTAATTGGTGTTACGCACAGCTTCGAAGTGAATAATTTTTCGTAGTCTTTGCAAGTGTAAAAATAACACCGACGGACCACAAAAGATACTTATGTTTTAATATAATGACTTGTATATCATAATTAAAATTTATAAGCCCATTACACCTGCTACACAACAAGATAACTTATAGGAATACTATGTAATTCATATTATTATGTATACTGTAAATGAATAAACATTTAAACATTTATGTACATTAATCTCTTGAAAACTACTATATCCAAATGTGTACACCGAATTATACTAAATGTAGCATAATAAGAGGTGAAAGCAATCAACTACTGTAGGTTCGTTCTCTAAGAAACGTGTTTTAAATATTTATTCCAGAAATATCCACATTGTTTATTTCATTAATATATTTAATTTTAATTCTTTTCGCTCCTAAGTACATCTTCCTACCTGCTAAAAATTTCTCGAGGAAGATATAATTTAATTGTCGTAAAAATACGCTTGTGTAAATTATAAGTTAGCCATGAACAGGATAAGTCGGTTTTTTTTTTTTTTTTTACAAGTTTGAGACTTCTGTTAACATCGTGCATGATGGCGTCGGGGCACGTTGTAGATAATTGCCTCAACGGCATTCGTTACCCAGTAACCTTCACCACTTTGCATTTCTCCACTTTCTGCAGTTCATTCTCTCTCTCTCTATCTATCTCTCTCTGCAGATCTCCTCTCTGTTTGAATTCAAAGCAAAATTATTATACTGTGCTTGGCACAACAAGCACCGTCTTCTCTCCAGCAGCTGGGTAGCTAGAAAGAGCACAGTTGCTGCGACCGCACAGAAGTAACTACAACAACTCGTATTTATAATCTCAAACACGTACTTGCCGTCGACAGAATTATTATACTGTGCTTGGCACAACAAGCACCGTCTTCTCTCCAGCAGCTGGGTAGCTAGAAAGAGCACAGTTGCTGCGACCGCACAGAAGTAACTACAACAACTCGTATTTATAATCTCAAACACGTACTTGCCGTCGACAGAATTATCGCCATCCTCAAATTGAGGAGCTTAAATTTTCTTCGTTGTCATCACAGTCGCCATTCTTCTTGCGACCTATGTGAGAAGCCGTTCAGGTAAGTTATTAATATATGTATTTTTTTTTGTAAAATAAACTTTTTTTCCAACAAAATAACGTAGTAAAGAAATAACACGGATCTAAGGTAAGATACATCGTCGTTAACTGCAGTCACCCGTCTGTACTGCCCACTTAAATGTAAGCCATGTCGGAGAGCATCTATTTGAAACACAAGTTAAACGAAATTATTGAAGAAATCGCTATTGGCTCACTTCAGCCGACTCAAGTGTGCAGTTTTCACTATACGGCTGGCCTACTGCCACTGAGTAAAGATATTCTGGCAGAGAATTATGAAAAGTACGTCTGTCTGTTTTAGTTTTATTATATTTGTTACAACTGTAAATGGTATTACGTTTCATTTTTCCTATTTAAAATTAAAAATATATGTAATAATGAAAAAAAAGTTTTGATTTTCAACTACTTCCTAGTAATCTATTGCAACCTCGATATTAACATACGAGGTCCATCAAAATATTTATATTTACCACTACATGTACGGTATAGAATTACAGACGTCCGAAATGAGCAAGAAATAATTCGCAATATATCTGAAAACTGCATAAATACTAGTTATGTTAGCCTCTGTAGTCCAAATCTCCACCTTTATATTGGTCTGTATTAACACCAGACAAATTTACTTTACTAAACTACGTTCATTACTATCCAGATGTCAACTGCTATAACGCCGAGTTTAATCTCCCACTAAAATGACCTTCCCTATATTACATACCATACGTGCAATAACATCGTGTCTCTTTGAGCAATTTACTCTCCGGCTGCTGCTGTCGTAATATAATGCTGCAGTAAACTTTGTGAAAACTGTTGGCGATGGAATATCTCGTCACTAATTACTTTACAGACTGCGGGCGTAGTAATATCGCGGCTAATTCCGCGTGGTTCTCTTGAATTCAGGTGACGTTAAATTGCGTTCGGCAGCATCCGAAGTGTTGAATGCACGGATGTGTGCAGGATGAGCCGAATGAGGAAATTATGAGTGAATTTCGAAACTGAACCAAGTCGCAGAACAGGTGTATATATATATATATATATATATATATATATATATATATATATATATATATATATATATATATATATATATATATATATATACGCACCAGCCACAATGCACGCCAGTGTATTTCGTATCGTCACACTTGGGCGCTGATTGGTCATGTGACGCCTTTGAACATCCAATGTGTCTGATTGAGCCCACCATGGTGCATGTAGTTTCCTTCGAGCTCGCAAACGGCGTGCTGAACTCAGAAGGGCAGGTGGACTACCTACATTGTGTTAACGCATTTGACCAACTTGTCAGGTGGAACTCTGGAGCTCGCGACACTCACAGGTTCAGGATGCATTTCCCAGATCTTGTAAAATAGGACTTCCCAGAGTGCTGCGTACAGGTGGAGGAAAATAAATGTCTTCACCTAAGTCTCACACACCTCTCGCCATGCTTTCTACGATTGGCAAGACCCTCGAGAGACTGGTCAGTCATAGGCTGATAAAATATTTAGAGGCAGTACGCGAAATCCACAGTCATCAATGTGGTTGCAGGAAATGTTACAGAGAAGGTTGTACTTGATATGAAGGAGTATGAGCAGATGGCTGACCAGTCATATGGGTTGGGAATTACATTATACAATTCTGATCCATCCGATAATACCTGGTGATCGAAAATCACGTGAGGACTAAAATAGATGGCCTGTCCTCTAAATTTGTACCATGTGAATTAAAGCTTACTTAATGGAATAATATATGTATTCAGCTGAGGGCCTTACTATTTGGAGAAAGAGTTGTGTAAAGGATGTCTCTAGGAGTCTGTCCCCGGCCCTATTTGAGGAATGTGTTGTTTAATTGTCTGTTGTTGTTGGGGCTCCCTAAAGATGGTATAATCTTCAGTTACTCCGACGATGGTCTAACTATAGAAGCATGTTCAATGAAGGAACTTGCATATTGCCGAAGAGGATTTATCCAGGACTGAGCGATGGTCATCAAGTGTGAAGCTCAACTTTGCAGTTGAAAATGTGAATACTTCATAAGAGAACTCTGGAAGGCCAGTTAAATACTGCTAAATAATGGCGTATCTGGGAGTAATGGTTTATTAGGTATTGTCCTTCTGTAATCATCATAGATAAGCATTGGACAAAGCAGTGAAGATATTCCATAAAGTAATATCAGTAACATCAGACAACTGGAAGCTTGGTGTCTTGGTTCGCGCATTTGATGGAGGTGATAAGGTACGTTATCTGTGAATGGAAACAAGTGACAGACTGTTCCTCGCCCAGAGCGCTTTGCCGGTGGAGCTTAAGGAGGAGTTGTTTTTATTAAAGGAATGATACGAACGAAGATGACCTGAAGCTTGATCCCCAGGCTGTATACAGTTACCTAGTCAGAACCTACGGACAAAAAGTTGTCACTTTCCATAAATAACATAATTACTTGCTGTCTTGCCACACGAAGGTGTGCGTGGATGGCACGCATCAGAGATTTCAAATCTTTGATTCGTGTTCAAAACTCACACTATTATAAAATATTTTAAGATTTTTGAAATGATTTTTATACACAGTGAAACATCTATATAACGAATATTAAAGATATATTTTCAAAATTTTTAAACAGGAATCAGAAGAAAGCTAACTAGCAAATTTACGGGAAGTTTCTGTAAATTCGCGGAAAGTTCTGAAAAATTGTCGGAAAGCTCATTATTTAAAAAGCAGTGTGTCCGTAACTTTACGGAGAGTTCTTGATAAGGGTAAGCGGTGTAGTGGTTAAACTACTGTTCACCTCCCACCACGGCGAACCGGGTTCGATTCCCGGCGGGGTCGCCCCTGGACTTTCGCACGTGGGGAATCGTGCCGGACGATGCCGCTGGTCGGCGGGTTTTATCGGAGGATCTCCCGTTTCCCCCGCCCTTGCATTCCGGCGCTGCTCCATACACACCTTGCTTCACCTTCACCGGCTCTCGAGACCTCGATGTTAAGAGCCGCCCAAATCTCTTGAATCACTAAAGTTCTTGAAAAAAAATAATTGCCGTCAATTTTTCGTAAAAATTACGGAATTCTTTTTACTGTGTGTACGGCGGAATGACACAGAAAGAACGCAATAAAATACAACCCGAGAAATATTTTCAAACGTGACCAACGAACCACAGACAGCCTTTTTGCCAAATTCCGTTTGCAGTCTGCTACGTCGGGCGCGGAGTTATGCCACACTCGCGCCGAGGTGGAGAGTGCGACCAGCCGGACGCAGCCCGCTTATTACCATATGGAAATTACCTGCCATTTCAATTACCGCACGAAGCGGAGGGGGAGGGGACTGAGCACGCGCAGAGACAACGATCCGCTCGTCGCGAGGAGGGCGCGTAAGCAGAAACTACCGCGATTGTTATGGGGGGGGGGGGTGGTGTCGCAATCTTACCTCGCCAGGCGCGCCGCCCGTGGGTTAAGCACTTCCGCAATGAGTGAGCCTGCAATCATCGCCTTCGTGTGGGGGATCGGGGGAGTCGGCCGTGCCACGCGCGCGCCTGGCATTAGTACCCTCTGCCAAATCACAACTCTGTTTGAAACTGTATACAGGACGTAACTAAATTCGACCGACAAACTACAGCTGCAGGTCAATCACGAAAAATAAACGAGTTGTAAACACATACGACCTATGGTCTACACTGGATACTAAGGATGGTAGACATATTTGAAGTTGCAAATATTGGAGATCATATTTAAGATGGAACACCGATTGTCTGGATAATGGTTAACTGAACAAAAATCTTTAATTTTCGCTGTCATCAAATTATTTCATGTAAATAATCATGGTCACTACGCCTATTTCAAACTAATTTCAATGTCGCGGTAGCATATTTCGGATTTAAAAGATTGATTACTAAGCCATATGTCACAATTCATAAAAAATGTTGCCTTTGGTAAATACTCTAAGCCTCGCCGTTTTCGAGTAATTAGTGTTTTAATTTCAAAATAAGATTTATCAATACCTGGCAGTCGCGGGATTCACAATACTCAAAAACGGACTGTTGCGAAAATTAAAGGGAGGAAGATTCCGGAGAGAGGTTCATTACAGTGATACTGTAATAAACTGTCCCTTCAGTTACAAGTTCAAAAATGTGTATCTCCCATAGAATTCATTTTAGACCAAAGGTTGTAGATATGAATTTAATTAATTTTTGCGTAATTAACCTGCAGCTGAAGTTTGTCGGCCGAATTTAAATACATCCTCTACAAATGTATGCATAACCAAATCTATATCCCCTACGCCCCTCTTCAAAATCACGTTCTAAACTGTCTACAGATTTATGAAGTGTTACAGAAATGTCTAACTTAGGTGTGTTTTTAAAAAAAGAAAATATTAGTATATTGTTAGTTATATATAAAATTACAATAAACATAAGTTGATAAGAAACAAAATTTGTACACTTTACAAATGCACAAATCTTACAAATCTTTGGCAACTAGCTGGCGAAAATCTTCTTGTAAACGTACAAGTAAGATATTGTATATTTACAACATAGGTTACCCTTATATGAAGCAAACAAAATGTTTTATGTATCTCCAAGCACGAAGGACTTGCTTGTTAAAATTATTTTTTAAACAGTCTACAGTATAAGTGCCTAAAATACATCACAAGTGAACCACGCTCGTAACTTAAAGGTCAGTAGGTCCCACCTTGTCTCGATACCAAAGGCTGACCTGGATATGTAAATTACAGAAAATCAACAAGTCCATTCCTAGTTCATCTTCTGGAGCATCTTCTCAGGCTGGCACCACGGTGAGAATGGACCCCGTGCGAGGTGTTACGGTGGCCTATATCGTCGGAACATCTTGCAATCGTGATCTGGCCATCAGTTTGGCGGGAGGGGATTTTTGTTGTTTCCAGTAACAAGTGGTTCGGGCAGTAATGTCCAGATCACTGCGTTCTGTTGTCGACTGCCCTCGACACAAATGTTAAGTTAAGTGTGGCAGGCTATTCACATTTAATAACATTGTAGATGGGGGAGATACTTGTGCACGATTGAACGATTTCAACGGTTACCTTTCTTAGTTGTCTGCCTACGTGTCACAGACTTTTATTTAGCAGCATCTTGATTCCTATTGCCTCGGTCAAGAAAGAAGGATGTACTCTCGCAAATAAAGACGGCCAGTGGAGGACCTGCAAAGGTAGTATTTTAGTTTAGTCTGTGCGTATTTTTCTTATGAAAATTGGGCGCCCATAGTTAACACGTTCAAACACCGTCTCCACAATCGTGGGCACGTTGCACACTACCGATATTTGTGGCGGGTACTGTACACAGCATGGCATCAGTGCCCTAGTACCTTGCGATTCTTTCCTGTGGCTATTCTGATTCCTTGAATTTTTCACACCGCTTCGCAATGAATGGTTGGTGCCAAATCGTCGAGCAAGGAGTATGTACCAGAAAAGTACAAGATTGCAACACCCGAACTCAGAAATTAATGTGCAACCGAACGGTTGAAAGAGAACTTGGTGTTTTACAAATTTTGCATACACTTTATCACAACGCCAAAACACGAGATTAGAATTTTGTAGCAAGTGATTGAACCTTCACGATTTTATTTTCCTTTTCATTAAAAATTCATGTGTCGTATACTGTTAGCGCAAATTCTGAGGCACCCAATATAGTGCTCCTCACATGACCACATAAAATACCTTGTACTAAATATAAATAAAAATTATTCCACGAATTTGCCCGAAATCTACGAGAAAAATGTGCTATCTCAACCACCCACTTCAGGATAAGAAGAAAACAGAAGTGCTCTCTTATATAGCTACAGTGTCGCCAGGTTCTGCAAATAAAATTTCCAACGACGGAATATTGTCCGTACGATTATTATATCCATTTATATTCAGAATTTACGTGGTGTACGCAGTAGGCACGAATTTCTGGACATACTTTATAACTTGTCTCGAAACATACTTGTATCATTTTTTTTGGAGAAAAACTACTCTTCAGAGATGAACCTAAAAAAATTTAAATCGCTCACCCAAGTAAATACCCCAAGTAAATACTACTCGAAACTATTGTATAGTTTTCTTTTGTTCGCCGGTAGCGAATGCTGCAGCGGAGAACCACGGGCCAAGTCATACGGATTGACGGACCAACAAAACGAAGAGTCTATTTGTCGGTAATGGGTGTGAGTTGCACATGATAACATTCACAAAATCCTTCTTAAATATTGGTGCGAGTGCACAGCGCTGTACACCGCACAAAATGTCTGATTGTAAAATTGTAAAGTTTTGTGAAAACATTACAATCTTAGATTAAACATAATTACTAAAGCAGTGTTGATCTTGTTATCGCCAATAAAATGCATTTTTCAAACTACTAAATAATTGTGCGCATACTGCTAGAAAATTGGAATAGTGAAATATCCCAAAACATGTTTGTGCAAAATAAACTGGTTTAAGCGGCAAGAAAATGAATAATTCATTCAACAGTCGACAAAACGTTATGAAAAAGAATAAATCTTGACACGATTTATGACCAACATCACTGTAAATATTTCATTCTATATTAATGATAAACCATAATAAGTTACAGGCACAATTTATGATTTTAAAAATTCTCAATTATCTGCAAACACCTTTAACTGCCCTTCGGCAACAAATGCTTACTTAACCATAGAGTACCTCCCACCCCCTGCAATTTTTAGTTCGGGGGCGAAAATGGGTAAAGACTGTTCACGATAAAGTGAGCACTCTTGAAGTCAACCTAAGAAAAAAGTCACTGTCCCTGCCTGCATATATTTTAACGGGCGCACTAAAAGATATGCGCCCAGTAAAGTTGGCAATGATGGATGGAAAGTAGTTCCATACTTAACGTTGAATAAAAAGTGCGAGGTAACAATTCGTGATAAAGCGAAATAAATAATGGAAGTTATGTTTTCTTTTTATTGCATCGAAGCGTAAAACTGATCAGATTTATAACATATTTACTGTTCCAATAATACCACACTTTCACCTTACCGTAGCATGAATACAGTGATTAGGCACATAACTGTTAATTTTACATAAGACGGAAAAATACACAAAGTATAGACAAGTAGATCCCAAGCAGGGCTTTCAAAAGTGCTCATTTTACCGTGAATAGCCACCACGAAAATCCGGGTTCGAATCCCTGCAGGGTCAAGCCAAAACTTTGCCTTGTAGGTAAATTGACTGGATGTTACCGTTCACACATGGATTTTATCTGGGTGCTCCCATTTCCCACTCATTGCACTCCGCCTTTGTTCCATTTCCACCGCACTTCATTGCTCCGGTCTCAAACACCTCCGTTGTTATGCGGCCCACCTACCTGCAGCTATGTTCTGCTTCTGGAACCGATAAGCGCGGGAGCAATAAAGGCGACATTACTACGCGCGTTAAGTACGCCATCGCCTCTATGCGCAAGGCTCCGAACTGGTGTGCGGTGTTCTTGTTGTGCTGCGTGTACCTATGGGACTTTGAGCGATGACCCTCGTCGTTTTATCTGCGGAAAGTCCGCGGCAAAGTTCAATGTAGGGCCTTGCACTAGTTTGGCGGCAATTCGCCCAGAATATTTTATGCTACGACAGTCTCAGTGTCATTTTTAGCCGTGTTAAAGAGATTCGAAATAGTGTTTGCAATTACAGTGATCTGTTGAAAGATGTATTCCGCTCTAGACTTATTTCTTTCCTGTGCAAACAAACTGTGCACTCGTTAAATTGTTCTTTTTAACAGCGTACATTACAAGCACAGTGCAACCCAGTTCGCGCATCAGGTGAAAGGAGGTCTTTTCCTCTTTCACTTATTTTTACTGGGTCGTTTTCCCAGTCGAATGCGTAACATGAGCCAGACTAGACAACTTTTCACTAATGGCTCGAAAATCGGACAGGGAGTTGCAAACCAGCTGTGATTCGTTAAGAACAATGAGCCGATTGTGCAAATCCCCTGAGTTACGTTTCTCCGCTGAAGAAAATATCTGCGGCGTGTGGAAGGTAGGTAATTGGGCTTAACGTCTCGTCGACAGTGAGCTCATTAGAGACAGTACAGTTGCACAGGGAAGACGAACTGGGGTTAGGATTGGGAAAGAATCGGCCATTGGATCAGAGTGGATTCTGATAACCATGGAAAGCCGAAATCAGGATGGCAGGACCGGGAATCGAACCCAGGTCCTCCCGAATGCGAGTCTAGTGAGCTACCACTGCGCCACCTCTCTTGGTCTCTGCGTCGTATGGTATCACTAAGCTTTTGGCTCAGACCAGCTCCACGTCTATTTTACTACCGAAAACCGAGCGTTAGTTATCATTAGAGACCCCAGAGTTCAATGACCTGCAGGCTAGACTTCACATACAGATATCAACTGTTTATTGGTTGATTGTTACGGAAACAAAAGACGATGGTTGGGCGCTCAAGTTATTGTACATTTGTTATTGGATCATTATTATCTCCAGGAGGTGTCAAACAACACATCGACCATTATCAAACGTAACATGAACGTACATGCGTGTGAAATCCAACTTGTCTAGAAAAGAGCCCACGAAATTTTCGGATCTCTAGTAATCATCTTGCAGTCTGCCTAAAATAGCAAAAGTAATCTTTGCTAGTACTCTGAATCATCATTTATGCAGCCACTTTGTGTTTTCATTGCGGTTATCATTATTGTTTCTTGTTTTAGTTATTTCGTTTTGTGTGGCATTAAAACGAAAACACTGGCCACTTAGGAACTTCTTTACACTCCCAGCTATTTTAAAAGGAATGAGTTTCACGAACTATTGTGTCGACAACTATTAAAATACAAATTATACGCTTTAATTTTTGACTCCTGGAGTACTGCACCCACGAACACACAACATACAGAGTTCATTAAAAAGTAGTAAACACACTACTACAATTGTAAGAAAATTACCATTCATGTTGCATATGAAAGAATACTGTGTGTGTGCGCGTGTGTGTACACTGCAAAGGATTAACTTATTTACTTACAATATTTAAAGAAAATTTATATGAGTCGATTTTAAATCAAAATTTAAACATAGGCCTATTTCAAATATAAATTCTTTTTAAAAAATGAACAGAAAAACATTTACTCAGCAGGACTATTATAAAGTAACAAAAATTAGTAATAAGGACTACAAATCATTTTTAACAATTAATTTTCATTCACATCCATTTCAGTAATAATTTTCATGGCAGAAATGAATGGATAGCAACTTGATAGGAGCTGCGTCCACCAATCGACGCTTGCTAAGTTATTCGCCAGCCGTAGCATATGCTGTAGCTGGTCAGACACAAAGCCCGTTCCAAAAAATCGTGCAATCAATCAGCGAATGGATAGGTCCACATCAAAGGAACCGCTGCAAACGCCATCTGTGCGCTTAACCTATTCTGTACAGAATCTCTGGCGGGCTAGCTAGAAGGTCCTCCATTTAGGTATAGGCTGTTAACAATAAAATGAGCTCTTTTGAAAGTCCTGCTTAAGATCTACTAGTATGCACTTCGTGTATTCCTCCACGTTATGTAAAGTTAACATTGCCATGGGCCTCATTCCTTTATTCGTGCACCAGTCAAGAGAAACAGTAAAATTATTGCAAAAGGAAATACTTTACAAATCTGCTAATTTTTACACTTGTGTTCATTTAAAAAAACAGATAACAAAATTAATAATTTTAAGTTATCAGAAATGGTTACCCGACACATTTTATTCAACGTTAAGATATAGAAATACTTTCCATCCATCGTTACCAACTTTACAGGGCGAATGTCACTCAGTGCACCCATTAAAATATATGCATGCAGGGGCAGTGATTTTATTCTAAGGTTCATTCTAAAGTGCTCACTATATCGTGAACAGCCTTTGTTCTGTTGCACAGTACTGACGGACTGCCGTTACTGCGTCGCGGCGCCGAGCTGTCTCGGCCTTCCATAGAAAAAAAATTCAGGTAGTTGGTAGTGTACACCCTACTGTAAAGGTGGATGAAAGACCTGGACTAGTACATGCTCCGAGATGCCCAGGTCAAGGAAGCGGCTGCAGTTAATTCAGCCTGAAAACGAGAATGGAAGTAGCTTACTGCACATAGGTAACTTTGTCCAGAATATTGAAGAAGTGTAAATCATACACATAATTAAGAAGAGGAATTGGTGTCGACTATGTTGGAATGGCTTCTACGTAAAAACTCTAAAATTAACAGTACTCAAGCAAATTGGTTGATACCAAAGGTCAACCTCTTACAGAACCTGCTGGACAAAGTACTGATTTAAATGCCAAATTGATTGGCAAGATGCAACAAATGGAGGCCCATGGTGATGGTACCTCCAGAGGGAAAGAGGCCCTAAGATAGTGATTTTAAGGAGACATGTACAAATTGCCTAAAGAAAGGTGTTGTATATGAGCACAGGGTGGACTCCAGAGATTGCCTGGCATATCAGAAGGCTCTGTTGGTGGAACACGCCAGGATCGAATATGGACTGTAATATCATAAGATGTGGACAGTTAAATATGCAAAGTTCGGGGCAGTGGCTGCTGAACTCATCAGGATTGTGGTGGAGCAGAAGCTGGATATGGTGTTGTTTCAGGAACCATATGTGCCTTATGACGAGGTAACAGGACTTATTGGCACCGTGTACACCAAAGGAGTCTTACTTAAGGCTGGAGTATTGAGGATAAATAAGAATATGGATATGATGATGATGGCCAGTATCTCTAACACACATCACATGTGTGCGAGCAATCAAGGGAACAACTAAATGCTGGATTATGTCCTCATACTTTCAGTTTGGGGATGACACACAAACACATCTGGATAGATGGGAAGTGGTGATCGATGTGTTAAGGGAAAACCCTTGGTAATTGATGCAGAATTTAATGGGAAGTCCGAGCCTTGGCATTCGCCAAGCACAGAAGAATCAGGCGAGACAATTCACCAATTCATTTTAATAAACGATTTGGGATTTGCAAACGTGAAAGGTGAACTTACAACAATTGTCTCGCAGGTACATGGTACTGAAATGTATATTGACATTACTGTGGTAAATGGGAAGACTAAAGACTATATCGCCAACTGGAGAGTGCTGGAGGAAAGTACTAGTGATCATAGACTATAGTCTATGAAATTGGGCTTGGAGGAAGAAATTATGATTATGTGTCAAAAATAGGAAGAAAGGTACAAAATGTACACTGAACTGCAGGTTGTCCACAATACGACAAGACCCTGTTGAATAAGCACATATGATTTCCTGAATTGTGGATGGATAAAAAGTAGCTGTAATCACTCAGATCATCACTGAGACGTGTGTGAAAAAAATCAATGGAAAAAAGTCCAGAGCTTCCCCGAACATCATGGTGGGATATGGAATTGGAGAATGACAGGAAGCAAGTAAGAAGAGACAGGAGACGACTTTGCAGACTTAGGGGTGAGGAGAGAGAACTGTTCCTCAAGAGTATAAGCAAAATAAGCAGGCTTACTTGAACAGAGAAACGTCGAAAAAGGTACAGTCATGGGCGGATTATGTTAAACAAGTGGGTAATAAGGAACCTTTAAGTGTGGTCTACAAGACTGCAGCTGGCAAAATAAAGAAGGCAATACCTCCATGGAGCATAAAGACCTCCAGAGGTCTATGGAAGTTCTACTCCTTGCACTCCAGCCTGATGACTCCCAGGAAAATGAGGGAGGAGTACATCAAGAAGAGAAATAAAATGTGTGAAACTTCTGAGGATGCTGGTGCACCAGTTTTTGATATGAAAGAGCTAACATTAGTGGGGTATCAATGAAGAATGGAAAAGCCACATGCTATGATGGTTTGGGGGCAGAAATAATGAAAAGAAGCTTCTCAAGAACAAAACATGAATTACTGAAGATCTACCATGACTGTCTCAACTCTGGTATGTTTCCGATCCCATTGAAAAAGGTAAATCTGCTGTTCCTGCGAAACAAAGGCAAGAAAGATCCTGAAGATCCAAAATCCTACCGACCTCAACATTGCTTCCGATATTTGACAAAGTCTATGAGAAGCTAATAGACAGTAGACTAATAATAGCTTTGTAAGCAAAAGGAACCCTCAGCGAGAAACAACGTGGTTTCCGCAAAGGAATGGGTACAGACTTTGCTCTGCACGATGTAATGTAATGTGTACAGAACTGTCAGGGAAAGTATATATTTTGGGTGTCACTGGACATATCAGGAGCTTTTGACAATACCTGGTGGCCGGAAGTAATGTACCAGCTGAAGAGGAGAGGAGATGTCCCGCGAATATCTACAGAATAATTTTGGACTTTTTCGTACATACAGAGAGTATATACTCTGCCCATAATGTGAAAGTGAAGAAAAGACTCACAAAGGATGTCCCCAGGGGTTGGTCCTTGGTCCGATCTTATTGAATGTACTCTTTGACGGATTCTTGGAGTTGGGTCATCCACAGAGATATGTGGCCTTCAGCTAAGCAGGTGAGGGTCTCATCCTCATATGGAAACACAAGCCGGCAGCTTAAAGAGAAGACAGAAGTTATAATGGAGAAGATTTCGACATGGTCCTAACAAGTGAAGCTGGAATTGTCCATGTCTAAGACGGAGACCATGCTGCTCAAAGACCAACTGCAGAGGCCGGCGACTTTACATTTTGATGCAGACTCGGTAGAGTGTGTGGATGAGATGAAATATCTGGAAGTCATTATGGACGAAAATATGATCTTCCTTAAGCACATAGAGTATGTTGCCAGAAAGGCTGTGGTGGTCTTTCAGAGATTAAGGAGTAATGGCAACACAACCTGGGGCCTAAATTTTAGAACAATTAGAGTTATATATAAGGCAGTGTTTGAGGCAATGACATGGCACAATAGAGTTAAGCTTGTGAGTGAGTCACTTCCTGTCTTGGCTGAAGTGTTACCAGTGGATAAGCTGTTTAGATATATGGGCATTGTATTGGAGAGACCACCAGAAGTGGCAAGAAGAATGTTACCGAATGTGGAAAACAGACTTGAAAAGCAGTGAATTTGTCTCAACTATTACAGTATACAAATATACACTGGTCGCGGAAACTTCAAGGCCAAACTTCAAGGCCAAACTTCAAAGTCTATGGTTGGTGGAGTTACTGCTGTGCAATTGTGTGGAAAGGATAACACAATGTAGCATGTCGTCACAGAGTACTTGAAAACGGAATACTTACGGCAATGGCTGCAAGAGATCACAGACAGAAAGGGCATTCACTTAGATTTGGCAAATATACTAAAAGATCAAGCTCTTCACAAGATATGGAATGAGCGCGCCACCGAAATTTGAAAAAAGCTACAAGAATAGACAAATAGTGAGAAGAGGTTTCAGAGGAGCCATGAGGGAGTATTCGGGTAAAGGCTTCAATGCACGAAGTCGGAATATCCTTGATTGGCAAGGAGGACAGGCTTTTACCGAGAAAACCGGTAGAATACCGAGTACGGCACTAAGAACAATGAATGGCCCGATGACAGAAGAGGAGAAAGTGTGTTGCACTGTCTTACTCGTCCGAGTACAGTTGGAGTGCGGGAGGACGGTTGGTTGCGGCTTCGGGCGGTCAGCCCATCCGCCGGCGGTTGCGGGCCGTGAAACCTGTCTTGGAGCCTATAAACCCGTCGGGCGAGTGGGCGAACGGAGAGAGTATTAGCAGCGTAACAAGGGGGGGCGGATGCAGCTGGTGAGGAGGTTAGGCGGATAAGCCGGCATGACCCCCACGGACTCGGCCTCGCATGGGATGGCAGCTCCAGCCAGGACAACAGCAGTTCATGCGACACAGCAGAAGAAGTTCATCATATTATAGGTTATTCACGGTGAAGTAAGCACATTTGAAGCCCTCTCACTTGGAATTAGAGTCTATAAATTTATTTTATTGTAGCCTTAGAGTATACCTGTCGAGTCCGGTGAAATATGTACATGGCAATATTTATTTTAAAAAGTGGTGGAAGACTAAAAAATGGGCGGTAGGAAATAAGTAACTAAGGTATCACAAAGTGCTCAGTTCACCGTGAACAGCCTTTACCTACTCATTCACTACAAAGTTTCACACACATAAGGTTGCCAATCTAGGTCCGACAAACGATGCGAAGCACTTAATTAACATGATCAATTTTTTTTTTCTGTCTTTATACGATGTCCGTAAACTATTTTACGTGTTACATTTCTAGGCTATAACTCATTTATTACAATAAAAAGTCACTCGCATAAAGTTATCAACCTACGTCTGCCAAAATGTACGAAGGGCATCAGTACCGTTTTATCAAACAAAATACAATACATTTTTTTTTATCTACACACAATACGCGAATGCTATTTTTAAGACTTCTTTTTCGTTCTTCAGCGTGCATTATTTTTCAAATAGCAAAATAATAAAAGGATGTTTTCACAATCATTTTTATTTTTAAGCATGGAAACTACTGTAAAACATTTTTTTTTTAAATCCGTAACGGGGGCGTGTAGCACGTATTCATCTTTATTAGACCGTTAACGCAACACTGCTTGTGGGTAGACCACCTATAATTTTGCATTATGATTTGATAACAAGCTAGACGCAGCATATTAGTTCCACACGTCGTCGACATAGATTAGTTAAAAGTACAGAGGCGAAGTAACTACTTATAACGCGAACTCATCCTTCTCACGCACGAAGGAAAGTCTTTTGTCAATCAGCGCCTGGTCACCTACCTTCAAACCAGCAACCACTAGGCAACATTTCGCAGTATGCAGTGACCAATCACACACAAGGCTCGTTCCTACGGCGTCGCGCAGCCAATCGGAGAAAGGTTACGCTCTCACCAAAAACACCACTACGCCATTTCGCCACCGTGTGTATCTATTCTGGTCTCGAGAGAAGTCTGAACCATTCAGCATTCGGATAGTGGCTTCCCCAGTTCTCATATGGGTCTTATTGTATAGGCTGTTTGCGATAAAACGAGCACTTTTGAAAGTCGTGCTTAGGATCTACTTTTATACACGTTGTGTATTCTTCCGCCTTATGTAAAATTAACATTGCCATGGGCCTTATCACGTTATTTATGCATCGGTCAAGTGAAACTGTGAAATTATTACAAAAGTAAATAGTACACAAATTTGCTCATTTTACACTTCCACGCGTTAAGAAAAAAAAAAACGGAAAACGGGAGAAATAATTTAAGTTACCAACATGGTTACCTAACACTTTTTATTCGACGTTAACATATGGAACTACTTTTCCTTCCATCGTTACCATCTTACTGCGCCCGTTAAAATATATGCAGGTATGGGGCAGCCACTTTGTTCTAAGGTTGATTTAAAAAGTCCTCACTTTATTGTGAACAGCATGTAATTAGTTGTATCTTATCAAATTAAAAAAAAAATCTGTAATATTTCAATGTAAATCTTTTTCAGGCCAGAAATGAAAGTCGGCATTTTGTTGAACACTCAGAAATTTTGTTGCCGAAACACAAATGTGGTTGTTAAAATGTGCCAAAGTCAGCAAAATTTGTTGTAACTAACCCTCTGTTCACGCTAGTTCTGTATAACAGTTTTTTTTTTTATATATAGTGACAATGCTGTGTATTTTCTGAAAATATTGTTGTACTGTATTAAAATCTATCGTCGCCACTTATTAAAGTTCTGAGGAAACACAATACACGCGAATATTGTTTAAGCTATTTTCCATCACCGGAAACCTCATGGCATGGCATTTGAAATTTTTTTACTACGTTGGTGAGCCGTACGAGAGAATGAGCTCCGACTCTGGCAACAGCCAAAGACCAAGTGACTTTTGCTGGAGTAAATATAGTATTTTGAAGTGTAGTCTGATTCAGCTCTTATCAGGGTCTACGAGGAAAATAGATTGCCATAGAAAGGGGGGGAGGGAAGGGGAAAGACTAGCAGAATTTGCTGCAGTGGTTAAACAAACTAAACTAGCCGTGATATTGTAAATAATCCACTCAGATGTTACACGAGTACATTTAGCAATCGGCTTTGAAATCCTAATTATTAATGGAACAAATAAATCACCGAAAAAAAACACAATTTATTTTTCAAATAGGAAACCTTAATTTGGAAGGTGGTCGTGTTTGCTACGGTCTTAGCTCTAAACCGATTTAACTTTAAACGCAATTTGTACGTATGGAAACCGCTGCGGTTTTTTTTTCTTACCTTCTGACAAACAAAATGCTTGTTTTGTGTGTTCCTACGCGTGAAAACGCGTGTGTTGCACTTAATACTTGATTACATCGGTTCACAACACTTGTGATGTCTACAAAACACGGTAACTTTTATCCCTTGAAGTTTGACTTTCCCCGTGGGAAGGGGAGCGAAAGCTTCGATCTTCGTTTGGCTAAATGTGGAAGGATTTGGGCCACTGGGCGTTCCCAAGACAAAATCATGACAT
This sequence comes from Dryococelus australis, assembly GCA_029891345.1. Classification (NCBI taxonomy): domain Eukaryota; kingdom Metazoa; phylum Arthropoda; class Insecta; order Phasmatodea; family Phasmatidae; genus Dryococelus; species Dryococelus australis. The sequence continues at coordinate 322,544,239 of CM056995.1, read as the reverse complement.
AATTCAGCGCTATAAAACAAAAGGAAAGCGTTTTCAATTGCCATTACTTTCAATAATAGGTATACTTTTATTTTACATTTTTACCACCAATTTTTTGACAAGATTTTTTTTTTTGTAGCTCTTCACGTCAACTGGGAAAAATTTTATAACACGTTATTGCGGGATGTGCTAAACGAAAGTTGAATTTTAATAACTAACATCAACTGAATACTTTATGGAGCTACAACATACGTACAGCTACTTTCGATCACTGACCACATTTCAGTAGACACGGCACATCAAATCAGCGTTAAAATATATGCAGCTACGAGAAATATATATATATATATATATATATATATTTTTTCTTCTTCCAAAGTTTGATTTCAAAAATATATAATTAATTGTGAGCCGACTATATTTTAGTTAACTTTTTTTTTTAAAGAGATTTCCGCACACGTACCTGGAATATTTCCTCGCGAAATTAACGCATCGGTGCTAGGCTCCGGGAGGCGTATCTAATTACACGGCCGTTTATGTTTCATCCTGGAAGTTCGTAGGCGGTTCGCCTGCGTATTGTGGCAGTCGGCAGGGAGGCGAGTTGGTACAGTAAACAGGCAGCTGCGAATAAAACAGGGCTCCTGCTTCTCCCACCAAAATGTCATAAATGCCGGGGGTAGGAGGGGTAGATAAATTATACTGCTCTACGCAAAGTGCGTATACCCAACTCCGACTTCCCTCCTGCAGGCTAAAACCTCGTGAGAAGGGGAAATTGACTAAAAAAAACCACCACGACTTTGAGGCAACTGAAATGGAAGCGATTTTATTACAACGTGCGAAATATCAAATAAATATCAAATAAATAAATCTGTTCACCATTTATTGAGTGTTCTTGAAAGATCTCCTAATTTCCACCTTCCTGCCGTAATTTAAAGAAAGCATGCAATTGTCGATCAAGACAACGAACTAAAAGTCGTGAAAACAAGTTTTTTCTTATTGACCTATCCTTTACTGTACCGTGAACAAGTCAAAAATAAGTCGATTACAGCTCTCACGAATTTAGGCATATTGCATTAAAAAAAAAAAACATGACACTTTTTCTTGTGTCGATACCTTGGTAAGCTCTACAATTAGTGTTTACAATAGATTTATTCAGTTATGAACAGATAATATTCTCAACCGTAAATTTGAATGGTGCTTCGTTTGCTGTGAACAATTTGCTTAGTATTAGGAGATATCTAACTATAGTGTATTCGCTGTTTCTTAAAACTTTTTTAATTAAACCCCGTCGCACATGGGGTGATTTTCAAAATGTTTTGATTTAAAAAAAAAATGGGGCGTGGCTGTGTTGGGGACACGGCCGTTTGTTTTGCGTGAATACGTCTACGTTAACGCCCTTGGGCGCCTTTACGTTTATTTTACGTTACCGGCACCGCTTCACTCGATCATATGGGGTTTTATGGTTATCACTGGGTTGCTTTTGAAATGCTCTTTCCAGCCGTATACGATTTCTGTATTTCGACTTAGCTTTTTGACGAGTATAGACCGAAATTGTGTTAAGTTTTCTAAATTTTTTACATTTAACTCGTACAATTTCACCATAACCACGCCTCACAATTGTTTTTATACACGCAATCGATTGATCTTGACGAGAGCTGTCGATAACGAACGTCGTAGCTTCTCCCAGTCAAAAGTTATATATACTACGCTGAAGTTATGACACGCGGCGAAACGAACTCAAAATTATCCCCCCCTCCCGTAGCGATGCTTAACAGTCCTCACTCAACGTAAAAAATGTTTTCATCCTTTAGCGACGAGTGGTGTAATTTAATTTTGAATTTAGACGATGCATTCGGAGCTGCGATGCCAAACTGTATCCCCTAATTTTGTTATCATCGAATTTTTTTCTGGATTGCCTCCCACTATGGTCGCAAATTTAACGACGTGTTCACGTCAAAAGTGTGACAAAAACCGCGAATAGACTATAACGACGTTCCGACATGCTGGTGACCAGTGCCGCCATTTTTGTTTCTTTCGTGCAAGGCTGAAGTTTGCAGTATGAGCTACTGTTTAATTTATGTATTCTTTAATTCTCCTGCCAGCTCAAGCCTGTGAGGGGATTTTCGAGCTCAGAAAGTAGTTCAAAAAATTTCTTAGCTGAATTTTTAAAGTTTTTTTTTTTATATTATACAATTTTATATGCCTTAATCTTATCGTTTAACTATTTCATATTAATTAATATTTTTTTCAATTTTAATTAATAATTTTAGTTCTGAACTTAATTTGAATAATGAATGTAAATTTTAATACACGTTTTTGAATACTAATTTCCGTTGACAGTGAAAAGCAAGTTAAAGAGAGATAGTAAAATCAAATTAACAATCTTCAGAATGATTATTATTTTATTATTATTAATGAATAAAAGAATATCCAGAGGGCTGAAAAGCTAGCAGTGTCGAAGGCATATATTTGCTCACTTATGTGACAGCTCGAGGGAACCCACACTATCCCGAGGTACCGCTGGGTCACCCACATGGTTGCGGTCGGGTCAGCAAACCTGGGAAACTCCAGGGCGTTTCCCATGCCATGTTTTACTAAAAGAGTTATCTATCTCCCAGGCCGAGCTTGAATCACGGCAACCGTGACAGTGTTGTCTTGGTGGCAGGCCGATCGACTCACTTACGGTCAGATCGTTGGGGCGCAAAGACTGAATTTAAAAGTCAAGAAATTCAAAGGAATGCTTATGGACCATTTCGGGAGATGCCAAAAATATCACTAAAAATGGAGTAGTACAGGCTGGTCTTGCTATCCCAGAGCCAACCTCCCGTGGCACAGTTGCAGTCAGTTGGTGCGCCGCCAGTCATGGGTGTGAGAGGTTCTGGGTTCGAATCCTAGGTAAGGCATGGATGTTAGTTTTCAAGCCGTCCCCTGATAAGTCTTCAGGCATAACACCGGGGGATTTTAATAGGGCCTTTCCATTCAAATTCCAATCCAACCACAATTCAAGAGGTTCCCTTAGTCGGAGGACTCGGAGGTGTGGCTCTGGTGGAGCTTTTATCCGGAAATCTCCGACGTAACCTGTAACCTGGAGGTCAGATTGAGGATGAACTCGTGCTGGCAGTGGTTGAAAATTCGCATCCGGCAATGTCGCCTCAATTTTCGTGATACAAACGATGCACCAAGACACGAAAGACTAGTGGGTTAGGGGTATTGACGTTGAGACAGGCTTTTATTAACTATATACCTAGTGGGGCGGAAGTGTCTAGGAACCACGGAGGATGCGGTGGCAGTATCTAAGGGGGGGGGGGAGCATCTGTTTCCCGCATCCGGCGAGGCCTGCTGACATGAAGCTCCACATTGGATTAGTTTTAGTCCAAATATTATCAAAATTGGCAACATCACCGGTTTGACCTACGAAACTATCCGAAGTATAATACCCGTCCATCAACAGAGCCATGTTATTGTTGTAGAGGTCCTGACAACTTGACTCACACCATGGGGAAATGGGCTCTATTCCGGGTAGAACTGGTTCCACAATAGAGCGATGCGTTTCTGATGCAATACAGGCCGACGCACAGTGAAACAGAAACCAAATCTAACTGGAAAAATGTAATACAAGTAGTCCTTTACGTACTGCGATTCATCTAGCATAACCGATAGTTTACATATCTGAATTTGTTATTGTCACTGTCATGTATCAAGCGACAAACAGCTCAACATTTATGGTTTGTCAGCATTACAATGGTAGTACGTGTTGAACGAGTAGTGTGCAAGGGAATTTTTTCTGCGATAAAACAACGAAGAACCAGCCAATTCTTTTAATCAGAGTCCTGAGTTGTTACCAGGTGGGTATGTAGTTTTGTGTGTAATAATATGACAATACTATATATGACATTTGTTCAATTACGATGGTGATTGTTTAGACCTATGATAAAGTGATGATAATGTCATGTATTTGTAATATTTAATTTACATAGAGATTTTAAAAAATCGTTTCGAATCTGTGTATTTTATCTAGCACCACTATATAGCCTAAAGTGAAGTTCAACTCCCAATTTACAGCAAGTGCCCATACTTGCCCCCTTTGTATATAAATATTTGTTTTTAACAGAAGCGCATCTGCCAATGTTGCATGTGTACATAAGGACAAAAAAGTTTCGCGGTAGTAACCGGTATTAGAGCGTTTTGGCATTACATGATTATCTAGTGCGGAAAAATGACCTATTAGACTGCTTAAAGACATGGCAAAGGGGAAAATAATAAATGAATTCCTTTTTCAAGTGTAATTTAAGGGGCGATACATAGAAGCAACGCAAAAGCAAGAAGTTACAACTATAGTCCATTCCTGATTGGAAGCGAGTTATGCCTAGAGTGTTTTTTGAAAGGTTGATTTTCATAACATGTTAACCTGTTTTTTCAATAACCTGTATTCCACAAATATATAACACTGTAGTTAACTTTAAGAGTACTGTATTATTGAATAAATGAACCTTTACCGTAATATCTTCTATAACTTGTTAATTCATATTTAAAAAGAAATAAATATTACAACAGCGAGTGCAGCGACGTGTTGGCAACGGCCGGTAAGAAATAGTTCACAGAAAAAATATTATTTTAACCTCGTTTTTAATATACTATTAGTAAATCAAACGGTGCCTATTGAAATATTAAAAAATTATGGTAGCCCCGATGGCAAGATCTCATTTTTATAGTTTAAAATAACAGCGGAAAATATCGTGAGTAGGCCGTAATGGTACGGTTTTGTTTTATCGAGCAAGAAAGCAACTGAAAAACTGTCTGCTGGGTGAAGCTTGTAGCGCTCTCGCACTCGCTCTCGCTCTCCGTCTCTTTCACACTCAGGAAGTTTCACTTCGCTAGTAAGCAACGAAATTATACATTTTTTTCAATTGTAGCATATTTCGTACTTATTGCAGCAAATTAATGATTTTGTACTTGTAATTTACAACTGAAAAGAGATTTTAATGTTTGAATAGTTATTTTAATATATTTAGATATGATGGTGGAGCAGTTACCAAGTGAAGCTGGCAGACGTGGCGAGTCATGACACGGCGTGCTGCTTTTTGCCAAACGAAACGTGAATTATTCTTACTCCGAAAAATACTTTAAATTACCGCACCACGTTTGAAGACATTGTGTTTTTTTAACCTACCTAGGCAAATTACGATGTTGTGATAAATCTGTGTTTCCACGGCAGTAATAAATATACTGTGAAGTGTGTTTCGTTAATCATTGTGTCTGTTAAATGGCGTGCCTTTGTGCATCGTGGTCGATTCGCTCTCTCTGTGTGTGCGTGATTTCGAATATTTGATTAGCACTATTTATACATTTTAACTGTGAACTGGTTTTATGACGAAGTTAATTATCTACATTTACGTCTGTTTATTTATCACAACATTGTACCTTTCCCCTAAGGGGTTTGAAACACAATCGGGTAACATAATTTGTCACAATCCCAGAATAAAAATGCTAAGCCCAGCCGGATGATTTTCAATAAACATAATAAACAGTAAGCAGCAATACACAGAAATATTAGTGGAATAAAAGTTATCGTAGGCTTATTTGTGTGCATGTTCACCGTTATTTTTAAATGTTTGTATGACAAAAATGAGCAACACGAGTTGTGGGTTTGAATTTAATGTGCCTTTTTCGTTTGACTGGTTGTTCCTTCGTTTTAATATTTATTCCAATTGAGACCGTCCTTTTAAAAAAAAGTGACCCAACACATATCAATAACAAAAGGATAATTAGTACAGCCCTTTATCTCGCAGTCGTAACAGTGTTAAACACAGTCGCGGCAAAATACTAACGTGCATTACATGTATTGCGCTATGTTGTGGGAAACAAATATGTTAATGTAAAATAACAGTATCAACTGTCGTCAATTCAGGCATATTTAAACGTCATAAAGCTGACCTAAATAATGTTGGAGGCCTAAACTGTGAATATTCATACGTAATGGTTTTTGAAAAAGACCTAAGACAGAATTCTTTGAAAAGCTGTAAACAGTAAACAACACATTTGACAGGTATAGAAGTAGAAGTCACATTTCAATGTTTATTTTTAGGTGTAGCGAAAGTATACGAACATATGTACACACACAATAGAATATAAACAAACATTGATTTCGACAGATGCTACATGGCAGTCACACGGCAATGTTTGTTTACATTTGGCGGAAGGATACGAAACGGGCCTGCAAGTAGATATTTTGCAGGGTTCCGAGAAAGTTGCTTCCAATGAGGAATGGACTATAGTCGAGCTTTGGGGAAAGTATTTGTCGTAAGGGTCACACATGTTATCCGCCACTAATACACGTAGTTAAGTATATTTTATCGTTATTTAAACTGCATTTGTTCTCACTAATTTCACTGCTATGCACGTGGCGCCACCTAATCAAATCGCACGTTAAGACTATGTCAGCACTATTGGTGGGAGCGTACGCGTTGGTAGGGTTAGCGTGTGTTTCAATGTGTGACAAGACAGCTACGGACGGACCAGTCCTTTTCATCTTGGCATTAAGTTTTGTACGATGGGTAAGTAGTAAGTTCTGCATTTCATTCCTATAACCGCTCACATCAGTATTTGTTTCGTCGCGAGTCACGTTTAACGTCTGATACAAGTGTTACGGCTATCTTAAATTTACACTGTGATTTTAAGATATCATTTTGGATAAAATGTTTTTCATGAACTGTAGTTCTGCCAGACTGCGCTCTCCTCCTGCCATGTTAGAAATATGGAGCTTAGATACACATTTCGTTATTCCGTGATATTTACTACAGATGCGCCAGTATGGCAACAGGAGGTATCCCAGTTTCATGTGAAAAGACGAGAACTGTTTGAGGAAGTTTTGCTTTTTAAGCCATGCAACGATGCATTATTTTATTACGTAGTGCGAAAAGAACTCATTCTAAGGACACAACGAAAGTGATTAGGATAACTTGAAGTGCGTTAAGGCGTGCAATAAAAAAGAAAACAATTGAAGCAGTGCAATAGAACAAAAATAGTGTTTTCTAATGGAGAGCAATGCGTGGCTGGATGGAACAGTTAATTTGTGCAGCACAAATGTCGGACATACACCAGCAGCAGTGAAACCTCTTCCTTCAAGACAAGTAAGATATAGAAAACGGTTTGGGGAGAAAGTGGGGTGAAAACAAAGAGAAAAGTTCATGCCATCATTACAAGAAATGTCACACGAAGAGCTACGGAAGCTTCTTTGAGAATGTTTGGCAACAGTGATGCTGCAGGGATTATTAAAGACATTACAGAAACAACACTAACAAGGGTTACAAAGTAATAAAAAGACCTTAAGGTCAACTAAACACCAATACAATATAGTGTGGACGAATCCTTAGGATTTTTTATTGGACATTTCTTATCTAAAAAAAACAATATCTTAATACATGTCTTGTGGCAAAATCAAGAGCTAGTAACATGTACCCATCATACACGTGTATTAAAAGATGCCAAAAAGAAGTGCTATCCACCAAAGGCTACTATAACATTTACAGAGATTTCTTCGAAGTAATTGTTCAAGATATTGTAAACCATACAATTCAGCGACTTATGACTGTAAGAAGATTTAATAAAACAGTTTATTCATAATTATGATACAGCGCATGCATTATTTAGGTGGGGTTGTGATGGTAGCAGCAATCAGTGTGTTTATAAACAGAAATGTCAGTCTGCAAAGTTAAAAGATTTTGCTTTATTGGTTATTTCTTTGGTGCATTTGCAGATATATTCAACTGTAAGTGAAACCAGAAACAATGTAATAATTTTTGCAAAATCCTCGTCCGTCATCTCCAAGATTTTCATGTTCCATAAAAATGCTACACAAAAAGGAAGCAGCTGAAATGTGCAAGAGAGAAATTAGTCCAATTGAGGAACAAATACAGTCTTTGCTCCCAACAATAATAGTTGTCAGACCATAGTTGATGACAAAATTTGCAGTTCCCTAACAGAAATGTCAGCACAGAAGTGTTACATTTTTTGCGCAGCGCCGAAACAGATGAATGACATGCAGTTAAAGCCGCAAGTGTTGAATGTTAGACAAAATACATTTGGCTTGTCACACTTTTGCATATATAAGATTCTCTGAAGGTCTTCTGCATATCTCTTATCGTCTTGATGTACAAAAATGGCACATACGAAAACCAGAAGACAAAACCACGGTATCTACAAAAAGCATTGTGCAACGATTTCGTTCTGAAATGGGTCTAATTGTTGATCAGCCTTAATGTGGAGGAGTGAGATATTCTAAAGACGGCAAAACTGCACGACAATTCTTCCGCAATCCAACTAAAGCAGCTGAACTCACTGGAATTAAACTTACAGTTAGATGTAACGCGATAGTTACATTTTCCTGTACACCAACTTCAACAGTACGCATTCCAAACGAGAATCATTAACCATGAATGATGTCATGCATCGCAGTAAACTTTTCGTTCCGTTCGTATGTGAGGGGAAATGGAAAGGAAATAATTTTTCAATAATGGAGAAATATACGTTAGACGCACGCCGGTCTACAATAGAACACAATGTTTACAGTTTGGGGTTGTGATCTACTACATAGGTGACTATTCGTACAAATAATCAGCACGTCCAATGTGTCGATTCACGTGTCATTAAGGCTGTGTCCGAACCTAGCAATGCACTTGTGTATATAGGCATACTCCACTCGGCTCGATACGTGATACATTTCGATAGACATACTTATTCACATCCTTTACAGCATCTAGCTAACTGATAGGATTCTGAACAAGCATTTTGATTCAATAGTGCGGTGATACAACAAGAAAGGTGGATTTACACCAACAGAAGTTTCGTGGTCTCTGCAAGTTAACAGATCAGATAATGAGGAAACGACAAATTTTATAAAATATTGCATTGTTTCTAACGTTTCACTGTCTAATTAGCACAGTTATTACTAGTCAATTTGTTTCTTCAAAATAACAAGTTCATTCTGTAAAATGTTACATCGTAAAATAGCAGATACATAGAAAACACCGACAACACCTTTAAAACCACTATAGGTCTCTTTTAAAGCACACAATCTGAACTTAACTTAACTTATAATAACTTTCGAGCCTTACAAAGACATATACCTACGTACGCATAATATGTGTATATTTCGACCACATGAAGTACTTTCACATTACGAAACTTACAGCCGTTCGCCGTTGTAAGTTTATGTTCCTACGCAAATGCGAGACTGTTTATCTCAGTGGCAAAGTAGCGGAGTTGGTAGAACGTCAGCCCTGGATGAGGGGGGGGGGGAAGGTGGGGAAGGGGGGGGGGGGCGGTTCCAACCACTTACAAAATTTCCTTGTACATGTAATAATTATGTTTTGAGAAAAAAATAATTGTATACGTCGTCCCATTTTGTCAACACAATCTGCCATTTCGGACACGGCCTACGTTTATAATACAAAACCTAATGCATTTAGAATTATGCAGTAGGTGCTTCTCTGTCATACAGAACCACATCTTCTGTATTTGCAGTTTTCCATTAATGTTTGTATTCTTAATTCCAGTGAATTTAAACAGGCAGCAAGTCGGTCATGTTTACTTTTGTTCCTAAGAACACCTCTTAAAATTAACCATATTAAAGCAGATCATACTTCAAAGCCGACATTTTCTATAAGATAAACTTATTATTTGTAAACAAATATAATCGTCAATATGTGCACATACACGCCTTTTTCATATTGTTTTATACTTACATTACTGTAAATAACAGTTTCCCGCCAATAATACCGACTGTTCCGTACTGATTGGTCGTAGCCTCGACATTTTTTCTTAAGATATAAAATACAACTATTTATTTCAATGCTTAAGGAAAACTCACCAACGCACACGACCTGATAAGGTTCCACTGGGAACCAAAACATAAGAGAACACACATTCGTTTCTTCTGCACACAACTTAACGCATAATATCGTGCTTAGATATTTCTATTGTAAATCCAGCTTTACTTCAGACGTCGCAGCTTACGCTACATTACGGTGTGCAGGCGTGTATAAACGCAGTCGAATCAATACATTTCTCTGTTCATAGTGGACAGTTGTTACCAAGTAAAAAATAAATATTATTAAATATCTTGACTGTCAAAAATTTTTCGTGTATTCTGGAATGTTTGTCGTCTCCTAGCCTACAAATGGACAATGACAACAATTTACGAACACTGTTGGAATTATTTGTGACAGTAGGGCATTCTTGTGTTTTAACTTTGTAGCATATTAACGTTATTGTAATTTACTTTTACTAAAGTAGTTATGTTCTGTGTGCCCCATGTTTTGTTGAATGAATAAATACTTTTTTCATTAACGACCACTCATTTTGTTTGCACGGTAATACTATACTAACGAAATATTTTTATAACATGCGAGATCATCTTCATAACAAGGAGTGTTAATTCAAACAGCAAGTGTACATTTGATTCATTTATCGGGGATATTTTTTTCCTTTTGACTAGCATTCCCCTACCACTTAACAATGCTAATTGTAATATGTTAGTATAATAATATATGTATGTAGTGGATCATATTTTCAAAACAGTTTTTCTTCCGATATTTAAAAAGGAATAAAGACGTTTGTGGTGCCTAAATTCTGCGAGAGGCGTGAGTCGTTTAAGCCGTCCTTACACGATGCGCAATTTCTGCTACTTTCTGTTGTACTCATGGCCACAACAGAAGGAATACAAGTTTCTATAGCAGAAGGGAAGAAAGAACGCATCAGTTCATACCCACACGGTATCTAAAGTACTAATAGAAACTTGTAAATGGTAGGCAAACAACTCGCAGGGGACAGGGGTACAAATTCAACCAAATGTTATATGCAGGTGCTTTGTGGTGCATCCAAAAGGCACGGCGATTATTTTTTTTCTCCTGAAGACTGCATTGGCTTAGATTTTAACGCACTAGTACTATTAATGTATGATATGAGTAACGGCACTGCTTATGTATGGAAAACAAGGTACTGTATTTAAGTGTATGTACTACGGACATTTATGACACTCATTAAAACATTGGCATATTATTTAAACAAGGGCGTAGCTAGGAATGTACTCTTGTCGGGGGGGGGGGGGGGAGATTTCTTAGGTCTATTTTTGAGCAAAATACAAGACCAGTATTATTAAAAATTTATAGTTACAAAATTCTTTATATTCAATAGCTTCATGTACAGATATGGAACCACACGATGCTATAAACATTCTTCATGTTCAAGACAGAACACATATTCATTTAACCAACATATAATAAAACTTGTCATTTTGTTTTCAAATTTCATTTCAGTAATGGTGGCAGGGGATATGTCCCAATATACCACCCCCTCCCCAACGCCACCCCGTCTAGGCTACGCCCCTGATTTTAAATAGTAACTTTAATGAGCATAATAATCAATATTGTGCCCTTCGTAATTAAAAACGCTTATACGGTTATACGGCCAATAGAACGCAGAACTGTTACAATATTAAACTTAAGGCTTTCATGTGTGCCTGTTAACATTACTCACGCTATACAGCTCAAATGAACTACTTTAGAAAACAATAGACGTGGTTAGCAAACAACCACTGCTCGTCGACTGTACTGTGCTGGTTCTTGCGTATTATTACTTTTAGACAAAAACATTGTGGAAATAAACATTTTCTAACAATAAAGTAAGTTATAAACAGCCATAATTTGTCGCATAAAAAAACTCGGTACCCGTCGGAAATTCGAACTCTAAAATCTACAATTACGTGGCACAAACCACTTGCAGTGTACATTTGTGAAAAGATATTATATGAAACATAAATCCACAGTTATCGCGTATTTTATAAAGTGGTGTTTATTATTGTATTATGACCGCATGAGTAATATGCAACGTTTCCCATTACTTATGAGTACATTATGTTTCATTTTGTTCATTCGTTTTACAGAACTTATAATTTTTTTGTAAACGGATATATACGACGAGGGAAAGGAACTCGGGTGTCCGCCACATTGTCTGTCCCAGCGTGTGCGTATAGCAGACATCAGAACACGTTCTACTGTTGCGGCGTTTGGACTGGGGGGGTAGGGATGGAGTACGAGTGAGAGAGAGAACATTCCCCAAGCACACGCCACGAAAATGGACTAGCGCGACGTGGTGTTCATCCCTCGAACTACAGCTGGAGTCGTCAGAAAATTCAACTTGGGGAAGTCCACTCTAGGTATGCCTTTTACTCAGTGGTATTACGTGGCAGACAGCGTGAAATTAGCTACTTCCAGAGAAGCAACAAAACAGGATGATGAAAATACGATTACCCACTGAGGAAAACGCAATTTTTTTTCCTTCTGAAGTTTACAGCTCTGAAGTTTTGTTGAAGCGGGGCATTGCAAACAGTTAGTGCTCAGATGCACAAGGTTCAATTCTGCGCTAGGTGAAGGATTCTTTTCGAAGATTTTTCAGGTCAGCCTAGTTTTTGTATAAGCACACGTCCATGTTTAAGACGTCCTGTCAAACCACAGAAACAATTTTCGTTTAACCTAATGTTTGTAAATTTCTTTCCGAATTTCAAAAATAACTAATTTTGACACCATGTTTCATTTGGTACAACAATAATAGTCACGCAAATATTTACAACATGGTATAAAATCGCACTAAATACTAAACATAGTTAACTGGTTTCCAAGGGAGTAATGTTAAGGAGAAGAGCGAACTAAGGATCTGCAGTCCTTCCGCTGCAAACTACACTGTTGTAATAATGTTTTCCCTTCAGTCTAACACGAAAATGATACGCATTTATAAATAAACATGAAAGTAGTGTAATTCAGTATGTGCGGGAACAGGAGTTAGGAGGCGGGGACCGGGGCCGACCACTGCCATCTTGTATTGCGTCATTTCGTGCCGCCATCTTGGATTCTCGTACTTCCCGCTCTATCATTCCGGTCACGTGACCGCAATCTTGGATTACGTCATTTCCTACCGTCATCTTGTTAACCAGTACGCCGTCATCTTGATAGCCAGTATGTCAATTTCCATGCTTTATCTTTCCATGTTTCTCTCTTACATTCTCTTTCTTTCCTCTTGTTCGTTTCTAACTCTTTCCTCTCAAATTCGTTCGATTAGTCACTCCACCGCCATATTGTAATGTCACCACCAAAAAAATTTCCAGCGATGCCATATTTGATTAACATGAATTCCGCTAGTTAACTTTGCAGTCATTTTTAGTCTGCTCCGCCTATTTCGCCCGACTCTTTATCGATGAGCCATGCTGGTTCCGACAGGTCGTCACGATCCAGACTTACTGTCGCTACTAGCCTATCGTGACTTGCATGTCGCTCCGTACAGCTCTCGATACAGGCACTGAAGTTACAATCATAATTGTTCAAAACATATTTAAAAGTAACCAGAATGCTTGTAAGGGCGTTTTTTTCCCTTCAAAATCTTTAACCGTCATAATTGTGCAGGAAGATATGTACTGGCTTACAAGATGGCGGAATCAAATCTGGCGGTCGTATGACTTGAATGATCGACCAGGAAGTCTGAGAATCAAAGATGGCAGCCGCATAGATGGAATGATAGAGCATGAAGTGGAAAACCAAATCGCTAAATCAAATATGGAAGTTACATGTATGAAATGGCAGAGTATGAAGTGCAAAAAAAGTTGGCGGATGCATGACGAATGCAAGAGTATGAATAAATAGGAACACTCGGAGAAAACACTCTGAATTATAGAGGCAACATGGAATCACAAAGCATGAAAATTGACATACTGGCTAACAAGATTGCGACTGGAAATGATGTAATACAATAAGTAGTATAAAAAGGTAGGTTCTGGCACACCTGGCATCGAGCTGCGGACACCAGGAGCGATAATTTCCCTCTTTTCCCTTTTGCCCTCAAAATTTCCATAATTTTGCTCCCGCCACCAGAGACCATCTTGGCAGCCAGTGCCAATTGGCATAATCCAGAAAGGTTGCACAGTGTAGCGGTGGTTTGCACATTGGGATGGAATCTGTCGGAAATTGAGCAATTCCTGAAAAATTGAGAAGTCATTCCTGGTGGCCATCTTGGGATCGCCGACCTACTACTACCCAGAACAATTGTCGACCAGCTGAGGATGACGGCCATTTCAGCGGCCAGAGCCTCGCTGGCAGTGGCGGTGGGGCATCAAGACACCACGAACGATCGGATCTCGTGTAACACTGCCGCCCGCGGGGTCAAATATGCCCCATGCTAACTTATAAGCATAGTTGGCTGTAATTACTGAACAGATCGAGATGTATCACTATGCGTAAACACAACATCGAGGTTATCATAGTGGACTGGCTGAACATGTAATATTGGACAGAAACTGTTTTAAGTGCATACATTAATGGTTCGGGAAGGGTCGACTGCTTGTAATTTCAAAGGCTTGGCACATTCATTGAAGGTTCGGGCAGAATATGATGGCTTGTAATTGCAAAAGGCTTGGTACATGCATTGAAGCTTTGGAGAGAGTATGTATGTCAGTAATTGCAAAAGGATTGGTACATGAGTGCAGGTCGGAGCCAGAGTATGACTGTCATGGTAGTCTATTCATGGCCATTGAGACCATCGAATATCTGCCAACATGTTAGCATATGCTTTCAACTGGTATTTAAACTACGATACCGTATTTATTCGAGTAGTGTACAGAAAAAATGCATCAGGTGCAGGGATTAGAACCCATGCTCGCTCCCTTTTACTGGAACGAGAGTTTATATTAGAAGCCTTAGGCTGCTCGGCCAACCTGACAATTTGTATTAGTGATTGAATTACATAGGTTTTGTCAAAAGACATATGATGTATGGTCTTGTCTGCTTGTGTAATACGCACTTGTGGGTTGGTAGGCATATCCGTTCGTTCACCCTAGTGGACGACTTGAGAAAGCACACAGAATAATGCAAATAACTATCTGTAATTGTATGTGTGTGTATGTGTGTGATGGCTTTGGTGCGCTAGTACAAGTGAGGACTGACTGTAATTACAGACACTGATGTAGATAGTGATAGTTACTCTCTTCATGTGGTGTTTTAGCAGTGGGGGCCCCCCTTGCTTCTCCCCATCGACGAACGAAGATCCAATGTCGGCTTTATGACGATTTGTATTACCACTCTACGGGAATCGAACCTGTGATACCACACAGATTGTTCAAGGCACATGCATTGTTTCCTTTCAATAGTATACCGGTGCATATGTTGTCAAGGGGAGGAGGTGGCGATACAGTACTTGGTCGGTATCTACCATGCACAGAGGGTGGGGCCAGTCATTGCAGTCTCCACTTCCAACGAGGTTTCATCGATAACGGTGAGATGTGCTCGTGGCCTAGGGGTAATTCACTGCTACATGGTTTAAGGTAGGGGATAAATTGTTTCTTAAAAAGCTTATCATTCTAGCATGTGTTGTATGTGCTGGGAATCGGCTGTGTATTTATTGCCATGGACCGAGTGACATCTCATTACATACATACATGGAAATTTTGGTACACGACACAAGCGCAAATTCGGTCCCCCCCCCAACAAGTGGTGTGGTTAACAATCTGTCTGGAAGTATGTACGTGCATTGAAGGTTCGGGTATGTCTGTTAGTAATTATTATTACCTGCATCGGTACACAAGTGCAAGTCGGAGATAAAAAGAAAAATGGATTTCATACATCCTATGTGTGAGTGTGCCAGTTTAAGAGTTACATTTATAATGCTGTCTTTTGAGCTGGTGGAAGTAATGTTCCCTTCCGAATATGGTTGTGAGCATTTTTTCCGTAATGTTAGGGACAGCATTTTTTTTCAATAAGTATATTTCTGAGGCTGGTGGTTAATTGTGAACTAACATTACCTAATGTATGAACACTGAACTGATAGGTGCTAACTGTGGTGCTTATGTTTGTGCTTAGGACATACTAGACCTAGACCCCTCGATCCTTTTCGGTGACCAACTACGCTTTACATAGCCATGTGTCATACTTAAATTGTTCGGAACTTATAACCAACTATGTTTGTATGCTGACATAAGTTTTACATGACCCTTCTCATCTTCTGGGGTGGTATCTATGTTAGGAATTTGACAAGTGGTTCGGACATTAAGACTAACTATGCATATTGATAGACCTAGTAAATACTGGGCCTTGTGGGTCATATGGGGTGATGTTCATGTGGTGCATTTGGCTACTGTACCATGGCCAGTTCAGGCCAACAATGCTTATACGTAGTCATAGGACACACACTAGACATTGCGAGTCTTATCATCTAAGGCGATACCTATTTTATGCATTTGGTAGTCGTATCTCGTGCAGTTCGGAGATTGCAGTCAACTATGCTTATACATCAACATTGGGTGTACTTAGCCACTCGACTCTTCTCGTCATTGGGTATGGTGTCCATGTACTGAATTTAGCAACTATAACTTACTGGCAGTTGAATATCACATGGTTCATAAATTACAGAAAACTATACTTATTTATAGAAATAGGTCATACTTGACTCTACGACCCTTCTCATATTCGGGGTTGATGCTTATGTTCTGAATTTGGTAGTTGTAACTCCAGCAGTTAAGTAATTACAGATAACTATGCTTATAAATTGTCATATATCATACTGGTGATTTCAACCCTTCTCGCAGTCGGGGTTTACGACTATGGTTTGAATTTGACAACAAAAAACATAAATGGTTCGGAAATTACAGCCACCTATGCTTTTAAGTCGAAGGTCATGTTTGACTCCGCGACTCTTCTATTCGTGTTTGATGCATATGTTATGAATTTTACAACTATAACTTAAACGGTTCGGAAATTACAGCCAACTATGCTTATTAGTTAACATCATGGAGCATATTTGACCCCGTGGATGGCAGTGTTACACGAGATCCGATCGTTCGAGACACCTTGATGCCCCACGGCTGCCACCAGCGAGGTGCTTGCCACCAAAATGGTCGACATCCTCAGCAGATCGACAATTGTACTAAATAGACATAGGTCAGTGATACCAAAATGGCTGTTGGCATAGGTCATATTGGACCCTGCAGCCCTTCTCCTTGGCATGGTTAATGTATATGTTATGAATTTGGCAACTATACCTTTAACTTTTCGTAAATTACAGCCAACTATGGTTACATGGTTGACATGCGACCACCATATTGTTGGTCAGTGGTGCTCGTGATCCAAGATGGCGGCGGGGACCCTCATGGGGACCTTTCTACAAAATGAGTAATTTGCCACTTTGAGGAGTCACCCGCTCGATTATAATAATTAGGGAAAACAAAGGTGGCCGGCACTGGCTGCCAACGTGGCCGCCAACGGCGGGAGGGAAAAGGGAAATTCTGCAGGATAAATGGAAAAAAATGACATTTTGTACACGAAATCGACCGTTTTAAAAGAAAGGGGAAAAAGTGAGCCAGAACCGCACTTTTTATACTATTTATACGGTACACAATATACTCAACTGAGTGGCGTGGTATGGGTTTGAGAGGCTCTTAACTCAGGGCCTTGATAGCTGATGAGGGTGAAGTGAGATAGTTTATATTTTTCGAATTAAAAATTGTTAGTTTTATGCGGAAATTTAATTTAGCGAAATATCTTAAATAAAAAAGACTTGTTCGAAACAAAATAGTTATTGTGGAGTTCTACACTATAGAATTTTACCTTTCTAATAAAAACAACTCAAAAACTTCTCAAAAAGAAATATGGCCGTGTCTTACTTGAGATGTACATATTCCGATTATACACATACATATTGAAATGAAAAAAACACCCGCAGTGAAAACGAACCAACTTCTCTGCAACAAGCGTTTTTTGGACACGAAGTCACTGCACAACATGTCAAAAAACAAAGTGAACCCGGTCATACACCAAAATGAATACGTAATAATTAAGGGTTCTAATAAAGTGTATGGTCACCCTTCGAATGGATACAGCTTCACAACACCTCATGCTTCTGACAAGCGTCGCACATTCAGTTGAGGCAGGCGACCCCTCTCTTCCAGAAGGGCGTCTTCAAGGGTTTGTAGTGTTTAGGGTGGAGGATTTCTCGCTCGGATGCGTCGCTCTAGTTGGTCCCCAAGGGGGGAGGGGGGTTTAAAGCGCTTTCATGCCGGGATTTCTGAATGTGCACTCCATTCGTAGAACGTGGTGCTTTTGCAGGCCTCTCCGAATGATGTTGCGCATCATACTCGCTATCATAGTCATGCATTAATACTGCGTTTTATCCTAATTGCCTCACGTGAGAAATAGCAAGTGGCACCAAGATCTCGCCAATGCACAGTCGAGCGGTTATGGGTCCATTGCGAATGATCAGGAGATCAGTTTTCGTGTCAAAACTCATGCCTGTCCACACCATAACATATCCACCTCCATAAGCAACCATATATTGTACAGCTGTCGGATGAAATTGCTCCCCACTTCTTCTCCAGACTAGCAGACGACAATCTGAACGATATAATAAGAAACCATCCCACTGCTCATTCGTGCAACATAGTTCGGAACATCTAAAAACGTGACTAGATTTCTTTTTCTGTGCAGTATATTTTATATATGTGTACTGATTTCAGGGTGCCTATGGGTTTTTACTAGAAAAATAGTCATAAAAAACTTTTATTCGAAAATTATACATTGTATAAACTATTGTATATGACAATTTTGTTGATTTAAATGTTTAGTAAATACAAAAAAAAACCTCATGGAAATCATTAGTAGTTCGTATTACCTTCGTGAATTTATAATTCTAAAGTCCAAGCACAGCGAGACCTTTCCATAGCACTTGAATAGTTGCAATGGAATTCTATCTGCTTTTCTTTTAATTTGCAAGTTAGAATGAAACAAAGTACACAGTGATGAAAAGAGATGAGGAAACCCACTGCCACATGGTAACATCAGCCACGTCTCCCCTCGTGCGAAAATCCGGCTTTGACACAGCCAGTAACTAAAACCCAGCTCGGCGTGATGGTAAGAAAGTGGTACAAGCACTACAGCACTGTAGCTCCTAAAATAAATAGGAAACCTGTGATTCAGGAAAGTGGAATTGGCATGGAATCCATTAGGGAAAATCACCCGTAATCTTCAAGCTGCCACTAGAATTCCCGTGAAATACTTTTCAATGTTTTAACTTTTCTCAATTTGAACGCTTAAGACTAATACAGAGTATAAAAAAAAAGAGGTTCTAATTGTTTACAGAAATTGAAGACCTCAAATTCGTAATTACCAGGTACCAACGACCACTGAAACACGTATGTAAAGCCAAATATATCCATGTAATTTTTAGTCGGGAATTTTCCTTGGTCGCAGAGCAGCCTGTGCACTCTTCTGGCAACTTCTCGGCAGGGACGGAAATGGAATATCGATCCGAGAAGGCTTTGAAGGCATTTCTTTGTATATTCAGCTTATTTTAGTTCCAATGCTTAATGATCTTGCGCTCTTTTGTAACCGCTACGGAACGGAAAAGGCAAAAAGAGGCAAAAAGAGGCAGAGGAGAGAGAGAGAGAGAGAAGGCCGGACGTAGTTTTTAAAATAGCGGTAAAATGCAGAATTCTAAATTCATCTGACAGAGGAAGAAGGGAAAACGGAGAGAGGGAGGAGATCCTGCAGGAACCTATTAAAATTCGGCTAACAAGGCAAATATGGCATTTATTTCCACGATCATCAAACTCGTCTTTCGTAAAAAGGTACCATCGCCTTCCCTCGCTATTATTCCGGTTACGTTGCCCATCACAGTAACGTTTTACAAGTTGACCACAAAGGTTGCCGAAATATTTTCTCTCTCGATGAAAGGGTACATATTCGGTGATTGATGTCAGCCCATCAACATGTGGAAGGGGAGCGGGGTGATTTGCAATGTATAACGGTATGGACGTCAAGCTGTCAGTTTGCGGTGGCGCAATTCTGAGGCGGCGAGGGGAAAAAAAATAATTTTTCTCGACACGCTGATTCCACAGTGTATCCGTCAAATTGTATGAACGGGTGACGTGCCGCTCGGTTTTCCCTGACGCTGGTTTGTCGATACGGCCTAAAGTCCCTCCCCCACGTACTACGCACGTGCCGATCAGGCTAACAGGAGATGGGGGTATCAAACGAAAGGGAATGCGGCACACAATACACGCTCTCCACGTTCCTAGAGGCTGTTCACGGTAAAGTGAGCACTTTCGAAAGTCCTCGCATTTGGAATAGTAGTCAATAAATATATTTAACTTTAACCTTGGGCGTTAACTTCCCAGTGCGGTGGAATACACATACTGTGTTTACTAATAGAATGGCAATATTCATTCTTAAAAAGGCGGTTAAGGGATAAGAAGTGGCTGAAAGGAAAAAGTACCTAGGGCCACAAAAGTGCTCATTTTACCGTGAACAGCCTATATCTGACTGGCACGCGTGCGCGGCGACACAAACATCCCCCTCCATCAGGATGCGGCGCGCGCACCGCCACCCGGAAACGAAAATTTGCATCGTCTGTAAACGACATCAAGCGGTTCGCTGGAAAAGAGGAGTTGGACGGCATGGTTCGTTTGTCGCGTGTGTCTGTAGCGTCGGAGGGGTGGCGAGTGAGTTCGGTTGGAAAGAACGAATAAGGCGAAGGGGTAGGGAAGGGAGGATTGCAGGACAGAAGGAGAGCGTTTCCGATGCCCGAGGCCGCCCAATAACCAGACCCAATCAGGTTCCAAGCTGTATCGCATCATTCATCCAGTGAGCAGGAAACGTACGATAGGTGCCGCAAATTGAGAGCGGCCGTCCAACTTCATCGGCCCGCATGACGTCACTATCCACCCCCTCCCCGTCGACACCGCAAACTTTACCAACAAAACACTTCAGCGTGCAGCAAGTGCTAGACTACACAGAACAAAAAAGTTATATGGATTGTTCAATGGCAATGTGAGCACACTTGAAATCAACCATCCAAACATATAACTTCCAGTTAAATGCAAGCTTTACCCGCCATTTTGGATTATTGGTTCTTCTTGCTTAATTATATTTTTTGACAAGAGAATATCAAAAGTACGGCTATAGCGCAATAGCTATTGACCCTACCCTGCAGCACAGACACAAAAACTGAACTACGAACTCATAACTAGCTCACAATATCGATTCTGCCGAAATTTTGGTCCCGCCATACACAGTAGCATGCTCGCCCCGAATTAAGTTGGTAGCGAATTAAGGAAAATTGGTCAAAGTCGTGGCATTGTACTGCGAGAGGAATGTTTAACTTTGTGCCATACATTTAATCTTGTATTTTATTTATGTGTACTCGAGTGCGAAGTGACACGTTAGTCTATTCGCGGTTTCTTCGCACTTTTTGAACCGGACCTTTGAAAAATTACCCCAGAGTATTATGAGTTTGGTTGTTTCCTAAATATGCCATGTATCACGAGCGTTTTATATCCATGTTAACATACAATTACCATATTTTTGGTTAAGTTAGAATTTTTTTTTTTTTTTTTTTTTACATTTTACCTTTAAATCATTATCTTAAATTTATAATCAATACGAATAAAACAGCGTGAAAATATACATGTTGTTAATGTCTTGTAGGAAAGTGTGCTTATGCAAAATAATGTTACACTAAATGCCCATGAAAGCGGCGCACTGTCCCTCTAGTGCATCTTTTTAGACCTTGTATTTTTTTTTTTTTTTTTTTACTAGACGGAGGAATATCCCGGAAGCAGAACTTTAGCAGGGCTTCACAAAAATTTAAAGGGTTCCTGACAATAACATCTTTCCATTGGAGTGAAGTGTGAATAAAGTCAATAGACCTATGGCTATGTAAAATTGTACAAATGTTGGAAGGATACAAAATCATCAGGACAGTATATAAACTATGCAGGACTTTCAAAAGTGGGCGATTCGGGATGAACAGTGCATATACTGGAAACTGGCGTAACTTGGAGGAATTACAGAGACCGTGTTGGAATGCAGGCGCTATTAACGGAACGGCCACTTTATATTAAGTTGTGGAAGAAGAATATCATGTTTGTTTGTGGATAAACGCCTCGTCAACAGCAGGATCATTAGCGACTACAGATGAGATAGACCGATTTGCCTTTTATGCGCATTTCCTCC
Source organism: Dryococelus australis (assembly GCA_029891345.1). Lineage (NCBI taxonomy): Eukaryota > Metazoa > Arthropoda > Insecta > Phasmatodea > Phasmatidae > Dryococelus > Dryococelus australis. Next base: position 322,522,217 of record CM056995.1, on the reverse strand, counting down.
ACACTGCCCTCAGAACTATCAAATTCACATGGTGAGACGGTGACAAGCATGTTCAAAGACCGTTTGTTCGCTGTTAACTGAACACTTCTGTATGCTTTGCATAGTAGGTATCGTTTCTCAGCCAATTTTATATTCTTCCCCCACATGTAAAATGAGCATTTCTGACGCTTTCGCTTTATTCATGCGCCAATCAAGTGTAATTGCGGAATTTGTGAAATCGCTAAGAATATAAATTTGTAAATAACATGGCAATTTTTTTTGTTCTAATCTACGTAACACAAACAAAAAAAAAATATTTTCATAAATTCAATGACCACAAATGTAAAAGTTACGCTCTGAATACGACGTCATCAAGAAATGTGACCTTCCCCCCCCCCCCCCCATTTTCGATGTCAACAGGCGTATTCGTTCAAATACATGCTGTTAGGGGCGGTAATTTATATTTACGGGTCAATTTCAAAAGTGCCCTATTTACCATGAACCATGTTTGGTTTTCCAACAGACACGCACATTCATATGACTAAAATATTCCGATCAGCTATCAGGTTTGCATTAAAACTAGCCCATAGAAAATCTAAAAATGTTCCAAATATATTACTTAAGTGCCCTCGCCTCAAATCCTTTTCACGTCATTTTCAGAATGCTACTGGGAAAAAAAAAAAAATCCAATATTAGAACACGGTTAGTGTTTAGTAAGCAACTCGTGTCTGCACTCTACCTCACATTTCTTCCATTTTAGGAACGGAACCAGTCGCCAAGGTGGTCAGGAACGGCGAAAGAAGCGGCCATGGTCCGTAATTAGGACCAACGCCCAGCGTTCGCCTGAAGCGATTATGGAAAATCATGTAAAACCTTAAATCAGGACGGCCTGGTCAGGAACCGAACCCGGGTCCTCCACGATACGAGTCCACTGTGTAATCACTGCGCAACCTCAATCGATTATTGCGTTTCGTACTTTGCTGTTTCAAACATGTTGCCTCACGCAACTAAAAATAAAAGGCATTCATATATGGTTTCGCCATCAAAATATTTACGAATTTTCGTGACCTAATTGAAATATACAGTCGTATTAGCAGATGTTTTAAATTATATTTAGGCCTAACTGTGGAACGAATACCGCTTACTACATAACTTTACACTGAAAAAAGTCTGTACTTTTTACAGTTTCGAACATAATATCAATCGAGGATTTTATTTTCCGAGATCATTAAGTACAAATTCAATATTGCTTTTAAGCTTTGCACCTGCACAAATTTGCACTTTACAGTTTCGGATTTTTCACTACACGTTTGGAAAAATTCGCGAGTGAAACGACACGTTTGATAGACTTCACAGACGTATGTACAAACAAGCAGCTGTGTAATGCTCGCTGGTTGCATGCTGTTTCGTTGCATGCATTTTTTTGGCTCAGCGTCCTCCAGCAGGTATCAAATAACGAGTCGATCAACTGCAAAAGGAACTCAACAAATGAGTCATTGAACTCTTAAGGCGCCCCGAAATTAATCCTGGAAATTTATAACTCTCTCAAATTATAGACCTTTCATGGTTTCTTCCGACTTTTCTGAAGTCTTAACAACAGTTCTATTTCCATGCCATCCCTCCACGTCACGCAAGGAAATCTTAACGAGCCTGCCTACCAAGCCGGCAGCCACGATCTTCAAATGAGGAATCAATGTTAAAACGAAATTCTCTCTCATTGCGCCAATTTTAAAGATAACCATTTCAAACAAAAAGTATTCTACGTGGAATTTCTTAAGGAATGGTGCTACGTTAAAATATTCTGCCAATGTTTTGGTTTAATATGTTTTTATAAAATGTAAATATTGAAATTTACATATAACAAAAAATGGCTAAATAATATTTTTTTTCTAAAACAATTATATTTAGCAATATTCCCTGAGAAAATTGCACAACGTGTTTTTGTTTGTAATAGTTATCTTTGAAATTGACGCAATAACAAGGAGTTTCGTTTGAAGTTGATTCCCCATTTTAAGTTCATAGCTGCCGGCTTCGTAAGCAAGCCCGTTAAGTCTAGAAAATTATATTTCACACGAGGGCCATTTCTTATTATGGTCATTTCCAACACACCTATATCCACTCAATTTTCATGAGAATAATTTATGTGTACAAAGTGATATATATCAATTGAACCAAAATGAGATACGTTTACGTTAACAGAAGTGTCAAATGCTTGTGATACATTACGCATTTAGGAAACAACCCCAAACACCTCATAGATGGGGTGATTTTTCAAAGGTTTGATTCAGAAAGTGTGATGAAACTGAGAATAGACTATATCAAGTGACTAACCGTATCCCAACTGAAACCTACCAAATACCGCATTAGACTAACTCGACCAATTTCACCACGGCCAGATGTGGGTGAGCTTAGAATATAACATTTTGTAAATCTACAATGTTTCTTCGCTCACGAGATCAGCACTTCCGTGTATAACGATAAAATGTTTGCGTTGTTGGGAAACAACGATTTTCTTGAATGCCAAAGAGATTTCTGGGAATCCCACCAATTTCGAGTCCATAAGTTTAAGAAGAATATTGGTAGATGTGATGTCAACAAAGAAGAGATGCACCACGACGAGATGTTGGTTCATATAGGTTAATACATACTATCACAAGTATTTCTTTTTTTAAACGTAGCATATATGGAGAGAAAATATTTTGTTTTATTGTTCAGCGACGGTTTAACAATAATAATAATCACATAATACTCGTATGATAAAACTAAATAACATAATAAAGAACCTTTGTAATACGACTAAAAATACTGGTACCTATATGGCGAAAAATCTTTATCAACATAGTTTACAACATACTGCTAATAGCTACGTTTTTATTTTAATATAGGATAATTGGATTAACTACATGTAGACGAATTGTAGATGTTGAGTGCTGAAGAGAGAGAATTCGCATTACTTCACTCAGATGGAAAAATTGCTTTATGCATAGATGGTGGCTGGTAACGAATAGAAACTTTAATAAAAATAAAAGAACAAAAATTAATCTCTCAACATATTTGTAATGCTATCAAAACTCGCACAGTTGTCAGCAGCATTAAACTGCATTACTTTATCATCTAACACTAATTATTCGTATCAGTGAGCGTAATATTTAGAGCCACAAATTTCAATTCTAATTAAAGTCCTTATCACACGCCACTGCCACAAATTAATGCATCCCAAATGAATGTGTCTATCGCATCCACAGTCTAGACATTCAGCCTCACTTTCCACTCTCCGGATGCTCGCAGACTACACTTGCTGATCACTTAGTCGTCGTTCGCCGTTCCGTCGGGACCACAGACGTCGCGCTAATGGCAGTCCACGACTCCCGACACAGACGCACGCCGCAACGTTTATATCGGTGTTCCGCCTGGCCCAGAAGGTTCTTCGCAACTCGCCGAGCGAGGGGAAGGGGAACACGACAGGCGATGACCAGAAAATTCGCCCATCGACTGCCCCCAAGACGTTCAGTCTTCAAACGACGGGAGCGGAATCAATTCCGATAGCCTTATCGCGGCATGTGTAAACGTTGCGCGGCGAAACCTTTTGTAACTCTGCGCGCGCCTCTCCGGTTTGATTCACATGGCCGTGGGGGAGGGTAATAAACAGCACGCGGAGCAGCTGAATGTAACAATAATTTTCATAAGCACCAGAGCGTCTGGAGCCATGTATAATTGGCGCAACGTAACTTGTTTTTGACGAATCGCAAACGTTCAGTTTTGGAATAGCACGGTTCTTATCGGCCCAGTAAGATGAGGATGCACGGGAGAAAGAAAATAAAAAAAAAAATAAAAACTTCTGATATGTACACAATACAATGAAAACTAACGAATAGGAAATTCTCCCGGTTAAAATCCATTGCCTCTAGCCATATCTTAAAACGTACTATTTTTACGCCTTAACCGTTATAATACCATAAAGCATCAATTCTACTGTTCTCCATTATCACAATAGGTAGACTTTTTAATTCCTCTTTAATTGATTTGTAAACAGAAAGATAAACATTTCACAGGTCATCGAAATATTCGACCAAACGTGTTACGTGGGTAATGGTGTATGCGGCACAGAGTTAATCGTCAATGAAAACAATAATTTTTTTGTGCAAACAAATGCCGAAATGTAAACTTTGGCAACCATTCCAGGCAGCTAATGAAAGTATATTACTGTACGTACGCGCTAGAGGAAACGCAATTTATGCACCGTTTACTTGCAATTTAACAAGTAGTGGGTGTTTATTTTCTATCAATTTTAGAGATCGTGCATGCGTGATACAAAATTGACGCGTTTACTAATAATTATACGGGGGTGGGAAGCACTTTGTTGGTATTGGTCGCCTCACAATTTACAGACCTGCCGGTTATTTCTCAGGGCTATGGCCAAAAACACAGCTCGCCCACCCCCACAATAATTTCCCAGTATTTTTCAAAATTAAAATTTGTACACACCACTGTTATGTATTTAAACTGCGGCACAGAATATTACTTTCTTGACACAAAATAACTTGGTCAGTACTTTCGCTACCAATATTCCTGAAGACTCACAACTGTGGCGACCTTGAGTGAGCTTCTTTGTGGAAACTTCCTACACAAACCTTAACAACCAGCTCCGGGCGTGACCTTGAATTCTAACATCCGGCTGAGCGCCCGCATAGCAACTCGAAGAGAAGACGAGAGTACGATGGGAAAGAGTTATCCCGGTGCGCCTCGGTAATATTAATGCTCGGCTTTACGATTTATGCAGAACTTATTACTTTTCGCGTCATTTCAGTTCCTATCTGAAACGATCTATTTAATATTTTTGTACGTGATTTCAACTGGTGTGTTCGCCTTATTTATAAAAAGGAAGGCACGCATTTATATTCTGAAGTTTATCCTTTGCTATTTGAGATACACTCTAAGAAATTATTCGGAAATTTACCATGCCAACGTATACGCTTAGTGAGAAAGCAAGAATGGTAAATTTTTCCCTATACATTCATTGTAGCCATCCTACATTTGCTCAGGAAACAGCCAACTTTGTATAGTAGCTCTGCTAAATATTACTATATCTGCAACTTTATGTATGGCATTATTTCCATGCAGTGTATAGGTTAAAAACTTCCATTACAGTTTAGGAAGTTTATGAGAAATTTTTTCACAGTGTAATATTATACGTTGATCGTAGGAAATTTATATATGTACAGCAGGATGAGGTAAATAGCCAAATGTCTATAGTCAAACTTTTTTTTTTCATTTCCCATTAAATTAAATTAGCAGTAAATGGACGAATCCAGTATTGTGTGTGATGCCCGGCCTTAAAAGGTGCTCTAGCGTCTCTGAAAAAACTGTAGGCCTACAACCAAAGACGATGTATTCGTTAAGAAAGTCTCTCACTGACAAGAAATATGTTTTCGTCTCTTTGGTATGACTACTGATCCTCGCTCCCAGATTTTCGCATGTGGTAATCGTGCCGGATAATGCCGCTGATCTGCAGATTTTATCGGGGATCTCCTGTATCCCCCGCCCTTGCATTCCGCCGCTGCTCCATATTCACCTGACCTCGTCCTCATCAGTTCTCCAACATTCCGATGTTACGAGGCGCCCAATCTTTCCACTCCGCTCCTGTCGCGTATAAATATCAACTTGATGTTTGTGACAGGATATGTTGGAAGACTTTTGCTGTCCATGAAGGCGTTATAGGCTATTCACGGTAAAGTGAGCACTTTTGAAAGCCCCTCTCATTTGGAATAATAGTAAAAAATGTATTTTTTATTTCAGCCTTGGACGTTAACTTCCGATTGCGGTCGAATATACACACTGTGTTTATTACTTCGATGGCAATATTTATTAAGAAAATTTGGGTAAAGGATTAGAAGTGGCTAAAAGGAAAAAGTAACTAGGGTCTCAAAAGAGCTCACTTTAACGTGAACAGTCTATATTAATCACACTGCTCTAATTACTGTTGCTAAAGCTCCTGTATTGTATTCCAATAAAAAAAAATCAAATTTGAATAAAAGATTGAAATATGGATGTCTCTTAAGTTAGATGGTACTGTTGGCACGAATAGTTTTATTTATGGAAACTGTGTGCTGATTGCGAGTCTAAGGCACGTGATTTTAGCAGCTGGATTAGCAAAATTAAGCAGTTCAGTGTTGGTGCTCACAAATATGTTACTACTCAGATTGCATGCATGTATTTTCTGTGCCGGAATGTGGGTGAGCTGGTAGGCTAACATAAAAATTAAGTTCAACTAAAGTCATTCATTTGTGCAGTCCGGCACATTTACACGCCAACGACTTATGTAAGAAAATATCTCTCAAAGACGCAGTTAAACATCCCGACTTAACCTAGATTAACGTCTCGCGCAACCGAAGGTACATAGCTTCCGAGTTCCATTCCCTAGCAACTAGGTATCTATAGATGTCTTCCAAAACGTACGTGGCAATCTTGACCCATTTTAAAGAAATGATTCGGTGCACAAAATATGGGTGGTATGCAGTTTCATTAGCCTGGTACAGCGACCCCCCTATAATTCAAGCAATTATTAACTGTATGGTACTGACTTCACTTGTCTTATTTTTGGTTCGAATTATGATTAGGATGGAATTTCCTCCCTTTCACGTACGATATTCCGTACGGACTTTTATCGCACCTTCCTTCCACAGTGCTCGTTCCGAAGCGTATGGAGGTAACAGTTATGCAGAGTAAACTGTGAATGTATGGACGAAGTGTACACTAGAATAGAGGAGTGAGGCAGGTAAATTATGTGTGCCAACGCCAAACGGTATTGTGGCGGCTGCAAATGTGGCAGACGGACTGTTTACGTAGTGGTTTGTTTGAACGTTTAATGAATGTCTTGCTTGAACATGTTGCACTTACCTCAACACAGTTCAGCGAAACACGTAAATATTTATGTCCAAATTGGCGTGTGTTTTATTAGCCGTTATCTTGCAGTTTGGGTGTTGAAATCCTCAGGTGTCTTATCAGTAATTGAAATTTTCGTCGATGACAAATATTCCATAGCAAAGTATTATATTCAGTCTAGCAGTTCTTTCATTGGACTCTTTGAATAACTTGCAACATGGGAATTGTGAAGATTACAAAGGCTGACGGGTAAAGTTCCTTTTAGATGCATACCTGTGACTTGTAGCACCCTGTTAGATCTCGTTTTTGGTCGCCCCATTTGTTCTACCGACCGTGATTCTGATTAGGTTCGGCGCCACAACTTTAGGTTTACATTTAATATTTTAATATTGTCAGAGTTTATAATTATTATGGCCAGTCACTTTGATTTGGCTAGCTAAAGCTGCGGGCTGGCCAGTATGCATATTAGTGAAATTTTTTAAATCTTTTAGTTTATTGTTTTAGTCTCGGTGGGCCTCTTGTAGGGTATGAATTCTGCCCCGTTTGAGAATTGCTCTAATTATTGTTTTGAAGCATCAAGCCGGGTGTAGGAACGCCCTTTTTAAATACTTTGTGTCAAAAAGTAAATAATTTGGACTGCCGTTGATTATTCTGAAACAGAACTAGTTCGTAATATTGGGTCTCGCTTGTGAGTGAGCATGGCAACAGCAAAAATTAAAAATGAACAGTAAAGATTACTCAGTTGAAAAGTATAAACTACATTTTGCGAGGTGTCTCTACCAAACATAGTGAACTTGAACTTGAATCGAAGGCTGTTGGTATTGACCTGCGAAACTAGAATTGTGTTGTGCCAAATATTTAAGGTGATTGTCTAAGCCTGGTCAAAATAATTTGTCAAATGTGCGCCTTTGGCATTTCATACTTTGATTTGCAAAAGGTTTCGAATGACAGTTTTATGCGTTCGTGTACGTCTTGGGAGAATAATTATGGGACAGATAAGCCTAATGGCCACAGGGTCAGTATTATATATTTAAAAATTATTTTTGTGAATCTGGTTAATCATTTAAAGGATAGGTTGTTATTTAAAATTATGTGTATTTAATTAGATGTTTTTAATATCTACCCATTTATCTATACATTTTTTTTCTTATTAGCCCTGTTTGAGGAGTTTTTCTCAATATATATTGTACAGTGGTGTTAATAGTGGTGAGTCACTTCGGGTCATTTTATACAGTTTTTTATAAGTGTATATCGAAGAAGCTTTATAAGGAAATGTGAACTGAACCAGCAATGTTTTCGAAATGAGAATAAATGTATTAACTTGGAAGTATTATGATCTTAAGTTTTTTCAATTCGTGGTTTAGTGTGATCATAAGCGTTTGGATGAGCTTTAATTTTTTCTAGTGTTTTGCTCTGCTTTGAATAATTGGGGTGTAGGGTCACCACGATTGAATAGTTGGCTTATATGTATTTATTTCCTACGTATGTATGTGTACCTATACACACACATGCATATATAAACATTCATAAGTAATAATCAATAAGATTTTAGAGAAATTCAGTCTCAATAGTATTATTGTGCAGTAGTTAATTTCGAGGCTTATTATCTCAGATAATTATTATCAAGCAGAAAATTTCAATATGCCATTTGAAACCTTACAAAAGTATGAAAAACTTTTATTCTAGCCTATATATACCAACATGCAGCAAGTTTCATGGAATTGGTAATAGTATATTTTACCTCCACTTAGTGATTCTAAATCGGAATATAAGATTTTTTTGAAGTGTATTATATAACAAAAAAGACTTTACTACACACTTTGACCAAATAATAATATATTCCAGTGAATATTTTCTACACTACAGTTGTGATATGCATACTTTGGCACTTATGCAATTATTGCTTTTAAAAAGTATGACGCCAGCATCAGAGGTTGGGACTATTCAAGGACAATTTCAAACACCCAAAGGAAGGCCTGTGCCAAATTTTAAAACTATTTTTTTTAGGTAATATACTATAATGACTGGGCTATAATATACAGAAAGAAAAAATAGTGTGTTGTTCTTGTGAAGTTTAGTCACTATTAAAATTATATATTTATATACTATGAGAGTAATTTGTGAACAGATAGTTCTCAATGAGAAAAAAACACAAACTTGTGTTTTAAGAGTAAAGTAATATAGTCAAATGCAATTTCAAGAAAAAAAAAATAGTAAGGCAAATTCACACCTGAAGGAATAGCAGTTTTAAAAATCATACTATAATTAACAAGAAGGCTGCAATGCTGTATATCAATTATACAGACAAATATGAAATGACTTCTACGTAAAGCCCTAACAAGACAACATAAAACATTTTTTATTATTTAACATTTTAGGCTTCAGAGTGAACCCTCTTATTCGAAAAAAAAATTATTACAAGACGGGCTCAGGAACAGGGCACACTGGTCTTTTTCAATCAACATTAAACAGAGAATCCCCCCCTTCTCACTCCAACTCAACTATGAGATAAGCCTACTAAAATAGGAACAAGCAACATACTCCCTAAAAAGCTCAACAGACTAATAATATTATTTCAAAGAAACTCTACCATACAATTTCAGTCCAAGAGCAGAGTTCGTAGATTTTGTGCCCTCTGAAAGCATTCTCCAGCGGCATTTCTGGCTGAGCTCGTAAACTTCTTTTCCATTTCCCAAACCCTCCTCTGTCTTCCTGGCCCAAACTGCCCAAGAGCATGAAATACCTTTTCAGGGATACCAGCGGCAGTAACATTCCCGTCCTTCCCCGACCCAACTCCATTACAAACAACTCTTCCACACACCTACTATTTTTTAATAAATAATTATCCAACACAAGTACAATAAAATAGTTGTGTTACATCGTCAACTGCAGTGGCAAAGTCAGATTACACTATAGTGTGGGTTCTTGGTTCGAAACCTGTGTAAGGCATGGATAATATAGATTATGAGTTCAAATTCTGGGCAAGGCATGGATTCGATTCCCAGACAAGTCATGGGTTTGTTTCCCGAGTAATATAATTCAGAGTCCTTACACAATATTATAAGAATATACTATACACTAATGCCTGCACTGCTTGTTACATAATTACAATTAATGGATATTTAAGAAAAACCATACTTGCTGAATTACAAAGACTATTACTTTCCGGAATCGTATTGCATAATAAAATATGCACAAAAATTCGAAATTGCATTTAATTGATAAACCCAAAGAAATATGCATATTTCACATTAAAGTATCAACTCAATATGCTTGGCCTCGCCCAGGCTCTCAACAGTTTAGCCTGGGCAGGCGGCCACCCACTGATCTCGCAAGCTTCGCTACTGCACTGTTAGTTAATAGTAATAACATTTAGGGCTTTTTAATACTTTTCGATATAGCATTAATAATTTTGTAACTTTGACATTTGCTGTACGTTTTTATCGGGATTTTTTAAAATTATTTTTCATTTGTTATTAAACTTCTTTTTCTGGAATTTGTTACATTTTGAGAATTCCTACTTAGTTTTCATAAAATATTTACCAAATTAATAACTTTTACCGATATTTTGCAAATGGTTTAATCATTTAGTAACTTTGTAGCTGTTTAACAAACTTTATGAAATATAATAAACTTTTAACACAAAGAGCTAATTTTTACAATTTCTTAAAAGTTAATAATTTTGTTAGTTTTATGTAGTTTTAAAATTTTCACAGAGTTTTAGCTATTTTTTTGGTGTTTAAGGGTGGGTTATCGTGTGTTTGGGTGTGAATGATGGAGCAGTGAAAAAGCAAATAATGAACTATGCCAAGTATGTCTGGAGGATGCAAAGCCCTGCCTGACTCACTGCTCAGAATGTGTTGCTTGAGTGAAGAATGTCTGTGTGATGGATGAATGAACCTTGAGTACTTCTAATGAATGAAATGTTTTGACGTTTGATGGGGTGGCATGGGCATATAATTAAAATTTAAGTAGTTTTAAAAATAGGTTCATGACTGTCAGCATGAGTGCAGGGTAAAGGTGATGAAATCTAATTCCAGATGTAATTTTTATGTACATTTGAGTAGCAGAGTTGAGAGGGAGATACAGGTAAACTGCCAATTGTAGCTATTGCACCTTATGGAAGTAGGCTGTGTCAATAACATGTAGCCTGGCCCACTTTTTACTGTCTAAATATTCTAAAAGTATGTGAATAATATCTAGAATAAAAATACAAAGAACAATGAGGAAAGTGGGTTCATGACTGTTAGTGTAAGTGCAGGGGAAAATTGTGTTTTCATTAAATTTAGTTAGTTGGTTTGAGAGATTTAAGGGTGGGCTGTAGTGCATTTGGGTGTGAATTATGGGAACTAGAAACAGATTTGGGAACTAAGCCAGGCTATCCCAAGCATGTCTGGAGGGTGCAAAGCCCTGTCCATGTCTATGTTCTGAATGTGCTGTTTGAGTGAAGGCTGTATGTGCTATGGATGTTTGGACAAAGAGTAACTCTAATGAATGAAACGATTTGATGTGTGATGTGGTGGAAAGTTTGAAGTAAGTTATTTAGTTGTAAAAGAGTAGAATATTAAAAAATGTTTTAAAGGACTTAAGTAATTTTAAGGATGTTTTTTTACATATATAAGTTTAAGTAAGTCATGTAAATGTGAGGTAACAGGTTAATTCCCCATGCTGAAAATTTTTGTTTTTAAATTAATATTCAAATTTTTGTCTTAAATTATATTTTCTGGTCAAAATAAAAGTATTGAATGTATTGTAAACAAACACTGCTCTCTTGTTATCAAACGTAGAACTGATATATCTCATTAAAATTATATTTTTTATAAAACACATTTTTAAAAACCAACATTTTTAAATTTTAAGTATATTTTTCCTGTGTTTATGATAAAATATTTATTTAAAGTTAAAACATAACTTTGTTTTGCAACATTACAATACTGTTTTTCATCTCTTTTCAGCACTATGCGGCCTTTTTATATTTTTGTTGTGCTGAAATTATTGATTTCAAAAACAAAATTGATCTTGCATCATTATGAGTGAGGGTAAACATCAAAGTTTTGTTGGACAATATGTTTGTTAGCGACAAAGTCTTAATCTGTGTTGCAATTGAAAAGAATTCCTAGGACAAGCTGTTAGGATGTTGTCGTTTCGCCTAAACAGCATAGTTTCGATCTCTTGTTGGACGATCTCTACTTGAATGATTCGGGCACTGATACACACATGGAAAGACTCATCTGCAACAGATTGGAACATGATAGTTTCCCGTAGATCTCCTGGCAGACAATTTGTTTCTATCCGACAGAAAATTAGAGTGATTCGGATAGTGCTTTGTCCATCTCACAGCCGACTTTCGAATCTATAGAGAGACTTTTTCTAGGGAAATTGAAAATAATTCGTTTTCCGATTCCTCTAACTCCATGTAAAGTTCACTGCCTAATCTGAGATACCAACTTTTGGTGATGGTGTTCGGGTTAGGCTTACTGATGTGTGGATATGTAATGATCGATTAGAATCTGATGCAGACTTTCAAAGATTTTTCACAAAGTGCAGGGTCCGTTTGTTAGATTTAACAATGGCATCACCCCAGCCAATAATAAGTATCAGCATAGCATTTCAATTCTTGACATCATTTTTGACTGAGGAAAGTGCTATGCTGACATTTAACTTTCAAAGTAAATCACTTCCCATCCTGCATCCAACTGATGTGGGTGAAATCTACAATGAGACAATTAAGATTGAGGAATTTAGTGCTTGTGGTAGTGGCTGGAGTCTGCTTCTAATTCTGCATATGGATGTTCACACATAGCTGTTTAGCATTCACTGTCTGTGCTGCTCACACTATGCTCCCCAAGTTCATTGCCAATACGAAAGCCTGTATTAATATGCAGTGTCCTGAGTGACTGTGTCTCCATTACACTGTTAGATCAGCTTTGTTTCCTGTTGCACATCACACAGAGTGAATTACTTCATATCCAGATCCTTGCAAAGTTTTGGTTACCAAAGGTCCGTCGGTTCCTGTAGTGTAACAGGATGTTCAAAAGTTTGAGGACAATGGTATTTTTATCAATATCTACTCTGTAGTAGACAAAGGTAGTAATATTATTGACGAAACTTTCGATAAGCAAGGTGTTATGATGCCAATGTATATTTCTCCTATACTACATGCATGTCATGTAAATGTATTGGCCATTTGTGCTTGTGGTAATGATGCCCATTTGCTTTTTGATTCCATTAAGAATTTTTCAAGGCTGCTGAACAGCCAGTTAAGTAAAAACAGACATAGGAAATTTGTTTGCGATTGTCATCACCAATACTTCAGTAGTGAGGAGAAAATCGCAACCCATAATGATCTCTGTCAGCAACATAAGGCTGTTGCAGTACTTTTCCTACTGGGGACAAGTACTTGCAATTTCACAGTTACAGCAAACAGCAAAGATTGGGTTTCATCGCCTATTACGACACAGATTCATATTTGAAACCCTTGTCCACTTGCCTCCAAATGATGAAATGAGTAATACGAATACCATCAACAAACATGTTCGATATGCTTGTAGCATTTTGTTGGTTTGTTCGTACAATCCAGCATTATCTAACTGTTTTGAGTTTGTGGCTGATGATTGTATGAACCAGTTAGTAGATAAGTTGGTTGAATTGACAAAGTGGTTTGCAGGAATATATAGCATGACTATTCCGATGAAGCCAAAAACCCCTGCTGATGAAGCTAGTTTGGCGGCTTAGAAATGTTGTAATATTTGTAAGAAGGAACACATTACAGATAATATTGTGGTCGACCATGACCATCTAACTGGGTAAATAAGAGGGGCCGCACATAGTAAATGAAATTTGAACTTCAGACTGCCCAAGAAACAACTTGCTACTGTCCTTCATAACCTGCAAAACTATGATGCTCACTTCCTCATAAAGCCATTGGCTGAACATTATGTAACAAAACCCGATGAGACCATGGTAACTGAAAACCTGGGTGAAATCCAGGTGATTGGAATGACCCTTGAAAAGTGCAAATCCGTCACAAAATATATTCCCAGCGTGATTGACTCAGATGGAAAGGCGCAACATTCAAATTATATTTGATCGATTCTTTTCAGATCATGAAGGCCTCGCTGGAAAGTTTGGCAGGTAATTTTAAAATTGCATAATTGAGTATGACCTGCTCGATGTTCCAGACAATACCCAATATGAATTGGCAAAAAAAAAATGGTGTTACCCTATAACTTTGTTAAGTCCCAAGACAGTCTGATGTGCACGTTACTCCCACCAAAGGATGTATTTCACAATGTCATGAAAGGCGAAGGTGTTAGCGATGAGGATTATTCTCATGCCCAAGTCGCATGGGATGTGTTCCACTGTGTAAACCTGCTGCAGAATGCCATTCAGTACTTACATGTAGACATTTGTTTGCTGGCAGATGTGTGACAATTTCAGGGCCATATGTTTGGCTCATTATGGTTTTGACCCCGCCATGTACGTCATAGCTCCATCTCTTTATCTGGTTGTCCTAACCATTAGTAATAGTGTAGCTTCTCACCATTCCAATACTTTCAGAGTTCATTCACCAGATTTCGTTAAGATTCTCCCTCATTCCATTACTTTTCAGACTTCATTCCTTTTCATACTTGTTGGTGTTCACATCCAAACGTAAACGTTATGTAAAAAAAAAACAATACAACTCACCCAAAAATTACTCGAACTGAAAATAATATATAAAAAATGTGGCAAATGGAACTCAAACTACAAAATAACAAGTCATATTATTTCCTTATAACATTAAAATTTAATTTTGTTTTCAAAAGTTATCCTTAAATCTCATTTCACAACTTTTCACAAACTAACAAAAATATTTACATCTCACAAACATCTATAAGAACATTCCGAAACATTATAGTTACAAACATTTCAACATCCTTTAAAACAATATTTACAAACATTTAAACAACTTCACAATGATCTACAAAAAACATTCCTTATTATATTTTCATATGAACACACTTTATTGTCAATGACAGATGCATGGCTAGAGCTTTTGACTAACCCTGATATGTACCCTTTTGTTGAAAGTGGGGTTAGGGGCAGCATTACCCAGGTTTCCAGAAGGCGTGCGGAAGCCAATAAAATTTATATGGGTGAATAGTACAACCCCAGTGTGGCATCGAAATACATCTGTTATTTCGATGTAAACGGACTGGATAGCCATACTATGAAGTGCAAGTTTCCTATTGGCAATTTCGAGTGGGTCGAGGCTGATGTGTATTCATCATGGGATTTTGCAAACACTGTGAATGAAGGGGACACATGCTTTTTTGTGGCAGTGGATTTGTCGTTTCCAGATGAATACCACGATGTGCCATCAGATCTGCCTTTGGCTCCAGTAAATGGCATACCTCCTAACGGCTTGCATGAACAACTCCTTTTGAAACTCGCGCTGCAGAAGAATTGTGTTATTCATGGGAAACACTGAGGCAGCACTTGATGTCTGGAGCCAGACTCGACTGTTCATTCCATTTTGCGCTTTGAGCAGAAGGCTTAGATGGCTCTGTACATCGAGTTTAATATTAACATAAGTGCTCAGGCTGCGAACGACTGAGAAATATATGGAGCTGCCGAACTGATTGGGCATCCTAAATTCCAGGCATGACAGATCATAGATGAGAATCTTGTTCTTACCAAAATGCTAAGGAGCTCGGTTACGTTTAACAAGCCTTTGTAGACTGGTGTTTCCATTCTTGATCTTTCCAAACAAACCCCTTGCGAATTTCATTATGAGTATATGGGTGATAAATTTCATCCACCAGCCTTGCACCTTTTATATAGCGATACCAATATCCTTATCTATGAAATTGCCTGTAGAGATGTTTGTGAAGTAATTACCCCAGATTTAAACAAGCAGTTTGGTAAATCCAATCATGTGCTCGATAACCCTCAAGGATTCTCGCCCGAAAACAAAGGCCATACCGGAGTGATGAAGGATGAGTGTGCTGGCTGCATCATCACACACTTTGTAGGTTTACATCCCAAGCTTTACAGATACATTGTTTCGAATGATCAGTGTATATATGTAAGGCAAAGAGTGTAAAATCTAATATGTTGCAATCCCTTCGATACTAGGATTATCGAGGTTACCTCGATAAGTACACCAGGGTTCTGGGGACCCAATATCAGTTCCATTCGCGTGGTCAGGAAGTTTACACCGAACGTGCGACCTAAGTAGTGTTATCAGGTTTAGACAATAAGCACTTCATTGAACTGGTTGGAATATCGACTTTACCCTGAGGGCACTACAGGATTCCAAAATGAATTTTTCTTCCCCAACACAGTAATTTCAGCATCATTTTAAATATAAGGCTGCCATCACCACTGCCAGCACCCAAAACCCCACACCCTCCTCCGCACTGCAATTTGCCATAACTGCATGGCATTTGACATCGATGCAATGACCCCTGTTCTTTGTAGCACCCAGGAATTACTCTTCACAGCATGGGATTACATAATTTTTAATCTATGAATATACAAGATATCTTAAAGCTACATGTGTATGTGCATGGAGTTAATGTAGGTGTTGGTGTGTCTGGCAAATATTTTCCAGTGTGTGGCATGGTGGAGTTAACCCCCTAACGCCGCAAAGGACGACATCCCGAATCGCCGTTTTTATAGTGTATATTTTTTTTTTTTTTATTGATGGCATATATTAGCATGGCTGTGAAACACAAGTATGACACTCCGAATCGCCTTTTTACCATAAATAGTGTATAATATTTAGTTTTAATAAATGTATATAATACCACGGCTGTGAAACAAGGATAACATCATGAATCGCCTTTTTTGTGTATATTTCTTTAGTTTTATAGTTTGTAAATACCTTTGTAAATTGAAATGTTAATTTGTATTAGTATGTGTAGGTGTATAAATGTTTGTATACAGATTTTAAAGCGTGTTCATATGAAAATATAATATTAAGGAATGTTTTTTGTAGATCATTGTGAAGTTGTTTAAATGTTTGTAAATATTGTTTTAAAGGATGTTGAAATGTTTGTAACTATAATGTTTCGGAATGTTCTTATAGATGTTTGTGAGATGTAAATATTTTTGTTAGTTTGTGAAAAGTTGTGAAATGAGATTTAAGGATAACTTTTGAAAACAAAATTAAATTTTAATGTTATAAGGAAATAATATGACTTGTTATTTTGTAGTTTGAGTTCCATTTGCCACATTTTTTATATATTATTTTCAGTTCGAGTAATTTTTGGGTGAGTTGTATTGTTTTTTTTTTACATAACGTTTACGTTTGGATGTGAACACCAACAAGTATGAAAAGGAATGAAGTCTGAAAAGTAATGGAATGAGGGAGAATCTTAACGAAATCTGGTGAATGAACTCTGAAAGTATTGGAATGGTGAGAAGCTACACTATTGCTAATGGTTAGGACAACCAGATAAACGGACTCTTGCCCCACAAAGCAAGGCTAAGGAATGGCAAGCCTCACTAGCTGGCAATGATTTTGTCTTACAACAAAGAAAAGTATTAATTTTAACAAGTTTACAAGGAAATACAAACTTATGATTTTTACATTAACATTCAAAAGAAATAAATTACGTCGGCTGTGAATCAACACGATGTGTGCTGTGAAGAGATATTATTCTTAAAATATAAGCTTACATGAATATTTTCAACAACAATATAAAGAAAAATTATACAATTTACAAGTCTCCTCCCCCTCCTCCTTCCCTCCCCCATCCTGCTCCTCCTCATCCACATTCGCCTCCACACAACACCACAATAGCTCCATAATCAGCTCAACAGGGTGTACTACACGGCCACCACACTTGCATAACATGGCACCTCACACAGTACCTCACAGCACCTCACTGCTCCTCGATATTGGGGTAAGTCAATGTACTTAATAATTTTGTAAGGCTTTGCTTGATGCGTGTTTAGAGAGCCGATGCGGGGTAAGTATGCGTGGCTTCGTCATAGGGAGTTGTAATTTTATATTAGCTGGGCATTTGTTTAATTTAAGTACATTTTGTGTTCCATTCGGTAATCGCATGAATACGTATTTGTTGATTCAATGTTACGTGATTAAAGTGAAGATCAGTCACTTTGCTAAGGAAAACAGTTTCATGGCATGATTGAAATCCATTTAACGAATTTGTTTCAAGTCTTTTAGTTAGTGATTCGTACTTATTTAATTTGCTTCGCCGAAACAGTTCGTTACTTTTATGCTATTCGAGGTGTGATTAAAGTAATTCGTTCGGTAACCTATTTCCACATCTCATTTAATAAAAAATTATTTAACTACTCAGTATGACTCCAGACATTCGACCTGGCCATATAGCCCGCTTCGCATATCAGTCACAAACAAGAAAAATAAAAAAATGTTCCTTATACCTCTCTTACACCAACATCAACTCCTATGTAAGTAATTACAATCCACTCCTCTGGTCAGTCCACTCAACAAGTCACAGAGTGCACACCGAACCTGCTCTGAAAATATCACCCTTATAACACCAATAAATTAATAAACATTCTTTGACATCAAAGAATTCTTTAATATAAAAAAATTGATATCAAAACATTTAATTAATCAATTTAATAAATAGATTAATGGAATAATTAATGAGATCGATTAATCAAACAATTATTTAATCTGATTTGCATATCATGATTTTGAAATTAGTCCACCCTTGCACCAAATACAACTTAGGCCACACTTGCGCAAAGTGGGCCAGAAGTGACATTCCCTCTACATATGTCGGTAAAAGCCTGGGTTTAAGGTAAAACCAAATGTGAACAAACGTCACATCATGGCTGAAAAACGTGAATTTGCTCGTTCCTCTGGCGTTTCATGAACCAGTGTTAGGTACACGTACTGAAGAAGAAAATCCTTCTACCTCACCTTTTTAGTTCATGATGGAAAGAAGCGTTGGTAACACAACCCGTCAGTGAATTCGGCCTAGGTCGACCCAACATACCTCCGAGTACCGATACACATTCCAGCGTTTTAAAGTATAAAATTTTGTAATCAGCGTTTGCCGACATTCTCAGTTAACTTAGAATGTGGCTATGTCTGAGGAAAGGACGGTGCTCATTTAAGGAAGGAAGGTAATTGATAAGAACGATTATAAACTGTTTGGGAAGTTGAGATTACGTCTTTAGCTATAATCTTCAGTCTAGTTAATTATATGTTCTGAAGTATGTACTTTAGCCGTTTATCTAGGTGAAGAAAGTGATATCTGTTTACAAAATGTTCGCGCTGTCAGCAACATCGGAAGGGCGCTTTCTGATGAACGAAACGCTCTCTTAATATGAATACCAGTAAGCACGAAATTTTAAATTAATGTCGTTCCCGAGAATTTATTCCAATAGAACTTTAAAGGGGTAAATTATTTATACAAATTTGGCATAACTTTTCGCTTACTGCAGTAATTCTACGGATTATTCAAGGTGGAGTTGGCGGGATGTTTGCCGAAACAGGAGAGACTAAAAATTACGTTTTCTAATATATTTTCGAAGTGTTTAAATCTCATTAAAATAGAAATACGCCTTGAAATTTATTAGCAGTTCTGATTAGAACTTCAAAAGTTGCAAGCGCCTGTTTTGTGTCGCCAGAAAAATAGATAAGTTCAAACGCAACTGCAACAAAAACTGTCGAAACAGCATTGCGGTCAAACGTTAATATGTTGTAGACGGTTAAATGGGCGTTTTTGAAATGTACCTTTGGAAAATGTCACTGACCTTGTCTGCATATATTTCAACGGGCACACTGGCTGATGGCATGCACCCAGTGAAGTTGGGAAACGACGGAGAGAAAATAGTCCCACGTCATAACGTCCAATTCCGAGATTATATATATATATATATATTTATTTATTTATTTATTTAAATGCGTGTACGTGCAAGAATTAGGAAATTCGTAAAATACTTATTTTGCAAACAGTTTCACTTGGCCGAGCATGAATGAAGTGATCAGGCCTTTCGAAATGTTAATTTCGCATGCGGTGGAAGAATACATAACGTGCAAGCGAGTACATCTTAAGCTGGGCTTCCAAAAAGTTACCAGTGTACCGTGGACAGCCTACACATGCGACGACGATGATTTACGGCGAAACTTGGCATGTCGCGACAACAGCGTTCAATAAAACGGTAATAAACAAACGCCGCGGACGTTCTGGCTGTTTCCCCGCGAGTTTAAATATTCAGCGCGGGAAGTGGCACCGCCTTAAATCTGTCGGCCGGCGAGTTTCGCGAAACTCCATAAATCAAGCCGACAACTTCATCAGTCCAATCTACACGGGCCCAGAGTAGGTGTAGCGGACTGGGAAGGGGTGGCGAGGGGGCTCAGCCTTAAAGAACGCCTCCACGCCGAGAGGCCTAAATAGGGCACGGATTAATAAATGTCGAGCCGCGTGGTTGTGGCCTATGCAAATTACCCCCGACGGCGTACCTTAAGAGAATGTAGCCATTTTCTGTCCAGCTATTCAAAGAACGTTCAACACAGGAGCAGGGGGCCGCGGTGGTGTAGTGTATAGAATACTCGCCTCTCATAAAGTTGAACCGGGTTCGATTTCAGGCAGGGTCGCCCAGGATTTTCACATGTGGGAAATCGTGCCGGACGATGACGCTGTTCGGCGGGTTTCCTCAGGGATCTCCCGCTTCCCTTTGCATTCCGGCGCTGCTCCATTCTCACCTCGTTTCGTTGTACTTCAGTCTCTGTCACCAATATCTTCCACCCCTTCTCGTTTATTCCACCAGCCTTACAACGTTACTCAAGCTCGGGGTTATTCTGCACCAAGTGTAAATGTTTTCCGAAACTACTGCTCTTCGGGCCTCTGTATCTGAAATATACATAGCACTAGTTGCATGTAGCGTCTAACTGACTGCACACCAGTTCAGTGTGGGGCCGCGGTGGTTTAGTGGTTCGACTACTCGCCTCCCACCAAGGCGAACCGGGTTCGATTCCCAGCAGGGGTCTCCCCCAGGTTTTCACACGTGGGAATCTTTTGCCGGGCGATGCCGCTGGTCGGTGGGTTTTCTCAGGGATCTCCCGTTTCCCCCGCCCTTGCATTCCGGCGCTGCTTCATACTCACCTCGCTTCACCGTCATCGGCTCTCACTCAGCAGTTCAGTGCATTGGCCGTAAGGCGATCGTGCACTTGGCGTGCTAATGTAGCACTTATCGCTCCCTTCAATCGCAGGAAACATCCTCAAGTAGGAAAGCGTCTTGATATTAAAATTCAAAGCAAAAGAAAAAGGTCATCCACGTAACCCTGAAACGAAAATATACATGTTCAAAGAAATTATACCTCTTTCACGCAGACAAAAGTTATAATTCCGAAAACTTTTAATTACATGAGTAAATTTTTTATAATCCGACTCAAAAGTCTAAATACAAAATGTAACTTTTTTCCAGCGCACTTCTTAAAAGAAGTAAAGCATGAGAGACAATATAAAAAGAAAAATTCCAGGACGAGGTTGGAAAAGAAGTGCACGATAAAAGAAAGCGGAGTTAGAAATGGGCGAAAGGAATTTGTCATTTAAAAGACAATGAGATCTTCCTACCGACTGAATTTCGTATTCCCAAGTTCGGAAAGTTTGGATGCGCGTAGGCGGCAGAAGCTTTGGTGGAGGAGCTGGTTGGTAAGGAAGGGGTTAAAGGGGCCGGGAGGAGGGAGAGGCGTGAATTTGCGACTTTATGAACTTTGGCGACGACAACGAACGGGCGACGAGTGAAACTCCACCATGACCCGCATTGAAAGAGGAAACAGCGTGTTGAAAAGGACTGCGTGGGCGGTACGCGGGATATGGAAACGGCGTGGAAGGAGGAAGGAGTGAAGAAACACGGACCAAAGACGCACGAAAGAGAGGCGTTTCACAAAGGAGAAAGAAGTGTGGTTGTGGTTGTGGTGGTCTGGTAAGGGGTGTGGTGCAGTGAAACTTCGCACCCTCCCGAGTAACACA
The DNA here is from genome assembly GCA_029891345.1 of Dryococelus australis. Classification (NCBI taxonomy): domain Eukaryota; kingdom Metazoa; phylum Arthropoda; class Insecta; order Phasmatodea; family Phasmatidae; genus Dryococelus; species Dryococelus australis. The sequence continues at coordinate 322,500,387 of CM056995.1, read as the reverse complement.
CCCGAAGGGGAAGAATTGAGTTGGGGGGGGGGGGGAGGTCGCGTATCGATTCGCGAAAATTCTTGTCGAGAATTCGCGATAATCTTATCGCGGGAAACAAGAGCCCACCCCCCCCCCCCATTTTTTTTCTTCCGCCCTACAAACTTCAAGGCCAGGCCGAAGTCTGGCAAACTTGGCCGTGGAATGAAATTAGCAAGTGCCTAATATCCGGCAATGAACCTGTCCGTAAATCACACTTTCACTTGCCTGTGCCACAGAAGGTAGAAAGGGAAAGAGAGAGAGAAAAAAAAGGGGGGGAAGTTACAAGCTCTACAGGCCGAAGTCAACAGACGACTTATATATACCCGAGTCTAATATTCACTGCACGGCATAGCGGCTATGGCTGTAGAGGGGGGGGGGGGTAACAAGATATGGCAAGATTATCCCTAGTAGAACTCCCCCTGTGCTAGTACAGAAATTCCCCTGACCTTTGAAATTGGACATAGAGAACTGCACGCACATCAAGTGCGCCATACGACTATAAACACGAATTTACGAGGTTTTAGTATACATACAATGTTCTATTAGAAATATAAACAAACAAATGTAAATAATAATAATAATAATACTGCTGAAATACCTGGGAGTTTGTCCTAATGTTTACTAACTCAACTCAAGATAAAAGAAAATGAAATAAAGGGAATTTTAGAATTTTGTAACCCAAACAATGTTATTATGTAAACGAAATAACAATCCTTACTGTGGTAAACATCCTGTAGTATCACTACAGGAAACTGGAGATAACCCGAGAAAACCCGCCGATCAGCGGCATCGTCCGGGACGATGCGAAAATCCGAGGGTAACTCCGCTGGGAATCGAAGCCAGTAATAAGTGTTACGTAACTACGGAATTTGGCTGAACTGCGTCCTGATGCCGGTGAAGACAAAATTAGTCATAAAGTACAAAATCGGATATGTGATAACAGCCCCAAACATGTAAAAACAATTTTTAAAAGCGCGCGTACTATGGGAATGTTGCCAAACTTGTTTGGTACCATGAACACGATAGAGGGTAACTTTACCTTCTTAGGTTTGTAAGCTGTTGTGATAAACTCGTAAATGATATCCCAGTGTTTAGCTGACCTTAAGTAGGGTAAAATACTCTACCGAGAAACAAATTATTTTAGAAACGTATCAGGAAAATGCTGTACAGAACACTGTTTTCAAGTAGGTTCAAATCAATCAGACCTATCTAAAGCTCGCTGGTTTTCCACCAATATATCGATTCAGCTCCATAGACACTAGTGAGATGTCCGAAAACCGACAAAAAGTACATACATTCTGCCGTTACATTTTGTATGTACCATCAAATATTTGTGATACACGTAAAAATACAGGGTATTACGTAGCGTCACAGATCAATAAACCTGGGGAGAATTTGTTACATTTCTTCTAGGCCATTTGACAGAACAACGTAACTTAAAAAATTGCCACGTAAAAAGATTTTCTTTTCTTTTAGCGTACTTTAAGTAATCACTATTACCCAAAATAACTTTGTATATAGGCAGCTCGAGGTTCATTAAGCTTTTTTTTTTTTAAGTTCTTGCTTACGTTCTTCTTTGAGACTGCAGAATATTCTTCCTCGACGGGTAAAAATTTCCACTGTGACGGATCTCAATACTAGTACACGTGACTGTGGTAGCAATTTATTACTGAATTTGTGTAAAACTGAATGAAACCAGGAGCCATCACTTTAATGGCGATAGGGGTTTTTAAAAAGACTACTACGTGCAACTTATTTTTCCCTAATTTTCTTCCATTTTTCAATGGAAATACATCAGTAGGCCTAAGTGGTTATGTTAAAAAAAAAAAAAAAGTGCAGTTAGGCAAATTTTCAACAGTTTGCTTTATAACTGCGAACAGCTTATTTTATCTTAAAGGAAAACGCCTTTGTAACCAGCCTTTGAAAAAAAAAAAAAAAAAATACTGCCATACTCAGGTGCCAGCGGATTAATAAAAAAATTCCAAGACTTGGCATTATGTTGTGAACGTAATGTAAGAATTTTTAGACACTGGAGTTAATTTTTCCTGTTTTATACCCTTGAGAGTTGGGTAGGTAGTAAGGCTTAAGGGGAATGGTGCACAAAAACCATACATTTGTATAATGTTTGTCACAACTTGTTTTACAGAGGATTTTTCGAAATTTTTGGCTCGGCAAGACGTAAATAATGATTTTTTAACACCATCATACATTGTTAAAATTTCACTGCGTTCGTTATTTACGGAGCATTGATTGAAGATAATTGAAAAAAAAAATTCTTTCTTTTCTTCCATCATTACTCAGAGTAATAAAGGCATTGAATAACTAACAACGATAGCATAAGTTGAAAATTATTTGTCGAGCCAAAAATGTTCGATAAACCCATTGGGAAACGACTTATATCGAAAGTCGAGTAACATGCTGCACTGTTTAAAAAAAAAAAATTCCTTCATTTTACGGAAAAGTGGTGGTAAAAATTTATCCAGAAATATCCGTAAACGCTCTATAAAATTACGGACACATTGATTTTCAGAAACGGATTTTCAGTAATTTTCACGGAACCTGTCCGTTAATTTCCAAGTTAGTTTTCTGTACTTTCCGTTTAAATAAAAACAGATAGCGAAAATGTCTTTAATTTTCGTTATTTGGATGTTTTACCGTGTATAAAAATTATATTAAAAAAGTTAAAATATTTTGAACTTTAGCGAGGTCTGAACCCGAGTAAAAGTATTTCCATTCCACGACAAATGCAAAAATTCAATTTATATTAAATTGTGTATTTTTAGTGTTGCCAAATGTTACAGACGTCTGATGCTATTTCTTAATGTTTGAAAGAATAGGTCACAGTCGCGTGGATAACCTTAACTGCCGCAAATTCGATAATTTTCTTGCTACAGTGGCGAAGAAAGCTTCGTGTATAATCGGCTTTGTCCGACCCCGTAACTCGAAGCCAAAGGGAACACGGAGACTTTCCGTATTTCGTATTTACGGACTTAACTCAGTTTTTCGTCATTACGTATTGCCTTTCCGTACATACACTGCACATTTCCGTAAAACATTCCGTAAATATACGGAATTTTTCAACAGTGCGCTTGCGAACGAGTCACGAGCGAGAAGCTGTATCTGCCGAAAAAAAAAAAAAAAAAAAAAATTCGACAAAGAACTGCGAGCGGCGCCTACCTGGTGTCAGGAGTGTTCAGAGGTATGAGGCTTGATCCGTTATCAAACAAACATTCTCCCACCCGCGCCATTGGTTTCATATATTATTATATATATATACATATATTCTTTTCCTTTGCGGCCACGACCAGTCCTGCATAATTCATGGCGATCCCAGGCGGCTAAAAGAGCGAAGACGAACCCCAGTTGGTAGAGAACACAAAGGAGGGTGACGGAGTCAGAAGAAGTGTGTACTGATAGTGAAAAGGAGGAGGGGGAGGGGGGGTTAGGAGGGTCGAGGATTTTAAACAAACGCTTTCGGCGAGAGAAGAAAATGGCAGGGGGCGACGCCCATCCCCCTGGCCGGTATCGCACGTACGGGATGCGCCGCAGTTTTCACGTCAGGGAGAGTTCCGCTTTCGCGCGGGACTCCCCCGGGCGCTAAAAAAAAAAACGGAGGGGGAGGGGGGGTATAGGGCCGTGCGCGCGGGCGGGCAGACGCCCAGCGCAAACTCGGATGCATCAATAATTCATCGCGGTTTCCCGCGTTCAGTCGCCAGGGCGTGCGAGGACGTGGCGAATAAGAATTTCGGGACTCAGGCCGCAGACACCACGGGCTAGTCCGGTGACTCCCCCGCCCCTCCGCCCCTTTTACCATTTCTGCAACTGCAGCAGAAAAAAAAAGAAGCAAACAAATGCTTTAAATGCACAATTTCGTTTTTTCGCGTAATTTCATGGTGACTGATGTGATATAGTCACCACTTCTTATTATATATATATATACATATATATATATATGCTGTTGACGGTAAAATTAGCACTTTCGAAAGCCCTGCTTAGGATCTACTTGTATACGCGTTGTGTGTTTTTCCGCCTAAAGGCCCTTACACAATAGATAACTTTAGCATTTGACTTTTCGTTTCCTTTCCTCTGACGAAACCATCAACACACAATAACATTTTGTAGAAGTCAGAGTTAAGACTATTCAACATCGGTTCTACGAGCTTCGTAAAAATATGTGTCTTATTTAAATAATAATATTATCCAGGAATGCACTTTACTTACCTTTTTTAAAAATGGGCTTAAAATTTACATTGAATGTTTATTTCAGAACAAAAAAACTCATTTGTTTACTTTATTAAAATATGTCAATTCATATATTTCCTCTTCACGTTATATTTGTTTGCCATTTATTTAATTTAAGACGAACTTTGTTTAATATACCGCGATTAAAATCGCCCTACAATAAACTAACGCACTTTCCACATAACCTCTGTTAGATTCTCGGCAAAATGGCTGCTTGACTGACTTTAAATTTCAACTTTTTGAAGTCGTAAGGTCAAGAGTGCTTGACTTTGCCTTTGACAGTTCCATTGTGTCAAGCTCCATAAGAAACAAAATGTCGGAAAGCAAACGCAAAGTCAAATGTTCAACTGTGTAAGGGCCTTTATGTAAAATAAATATTGCCATGGCCCTTATCACTTCATTCATGCGTCGGTCAAATGAAACTCTGAAAATATCAGAAAAAAAAAATTGTACATATTAGCTCAATTTTACACGTCAATGAATCAAAAAAAAAAAAAAAATAGAAAGCGAGATAAAAAATTTAAGTCATTTCTATTTCCTAAAACTTTTTATTCGGCGTTAATATATGGAACTACTTACACCTCCATCGTTTTATCAACTTTACTGTGCACATGTCACTCATTGCGCCCGTTAAAACATATGCAGGTAGGGGCAGTGACTTTTTTCTAAGGTTGATTTCAAAAGTGCTCACTCTTTCGTGAACAGCCTTTATGCGCGCGCGCACGCACGCACACGGGCGCACACGCGCACACACACACTTACCTCGAACTGCATACATTTGAACGGACACGATGATCAGCATACTGCAATTTATGTCGGGAACTGTAGAACAGGAGATGTGGTTCGTTGCCACAAAATAATAATGAGTGAATACATAGAATATTCTGCAACAAGACTACCGTTGTTTATTTTTTCACAAAGATTTTACATAAGGATAGCGTCCCTACTTACTTTAATATGAAACATTATAAAAATTCTATTTGTTGTGTTTATTTTTACAACTCCCCCCTCAACACACGCACACACATACATACATATATATATATATATATATATATATATTCTTATAAATAAATAATCTATATTTTCTTAGACAAAATGTAAACTTATATTATGTTTAGGCGCACACACACACACACACACACAATATATATATATATATATATATATATATATATATATATATATATATATATATATATATATATATATATATATATATATATATATCGCATTCGTGTGTTTTAACCCTAAACAATATAATTCTATTTCAAATTAATACTTTTGAGCTTATCTTTCTAGTGGTTTTGTGAACATATCCGCGATATTATTTCCACTGTTTACATAGTACTATTCCAGCCACTTAAGATTATTCTGTCTGTTATTTTCTGATTTTATATTCGTAAACCTATTCGGTTTTCCACTGCTTCTTTGGCTGTGTTTTCCTCCGATTCCATTTGTAATCTATTTACATTCTCACTTATTTCTTCACATGTATCTGCTTGAACATCTGAAAATAACATCACTATGAATCACTTTTTTTATGTACGCTACGAGATATACAGAGTATTCTTACGTGAAATATATATAAAGTGAACCAATCCTTAGTTGTGTAGAGTGCAACAACAGGATTTCAAGCGATGAAACTATAATTTAAATGGTCAAAGCGAATGTTTGTAGCATTGTAAAAAAAATAGTCATTGTAGCCGTATGCCTAAGTTTCTCTCTGTATGCGTTTCGTGTGTTTTTGGTAAACGGTTTCAAGTTACGTTAGGATATTAAAAAATTCATGTTTGTAATTTGCGCGACTTCTTGAAATTATAAATTCCTTAGTCGTCTGAAGCATGTTTGTTTTTCGAAGGTAAAGATGCTGTAATTCCGTTTAGTAGTCCCGTATTGAGAAGATAATCTGTAACAAGCTGAGAAGCAATTCAAGCGTCCACTAAGCTGATTGGCCCTTGGTGCAGACCTAGTGCTCTTGAACGTCTAGCCAAGCTCAGCGTTCGTCTCTGAAACATTGCAGTTTTGGCCTCCGCGCAAAACGCGCCAAGATAATGGATCCTAAAATCCCACTTGAAACAATATTTTGAAAGCCCCGGTTAGGTATTATACCGTCAAAACCGACGTAAGTTGCACTAATTAAATTATTACACTAGGAATAATATGTTAAGGCAAGGAAATACTTTCCCTAACTCGCTGCAAAGCATTACTGTAGCACTGAAGTCGGTACCCAAGTTAAAATACGCGATTATTTAAATGCTGCTTTCAAAATTTGTGAATTAACCTCGGACCACTGATTGTAATATTACTTTTCGATCTTCTCACTTGTGTGATGACTCCATATTACGTCACGGTTGCTCCTTTACATGGTGGCGAGTTGTAAATCTTGTCTGCCATTTACCAGTTTGGAGCAGTCACGTTACCCCACAGGCAATTATCAGGTGGGGATCACAAGCAGCAGCTAACCCAGACACTTCTAAACAGTTGAAACATTTCCCTTACTTACACCAACACACTTTTGCGCTGGAAGCGAGACTCGCACGCGTTATATTTACGCTCTTCCCGAACCAAACTTTCGTAGACGAGCATCAACGCTGAGCAACTCCGCCGGAGTTGAAAAGCACAGCGAAACTTCGCTTTGTTGAATTTTAAATCATACTGGATGCCAGGGTTACAAAATAAACTACCCCGGCGGAAATGAATAATGGATTCGCCGCTGAACGTGTTTACACTGGCTGCGCGGGGAAAACACTGGCAACTACCAGCAAGTTACCGCGTAAGTTTTATTCCGGGTGCTAGGTTTATGCATCTCTGCGTACTGCAAATAAAATAACTACTCGTAGTTCATGTTTTCTCGACGTCTTAGCGCCACGTTTCTCGACGACATAAGACTTACTTCTCCCAGATATTCACCTGAACCTAACCCCCGAGCGATCGTGTAACTGCGAAATCACACGGAAAGAGCCTATAACAGTGGCTTAAGAACTATAAATTGTTCACGGTAAAGTGAGCGCTTTCAAAACCCCAATGTTTGAGAAATGTTACTTCCCCCTAATTGCATGTATTAACGGGCGTACTAACGGACATGGATCCAGTAATGTTAGTAACGACATACGGAAAGTAGTTCCAAGTCTTGACATTTAATTAAAAGTGTTAGGTAGACATTTGTGAATACCGAAATTATTTCTTTATTTACATCCGGTGTATGTGAGATAGAGATGCGAAGCTGGCACCGAAATGTTGGTAAACTAACCAACGATATTTTGTAGCAGGTTTCAGTACCGTGGCTGTAGTGTAGCAGTTGGGAGTGTCCGGGAAACCGTACATGTTCACAAATCAGGAAAAAGCTCAGTGTGTCCTCTGACACCACGGGATCCGGTCACTAATAATAACAGTGCAGAGGAACTTTCAGGCAACGTATGAAAAGATTCATCCCGGTGTCCAGAGCATTAAGTCGTGGTACGACAAGTTCAAGACCACAGGAGAACTAGCCGACCATCACCCTCAGCTGAAAAAGATAGAAACAGTGAAACATTTTTACGAAGGCACACCTATTCACTCAGTGCGTAGGACTTCACACGTGAATTATAGATGCCAAAAATATCTCTTTCTGGTGTCTTACACAAACATTTATTGTACCGTGCATACAAAGTGCAAATTGTTCAGGCTTTATTGCCCAATGATGCTACGCGTCAGTACAACTTTGCAGTCGAAATGGCATCGCGTATTGAAGGCGATAACGGCTATCTGAAACGTGTTGCATTTTCTGACGAGTCCACATTTTATGTCAGTGGTGTAGTGAATCGGCATAACGTGCGCATTTGTGGTGAGGTGTCAGAATGTACCCGAGGCAGCCTATTTTGGTGCGCACTTCTGCATGACAAAATTATTCGGACCATTCCTTAACCGTGAAAGGCACCACCACATCTTCAGTGTATCTGGACATGTTGCAATTGTTTCCTGCTCCTAAGTTGATTTATTACCAACCAGCCGACATTTTTCAACAAGACTGTGCACCGCCTCGTTGGGACTTGGAAGTTCGTGTCTATCTTGGTAACTTTTCCTGGACGATGGATAGGTCGTGATGGCCCGACAGCGCTTGGCCTCCACGCTCTCCTGACATAACCCCATTGGATTGTTTTCTATGGAGTTATGTCAACGACAGTGTCTACAGAACTCTTATATCAGATCTTGTAGATCTGCAACAACGGATATCCACAGTCATTCCATCGATCTCTCCTGTGATGTTGGCTAATGTATGGACAGAAATTGAATATCGACTAGATGTGCTACGTCCTATCAAGGGTGCCTCACCTGGAAATTTACTGATGTGTTGTCCTGTTGCAAAAATAATAAACGTGGTTAGTTTTCCAACGTTACTGAAACCTGAAACAAAAAACTTGGTTAGTTTACCGACACTATGGCACCAATTTCGCTTCTCTAGCTTGTATAGAGAGGATATAAATAAAATTTGTAATCAGGGAAAGACTTTTTGGACTAATTTTACAGTTCCACTTGACCGACACACGGATAAAGTGATTAAGCCCATGACAATGTTAATTTTAGATATGATGGAGGAATACACAAGGTGCATTCAAATAGACCTTAAGCAGGGTTTTCAAAAATGCTCAGTTTACAATGAACAGTCTTTAGGGGGTTAAGGAGGGGCAGGGTACACGTTTCCCCTCCAAAAAGTATTTAAGGGCGCTAGAATGACAGTGAATGCGCAGACAAACTGTTTTAGTGCACCTAGATACTTAATTTTTTATACAATTTCTAAATAATTGTTAAACCTATACTGTATATTTTATGCAATATGTAATTATGTTTTGATATGGACAAATTACATTTATAATAGAAGTAAAAATGTTTTAAGAAGTATGATAAAGCCCCCCTCCCAAGCGGTAGACTTTTGTCTCGCCACTTACCGAAGTCAGAGGGCAAACTAAATCAATGTGATCGTTATTGTCGACTTTAAATTCTGATCATGAGGATCTGGGTTCGGATCTCACGAAAGTTACCGACGTATACCATTTTAGAATTTCGGTTCGAGTTAGTTTAATATGCAAGCAACCCTTCCCCATCCATGCCGGAGAAAAGCAACCCGGCAAAATACGGAGGCATTAACTGGCAAAATACGGAGGCATTAACTGACAAATAATACATGTTTTAGTATTATTTAATTGATCGTATAGCAAAAGAAAGAAAAGTCTATATTGTTGAAATACACAAAATAGATTCATAGTGTTTTGGAATAACATATAACCAGAAGTGACTCGGCTAACACGTTGGGAATTGTTTGTCTTTAAGGTCTGCATATTTCTGGAGTGATTTGAAGTAAAGGAAATCTTAATTTATTGTCCGATGAAAACGTAAACGGGAGCTCACGTAATGGATGGGTGAAAGGAAACGCACACAGGAGTTGTGTGATGCCTGCATATTACGTCATGGTTGCTCCTTTACATGATGAATGTTTGAGTTGTAAACATTATCTGCTCTTTATCAAGTTGGAGCAGTGACGTTTCCCACAGGCAAATATCAGGTGGAGATCAAAACTAACATCAAACCCAGGCACTTCTAATCAGTTGAAACATTTTAGTTGTCACACCATTAAAAATATATCAATTTTTTACTTTATTATCCATACAGTTAAGATTCCGAATTAGCATTGCAACAATATATTTATGTTGTTAAGCATTTCATATCATTAATTTTTAGAACTGGCGGAATGGTAACATTCCCTTGTAAGAAACATATACACGTATATAATGTATACGTATAAATATTCATATGTTTACAGTTAATCGAGCCCTTTTAAAATTAACTTTGAAAAAATAGAACTTCGTGTCATGTGACATCACATTGACGCGGTCCGAAAATGGTCTACAAATATGTTGTCCGAAGTGACCTTTCAGAATCTGACACTAGGTCGCACTAAATTTAGCTTACTATTTGTTACGCAGTTATGTTTAAATTTTGCTCTACTATTGATTATTGAATGTTTACGAAATGGTTGATTTGAATACTTATTTATAATAAACGCCTCAACGGTTTTATTTTAAATACGTTCGCCAACCGACATCCAAATTATATTTTTTTAACTTACGTTTTAAAAGTTTTAGCCTTCAAATAAAATTGTTCAGACCGAACAAAGACATCATTAATTATTTATTACCATTTCATAATTTTTTTTTTTTTTTTTTTTTTTTTTTTTTATTTAGAAAGCCCACCTTGCACATCCATTTTTACATTATTAAACAAACATTTCACGAATGCGCGCGAAAGTATTTTAAGTCTACTTATTTTTCTATCAGCTTAGGACGAAACTTTTGACAAAAGTTTCGTTTTCCGAATGCTTCAACTCGGGACACTGGTTGACTTGGGAAACGGAAGCTTGGGACAGCGCCACGTTATCAGAGGGTCGCGTGACCAATCAGCGCATCCTTGTCCTAAGACAAGGGTCGGGATCTCTCTAAAAACCTTGCGTCGGGATAGCCCGATTGTAGAGAGGCCCTGACGGGCTCACCAACTGCAATGCGCCCAGAAAAGTTGGTAACGGCGATGGAGGAAAAAGTATTCTCGTGTCTTAACGTAGAATCAAAAGGCTTGGGTAAACATTTGTGAACACTGAAATTATATATTTGGTTTTTGCCTATTTTTAATGCGTATAAGTGTAAGAATTAGCAAATTAGTGGAAGATTTTACTAAACCCCCGAGCGATCGGGGGATTGCGAAATCGTGCGAAAATATCCGATTGCGAAGGCGTAACAACTATACACACTGTTCACGGCAAAGTGAGTACATTTAAAATCAACGTTTGAAAACAAAATCACTCTTCCTAAATTCATGTATTTAAACGGGCTTACTAACGGGTATAAAAGTCCAGAAAATTTACATGGGAAAGAAGTTCCATGTCTTGAAATGGTAAACATATATAAATATTGAAATGATTAATTTTACTTTCCGTTTTGTTTCAGGCACATAAATGTAAGCACATTGCCAGCAGTGGATATTCTACCTTCTATAACCTCCCCGTCACTCCCTTCCCCAAGCCAGACGCCAAGTATCCAGGCCAGTATTCAAGGCCCGTACACAATTGAAAACTTTAACATATGATTTAACCATTTGACTTTACGTTTGCTTTCCGACATGATGTTTCTTATGGAGCTTGACACAATGTAACTATCAATGGTTAAATCAAGCACTCTTGACTTTACGATTTCGAAAAGTTGAAATTTATAAGTCAAAGTCAAGCAGCCATTTTGCCGAGAATCTAACAGAGGTTATGTGGAAAGTGCGTTATTTTATTGTAGGGCGATTTTAATCTCGGTATATTAAATAAATGACAAACAAAAATAATGTGAAGAGGAAATATGTGAATTTACATATTTTAATAAAGTAAACAAATGAGGTTTTTGTTTTGAAATAAACTTCTAATATAAATTATAAGCCTATTTTTTAAAGGTATGTGAAATACATTCCTAAATAATATATTAATTTTCATAACAAGATACACATTTCTACGAAGCTCGCAGAACCGATGTTGAATTGTCTGAACTCTGACTTTACAATATATTCGTCAGAGAGAAGGAAACGTAAAGTCAAATGCTAAAGTTTTCTATTGTGTAAGAAGCTTCAGTCGGAGTAGCTGTGTATGTTGAGGAAGAGTTTGAACTGGGGGGGGGGGGGTGCGAGACAACCCGCGCATACCATGATGTGCGCAGACTATCCATTATTTGCGCATGCGCAGGACGCTGGCGTACAAGAAGATAACGATGAACCTTTTCATATTTCTCGCCCCACCGTCTGCTTCGCTCCCACCACAAAGCAACCAAATGAAACGTAAACGTTTCAGTGGTTGGCATCACCTTCGTGGCTGTTCCCTTCCCTACTTTGTGTATAGTATATTCACAGAATACATTCACAGTTTTGTAATCAAACCTTTGGAAAATTACCCCAAGTATGACATGTTTGGTTGTTTTATAGATATGCTATACAGCACAAACATGTAATACTTCTGTCGACATAAATAGTAGTGTATAAGTAGAGAGAGTATAATTGCGAGTGAACAGTTCTATAGTCAGTTAATCTTCAGTCCCGAATAGTTTTCAAAATACATAACTACTTTGATTTCAGTGCTTTGTGATGGCAATTCCTTGTGCACGTCATAATTAAACACAAGTTTACACTGTTATTTACAGATTCATCATTTTGATTTTTTTATTTTTAAAGATTTTATACAATGTTATTAATAAACGTTTATCATTATGCAAAAAAAAATAGTAAAATTGTTAGTTCTTTTCGTGGTTTTACGAATTCAGTTAATATAAATGTATGATTTTGTGTATATTGATAGTTCTTGTTTGATATTAGAATACCTTGTTACACGTTTATATGAGTTTACAATAAGACCCACTTTTTGATTTCGCAGATACAGCTTTTATTTTAATTCAGCTGTAGTTTACTTGGCGAATTCGTACAATTTCAATTCGCAAAATTCAGTATGCATATGTTGAAGCTTAGTGTCCTTAGTTAGGTGATGACAAGATAGCTCTGCCAAATATCATTGTCTGCCCGAAATTGACTCATTGTGCCCTCCTCTTCGACACGTACCAGCCGAATGAGTTATTCTCGTCTGGCTGTTGTCAACCTTTGTGCACAGATGTATCTGTTAAACGTGCAAGACTTTTGTCCCGCACACGAGAAAGAGCTGAGGAATGTTTACCCCATATTGTTCCATGCAATGGCCAGGTAAGCACTGAGGCAACTCAAATTGTCAATAATTTATCGCAAGTTCAAGTTCCTTCACGGCAACCGCAGAGATTGGTTAACTGAGATGGAAAGAGGTGGTTTCGCTTAGTCTTTAAATTTATGAAATCTTTCGTCGAGTACAATATCATCCCCTACTAATGACTCGAGTCACTTGCTATCAATTTGTATTTACAAAATATTAATCCACTCGCTCAGATTTCCGTTCCCATTTCACACGGCTGCAAAGAGGTAAAAAATATTTTAGAATCCATACTATCGCACTTTAAACACAACATTTTACATGTATGAAATAAATACGCCATCTACTAAATTTGAACCTTTTAAAATAAGTATTCTCTATGTAGAGGTTGTGTTATATTTTACACACCATTTAGTAATTAGAAGCATTATCGATTCCTTCCAAAAAAAAGTTAATATACAAATCAGTGTACACTCACTATAAGAAATTAGTAGCATAGCCACATCTGACATGTACTAATTCATAGTGTATTTTTGTATCACCAAGTACATGACACTTTTCTGAACAGAGTGAGTATTTGGCTGCGTATTTCAAATAGGTAACATACCAAATGTAGGGATGAATTCATTTCGTTTACTGCTGAACAAAATAATACGCAGTCGAATATTTGTGAGTAGTTAGCAAAACTTACTATGGGTAGCACGAACACGAAAACATACCCTTTTCATTCCTCGCCTAAGCATATTGCATCTTTTCATGTGATTGAAACTATTCATATCTATGGCAAAACACTTATTTAATATCTCACAAACCTAGTTACGAAGTTTAACATAAGTAGTAGTTTGGTTCTAAAACCCAATCTTCACACAAGCAAATGTTTCTGTTTACAGGCCCCATGTTGTAGGTGCTCGTGTTAATATTCAACGCACCCGATAGTAATTTGTCCTGCAAATATTTAAAAACGTTTCGCCCTCCGTCCATATATATATAGAAATACTTATATATACTAAAAAATATTTTTTTATATTAACGTGTTCACATAGCTCATCTGTTATGTAAGTATTATCGAGGGTAAAATCAGTAGTGTTGAAATAGTGTTACATGTGTAAATAAATAAATTCACCAGCGAACCCTTTGGAAGAAATAAACATAATTTCTAATATTAGTTGACTCGAATTCTACTTCTCCCCGGCCCCTTAAATTCTAGTTGCCTTACAAATGCTCATCTAAAGGTTCTGATATTTATATAACACAGTTTGCTGTATTGCAGATAAAAATGTGGCTGGGAATAGCATGTTTTTCAGGTAATGGCTTTAATAAAAGTGTAACTATTATTTAGACATATACAAACTTACTTTTTAACACTGGTATGATTTATCGCACAAAGAAAGCACGGGCACTCGTTTCTGTAGTACCCTATCTACCAAAACGTAATTGCGCACCCGTCCATAAGGTTTGCTCGGTAGTTGTCACCCAGTTAAAATTGCATAGGGCCACCTCTCGCGGTTATAACAGCAGCCACTCTGTCTGGAATGCTCTCTACGAGTGTTTGTAAGACATCCATGGGGATTCGTCGCCATTCCTCTTGCAACCATTCCATGAGTTGAGCAATGGACTTTGGCCACGCCTGACGAGCCCTCACCCGGCGATCCAATTCGTCCCAAAGATGTTCTATAGGGATGAGGTCGGGGCTCTGGGTGGGCCAGTCCAATCGGCGAACATTGTTGTCGGCGTACCACTGCATAGTAGCCCTTGAAACATGGCACCTGGCATTGTCATCCTGGAAGTAACACGGGTCCATTCCGTAAAAACGCCACAATGTTGGGGGCATTTCGTTATCCAGAATGTTACACTAGACCTCTGTGTTCAAGCTACCACAGACAAACACCAGCGGTCCTAAGCCGAAGGCCATGAAACACAAATCAACTGACGTACTGAATTGCCTATCTTCATGGGTGCCCAATTACTTTTTGGTAGATAGCGTAAGTGTATTTGTTCGAATCAGTAATTTTATAATCATATCATGTAGTATTACATGACAAATTTCTACGTGGTACTTCTGCTAGACTAATATGATTAAACATTGTTCTGATGTTGGAAGTCAGATCAAATCTGTGAGAGTCTGTTCTTTGCACTATCATATTTAATTTTTAAGGTAGCACACCAAATATCGGAAAATTAGGTAAATAAATAGATTCCGAAACCAAGATGACAAATGCTGGCACCTAGAAAAGTTTTATATACAGTACCATAATTTTGAAACGAATTAGACTTCAACAATAATATAGAAAATCTTTATGCATACAATGTCCTTAGAAATTTTATTATCATACGTAGATCTCAAAAGTAAATAACACGAATAATAAAAACCGACAACACATTTGTTTAAAAATAAGAACGATGGTGTCAGCTCTAAAGCAGTTGCCAATTCCACAACATTAACGTTTAAACTATCGTCCACGTCGATGTTAGCGTCATAACAACACACATGTGGTAGAAAACAACTCCCAAAACACTGACAAGTATAAATCTCAAAAATTGTAAATACTTACAAACGTTACCTAAACAACGTAGAAGAACCAGACCTCGAAAATCTAAAGGGCAGGAAGGGATGCGGAGCTACGAGTGAGCCAGAATTGCGTCGTTCCCACTACTATCGCGTCGAGTGCTGCTAGACGTCAGCGCTGCGGAAATGAACGCCTTGCCGCAGACCGAAAACCCCTTGTCAAGGTTTATCTCTATTTACAACGCCCGCAGACTGTCCTGCCTCGCGCTGGACCCGCGTCAGGCCATTTCATCCTCATTTACGATCTCCTCTTATACCCCACTTCCCTACTTCATATACCATTGCAGTCGCCACTCCCTTCACCCCCTTGCCGAATAGTTGACAGCGCTCCACAGGGGCCACTGAAAACCTAGCGTTATTCGCCAAAATACGGGCTACCTCGCTGCCGAGACAGCTGTGGCGCTTGCAAACCACGTGGTTGCGGGTTTGAACGCCGGGTAAATCATCTATGCATGCGTCGTTTGTGACGCGAATGCGTTTTGAAATCTGCAACCGTAGTGGGAGGCAATCCAGAAAATCCGATCATAACAAAATTGGGGGATACAGTTTGGCATTGCAGCTCCGAATCTATCATCCAGATTCAAAATTAATTTACACCACTCGATTGCCAAAGGATTAAAGAATATGTTACGTTGAGTGAGGACTGCTAAGAATCGTGTGTAAGGTACCGTGACCGGGGGTGGGGGGCAATTTTGTGTTCGTTTCGCTAAACTTCCGCGTAGTATAACTCTTGACTAGGAGAAGCTACGACGCTCATTTAAGTTTCAATCGACAATTGTAGTCAATATCAATCGATTGCGTGAGTAAAAACATCTGTGTGGCGTGGTTATGGTGAAATTGTATGCGTTTAGTGTTAAAAAATTAAGACAACGTATCACAATTTCGGCCTATGCCCGTCATAAAGCCAAGTCGAAATACAGGAATCGTATACGGTTGGAAAGAGCATCTGAGAAGCAATCCAGTGATACCCATAAAACATCATATTATTGTGTGAAGCGGTGCCGGGAACGTAAAACAAACATCAAGGCGTCCGAGCGCGTCAACGTAGAAGTATTCACGCTAAACAAACGACCGTGTCCCCAACACAGCAAAAACCATTTTTTTTTTTGTGTATAGCACGGTTAGAATTCAAGCCAATCGCACGACACATAGCGGACAGAACCTGTGGTTGTTCACATGTAAGCGGATTACCTGAGTAAGCGTTTTGGTTTTTGGTTGGAACCTCAGTTTACGACCACGTTGTACCGTTCGTTCATTTTAAGACAAATTTTTTTTAAGTAAGTGGTGGACAACGAACTAAACGCTGCGACGTCTTTTCTCTACGTTAGTAATTTCAGTGTGGTACGTATTTTATTTTATTAGTTTTAAGTGTCAACTATAATTTTTGACCTATAATAAACAATTGTAAAGTGCATACCTAACAGTTCATTTCCGAACAACATTTTTTTTATAATCATCTGAGTAGCATTAACGTATGGATTCACATACTTCAATATTATTAAGTACACTTAACCATCGTAGACTGTTACACCGATACACGTTGATATAGGTTGTTTGCTGTAAATGAGCAGTTTTGAAAGCCTTGCTTGAGTTCTACTTGAATGAATGTTGCGTATTTTTCCACCATATGCAACATTAACACTGCCATTGGTCTCATCATTTTATTTGTGCGTCGGTAAATTGAAACTGCGAAATTATTAGAAAAGTAAATGTTTAAATATTTGTTGTTCCATACATTTATATCCACAAAAAAAAATCAGAAAGCAAAAGAAATAGTTCCAGTATTGACAAATGTTTACTTAACACTTTTAATTAAACATTTACACTTGAAACTACTTCCCATCCGGCGCTGCCAACTTTACTTGGCGCACGCCAGTCAGTGCGCCCGTTAAAATATGTGCAGTTTGGGGCAGTGGCATTTTGCAAAGGTTGATTTCAGCAGTGCTGACTTCACCGTGATTGGCCATTAATACGCGAAGTCATTGAAATAAAACATGTGAAATATTGGAACTCTGGGAAATATTGGAACTCTGGGAAACATCGACGAAGACTGTTCTTTCCGCAAGCAAACATGACCGTGTGAACTGGTTTTCCAGGCGTGGCTCGCGCTGAAAACTAGTACGATATCTGGTTGTCTACGCCAGCTTTCCGCTCTGTCTGCTCGCCGTGATTGGCATTACATAGGCGTAGGTACAGGCTGTTCGCGCGATAAAATTACCACTTTCGAAAACCCTGCTTAAGATCTGCTTGTATGCACATTGTGTATTATTACGCCTTATCTAAGATTAACATTGACATGGGCCTCGTCACTTTATTCAAGCGTCGGAGAGTGACACTGTGGAATTATTCGAAAAGTATTTTTTTTTTTTTTTTTTTTTACACTACGATGTATAAAAAACACAGAAAGCGAAATAAATAATTTAAGCTATCGGAAATGTTTACCTAGCCATTTTTATTCGACATCAAAATACGGAACTATTTCCCATCCATTGTAACCAAATTTACTGGGCGCACGTCACTCAGTGCGCCTGTTTAAATACATGCTGACTGGAGCAGTGATTTTTTTCTAAAATTGATTTCAAAAGTGCTCACGTTATCGTGAACAGTCTTTAATTATCGGACGCTCGTTGTCCCATGACAAGCCTTCCAGCATATAAAATGTATAGGATGTTCACGATTAATTGAACAGTTTTTAAAACTTCTTAAATATGTCATCGTTTCTACCTGCATATATTTTACCGGGCACGCTGACCCGACGTGTGACCAGTAAATGTGATAACGATGGAGGGGAAAGAAATTCCACGTCTTAACGTTGAATAAAAAGTATTAGGTAACCATTTGTGATGACTTAAATAATTTCATTCGCTGCCTTGTTTTTTCAATGCATCGAAATATACAAATTACCATATTTTGTAAAATATTTACTTTCTTAATAATTTCACAGTTTCACTTGACCGACGCACGAATAAAGTGACGAGGACCATGGCATTGATAATTTTACGTAAGGTGGAAGTATACACAATGTACATACAAGTAGATCTTAAGTAGGCCTTTCATAACTGCCCTGTTTGCCGTGATTACTCTATATGAGTCTAAACCCAATCAAATAAACCAGCAGGAATCATTAAGACGGAATTTCGCATCGTAACAGTTACACTTTATTTTACAAACGTTCCCGGCATGTGTTTGAAAGCAGGACTGATTCGAGACTGAACATAGACAATGAGTGCAGTCCAACTAAAATAAGGTTAGAGACTTTAAGATAATAGCGTAGGCACCGACCAAGGCGAGGCAAAGAGTGACACTTAACCAAATATCCCACAGAGCAGAAAAAATTAAATTATAAAAATTACTAATTAAATAATTGTATGAACGACATACATTCCTTATACGTATTTGGTTTTTGGAAAAGGTACATGAATACAATAACGTAACCTAAGTAATATGTTTACATTAACACGTTTGATTTGAAGATTAGTGTTTTCCTCCTATTAAATGAAATTCTGGCTACACCCATGCATGTGTATGGTAAACATTAGCAAGTGCGAACCGGACATACGCTGGTGAATACTGTAAACATGCGAGTAAATTTACTACAGCATGTTATTAGTCAGGAAGTTGGGGGTCGGAATAGGCCACGCTGCTGCACGTTACTTTGTCGTCTTCGCATTGGCACACTATCTGTCGATCTGATTTTCAAGACGCATTCACGTTGAGAAAAAAAAAAAACCAATTCGGTTGACAGCGCCTTCCTAGAGTTACGAGTGGACTCGAACAACGCCAAGAAAGTAGTTTCAAGATGTTTGTTTTCGGAGGTTTCTCGCCTGATCTCGACGAGAGTTGTCGATTGAAACTTAAACGAGCACCGTAGCTCCTCCTAGTCGGAAGTTATACTACGCGGAAGTTATGAGACGCGGCGATACGAACTCAAAGTTCCCCCCCCCCCCCCCCCCCCTTCTTTCCCAAACAACCATTCCCGCGAGCGATGCTTCGCAAGTCCTCATTCAACGTAATACATTCTTTGATCCTTTGGCAATCGCGTGGTGTAATTGAATTTTGAATGTAGACGATAGATTCGGAGCGGCATTGCCATACTGTATCCCCCCGATTTTGTTATCGGATTATTTTTTTTTTTTTTGTATTACCTCGCACTATGGTCGCAAATTTAAAGACGTATTCCCGTCAAAACGTGACTAACTAAAAAAAGCTCACACTTCGTGAATAGACGTCAGCATGGGTGCAGTGACCAGCTGTCTGCTTCGGATATACAGGATTTGCCGTGCTGTCATTTTATGCCCAAGTCTGGCAGTTGCCTGCATCGTTTTGACGGCGAGTCGCTCAACTGTAGTATATGTCGGTGGTTGCCCGCGTACCTTCACAGCTGACGTTCGTCTCGTGTGTAACGACACGTGATGCTCTGCTGTTTCCACGCCGTTTATTCGCTGCGGTGCCGTTTTGTCCATCAGGGAAGACTAACCACGGCACCGCGCGAAACAGTTCACAAATGGCGCCGTTTCAGAAACACAATTATGTACCCTCGTCCCGAAAACAGATGATCGCTCCCTTCCCAGGGCCTGATAAAGCGCACGTTTCATCCGCGGTAGAAATTGTTTATATGGTTATAGAGTGCCCACATCTCGCCTCATATATCCACGCAGCCTGCTCGGGACACGTGCGAAATTTCATTGGCAACGCGCAGCCGACATCAAATATAGCGGATGGTCATGATAATGTGGACGGCCGTGCAGCAATTACGAACAGTTTTGCTTCAGACGACATGTTTGGTTACGGCAGGCCTTATTAAAACACGAGTGTGGGCGGGTATGAGCTCGGTGCTTTACGAACGACGATTCTTCCTAGAGTGACGAAACGTTCAGAATTACGCAGAACTGTAAAAAAAAAAAAAAAATCTCTTTCAAATAGTCCTGCGTAGAACACCATTTGTCCCGACCATCCTTGTGCACATCATTGAGTGTCTATGAAAGTGTATGATAATTACAAACTGGTCACTTGCAGGAAAATGAAATGATGAGTGAATGCGTGAAGACATTTGGCTCCAAACATCGAGGTCTTGAGAGCCGATGAGGGTGATTGAGGTGAGTGTGGAGCAGCGCCGGAATGAAAGGGCGGGGGGAAAAGGGAGATCCCCGAGAAAATCAGCCGACCAACGGCATCGTCCGGCACGATTTTCGCATGCGAAAATTCGAAGTGACCCGGCCAGGTATTGCACCCGGATCGCCTTGGTGAGAGGCGAGCAGGCTAACCGCTCAGCCACCATGACCCCCCCAAAATGAAATAATTTTTCTACCCTGTTTTTCTCAATCCCTCTATAAAATGCCTATATTGAAACTTAAACTTGAAACCAACTTTCTCTTGTCGTTTATAACTATACAGTTGAACAAAACTAATATTACTTGGTCTAAGACAGTTACGTAGACTAAAGCCGCAAAGTTAAAAAGCTTATTTCCTGTCTCATAAAACTTTACATAACCTTTAATTTAAAACCATAAATAAAGATTAGATATTTCAAGTAGTTTGGCAATAAATGGCCGCTCTCTTATCTCTCAAAATTACCGAGGCCATCAAATCCGTCCCTGTAGAAACGGTGTACGTAGTCTTAAATGCAAACATTTTCTGCCATTTCTGTGTTGTAAATTCACCTTGCTCTCAGAGATTATTCCTAAATTTACCGTAATTCACCGCAATGTTCCGTAGAGCTGAAAGGTAATTTTCCTTCACGTTTAAATTGCAATTTACTTTCTTCCAAGTTAAGTAGTATTCTTTCATTCTTTACAGCGAATCCAATGGAGATTGGTTACAAACATATTGTTTCCCACAATCTCAGTGGTTACTGCCACTAATACCCCAGAATTAATAACAAACAATGGTTATAAAAATGTTCACTTACCATACGGGCCCTTCGCTTCTCTATTCACACACACAGTACATTTAATATAAAAACACACGTGTACACACACGTGTACATTTGTACATGTGTACATTTGTACGTGTGTACACACACATGTGTACATGTGTACACACATGTGTACATTTAATATAAAAACCGGTGATGCCTCGGTACCTATGCTCATATCAGGTTTAGTGAGATTCGAGGCGAACGAAGGAGGTAGCCATTAGATAAATACGCCCGGTCAGTTATTTCCTACGTTTTCAGGCGGCAGGGATGAATAATGAATGTATGCACTTGTCAGATGACGCTGCTTCGATATCGACTGACGTAAATTTGTCCATCATATTGTCGGCGCATCGCCGGAAGAATAACACGTCTCTTTTGAAGCCCAACGCGATTGGTTTTAACGGAGCGGGACCGGCCAACCGGTAACATTTATACTTGTCTGGTGGTCGTAAATTGTATTCCAGCCAACTACAGTAAGGCTTGTTTACCCATCTCCTGCTGGGCAAATGGAAGTATATTTTATTTATATTTTCTTTTTCACAAACTTATACGTCAAAATGTTGGGATGGGTTTGGCTCGAATCTGTTGGATATCTCTTAAAGCAGGGGTCCCCAAACTTTAGTTTACTTTAGTTTATCACGCCCCCCTTCTGCAAAAAAAAAAAATAACTGCGCCCCGCCCCTGTGGGACAACTTCATTACCATACGGGTAAAACAAAAACTAATAAAACTCTCAAAGGTTTTATTTAATAATTAAATTTTAATGCTTATTGAACACAAATTGTGGTGAACAAATCAATCAATGAAACGGATGAGCTTGTATATTTTTAACAATATTCCCAATTGTTGATTGAATAGAAGAAATTGCACAACGTAAATCACTGGAAAAATCGAAATTGCTTCTATACTTTGGCGCCCGCGCCTCCCCCCCCCCCCAACTCATCGAAAATCAATGCCTTACAGCAAACAAATTAATTAAAAATTAAAACAAATTAGTATAGTTAATTGACACAAATTCTGAGCATATTATCAAATAAAATCTGTGTAGTTTTTCATTATCATATCATCTGTTTTACGTTTACGATGATAAGGCATAAGACTTAAGGCCCTTAATTTAGATGCCCGCTTGTGGAGCTGAGCATTTATATATGTACTATATATTTTTAACGGCCGATTAATTCTAGTATAGCTAAGTAACTAATGCTTAACGAAACGAAGATAGGAAAGTAGAAAATAATTCGTTCATGGAAATTTCCCTTTTAAAAGATACATTTTCCAGACTGAAATATAAAGGAAAATCGTAAATTCACTAGCGTAAAGTTACTTAAATGGCATTGATAAGCGGAAACCACTCAGACAAACTGAACATTTATAACAGGCTATTCAATGGTAATGGCGTATTTAATCCATTGTGAATGTAAATGTAAATTAGACGTTAATTTAGTCATAATTGTGGCAGAACTTCAATTAAAATTTGGTTCCGTTTAGAAATACTAGTTTAATGTAAAGAATTTAATGTGAGCGTTGTCGATTACTTCATAATACAATTATGCTTTTTTTTATCAAATGTTTTTCTATATACATACCCAAGAACTTAATTTCGGGATTGTTATAAATTAAAATTGTTAAGCAGTTGAACATTTTGAATGTGTTTTCGATTAATGTTGTTTAAATACGTCGTTGCACGCCTGCAAAATTCAAACCAACATGTTTTGCAAAAACTTACCAGAGATAAAAGTATGAACAAAAATGAAAGATGTAATTTTTTGAGGAAACATTTTTTCACATTCCTTACAGTCTTAGAAAGGAGTTACCAGAATTGAGCAGGGTCAATCACAAATAGCTTGTTTTCGTAGACTGTGCGGTCAGAGAGCTCTATGGCGCTACGTTATGAGGTTTAGTATACGTGTTAAATTACATTTTAGGCAAAGGTTAATAATTTCATACGTAATTTTCGATGTAGAATGAATTTATATAATGTGCTCATTTCAGCTGCACAGAAACCGTCACGTTAAAAAATTGTGAGGACGTGTTTTCCAACAAACCTGAGCTTTTATTTACTACAATAATATTTAACGTAGTTTACTAACATTCCAGTAGCATTACAACTAGAAACGCTGAGAGGACAAAAGTCATTTGCAAAATATTTATTCTGTAATTCTCAAATAGCAAAAAAAGAAGTTGTTAAGAGGACTGAGCAACGTATAAACCATATAACAAATATATAGCTTAGTTCTCTTAATCTGTTCGAAGAGGTAGAAATGGAGTACATATCTGCAGACACAATTGTAAAAATGATTTACGTACTACATTACTCCATGGAGTTCGTCAAGAACATCTGACTTCCTGGTCTATTACCACACAAGCTTCACTGAGAGAAAATTGAGCAAAATATTTGTTTGTATAGTGCCAAATATATATTTAGTTGCCCTAACAAAATATATTGTTGAGCAAACAAATTTAAAAAGCAACAATATTACTGCTGTTCATCTAAAAAAAAATGCATGTTATAATAAACAAGATCTCTGTGTTGGGCCAAAAAAGTTATTATTAAACTATCAAGTAGATATTTTGTTGAATCAACTGTATATATTTGTTTGGCCACTTATTTGACTGCATTCGTTCGAAAATACACCTCCAGAGTTTGTTTGTATTTTTGTGACAATTACGATAGTAACCGTGTTTGTTAGTGCATTTATTGATGCTTAACAATCGTATAAACATTATTAAAACAATGCAACAAGAAGAAACTGACGAGTAAAGCTGTAAACTTGAAATATTTGTTTGCAGACGTTGCCCAATATTTGCTATATAATATATATATATATATATATATATATATATATATATATATATATATATATATATATATATATATATTTAAAAGCTGTCCGGCATTATCAGTCGTCACATTAGCTGAGATTACTAAGGCGTAGCGCTCGGACGCAGGTAATCTAGGTTTGAAATTCCGTCGAACTTGTAAAATTTTTATATCGGCCCAAACTGTTTAGTGTACCTGTAGCCAACCAAATCATTAGCTGCACCAACTCAATCTTACAGTTTGGAGCAACCAAATGAAAACTACAAATCATTAGCTGCACCAACCCAATCTTACAGTTTGGAGCAACCAAATCATTAGCTGCACCAACCCAATCTTACAGTTTGGAGCAACCAAATGAAAACTACAAATCATTAGCTGCACCAACCCAATCTTACAGTTTGGAGCAACCAAATCATTAGCTGCACCAACCCAATCTTACAGTTTGGAGCAACCAAATGAAAACTACAAATCATTAGCTGCACCAACCCAATCTTACAGTTTGGAGCAACCAAATCATTAGCTGCACCAACCCAATCTTAGTTTGGAGCAACCAAATGAAAACTACAAAATAATTTGGTTTCAGCAACAAAATATTTCACTGCCCCTGTACAAACAAATAATTTGGTTGCACCAAACAAATCTTATTTCATCAAAAAAAAAAAAAAAAAAAAACCTTTTTTCTCAGTGTTCTCGAGGCTGGGGCACCATTAATGCTACTGCTGGTGGCGCGGCAAAAAGACGTAATCGAGAATAGTCTTCAGCGGATATACACGGGAGGGGAAATGGGATACGTTTCCATAACGTGTATACCACCCGTTCACCCCATTACCCTCCCGAATACAAGAGACCTGTGTTTCCATCAAGGTTTGTTTGGTTAAAAATAAGGCCAAGGGAAAGTTGTTAAAGGTCGCTAACAAGAGGATTTGCTTCTCATGTGGGTAAGTACACAAGTCCTGCTAAGGAGTTAACTCACCTAACTTATTGATAATCCCAAGACCCTAGGGCATGACCACTAATGTGTTGTGCAAATGCGTGCTTCGATGAAGGAAATTAGTAGGTGATTCGTGAAGGCGAAGCCGCGGACAAGAAGTTTATATACATGTATATATAATGTATCGTATATATATGTTTGCGATACATAATCTATATATACACATACATAAATATATTATGGACTTAATTCCAATTATAAACATAGAAATTGTTGTCAAACTGTTTTTTTTTCTATACACTCTCTTGGTCTTTGGTCTTGAGCTCCGTAGGGTATTTCTGCTTTGATGATGTTTCGGCAGTCGTTGCAGCTCCCGACCTCTGGTCGCATTGCCCAAAAACCAAGAGTGTATTTATAACGGTATCAAAAGCCTGCGATTAATTTTTTTCTTAAATTGATCTTAGTGTTATTTTGTACGTGTTTACTTGTCGTCGATGCATGTCATTGGAGATCTCCACCTTTTCATCGTCAATATTTGGAGGCAAAAAACGTATGGGAATATATTACCAAACAAAAGTAATAATTTATATATATATATATATATATATAGATCGTTCTGTCATTGGGACTGGATATCCAACAGTGTAGGGCTACCTCCAGATTGTACCAATACCTATGTACTTATATTTCTCATTTTGAGAAGTAATTCCAGGTATGCGCTGTTTCCTGAACATTCAAATAGGTATATTTGCCACAGCAAAACCCCAAATACAAGAACGTTCACAAATATTACAATTTCTACATTTTACTGTTACCATTAAAATTGTGTTTGTATATATGTCTACATGTTGTTTCCGCTTCAAGTAGAGTTGAAAACATGGATGAGGGGAAAACTGGCGATTATAAAGTATTAAAATATTTTAATATTGCAGAGTACATTTCGTCTAAATGTAACCATCTGTTGCGTATATACCGTTTTACATTTTTAAGATCCGTTATATTTTATATCATGTTTACGCGACTTACAGTTTTCTAACGTTTATTATTTGAAACACGTTAATGCGTGGCGTGACATGCATGGATGTCGAAAACTGTGGCCGAAAAAAAAAACGTCCCTTCGTACGACATTGTAATTCCAAACACAGTACTAGTATTTCACGCTGACGGTAAAATAAAATTCCACACTTTGCGGTTAAATTGAAATATTCACTTGATCCAGTAGCTTTTAGTAGAATGATACTCGCGGGGGGGGGGGGGGGGAACAGGAAACTTGAAAAAAAAAAAATTCATCCGTGCTACATGAACGACGAGTACAATAAAAATCTGAGGAGTCGATGCAGTTTCCTAAAATGTGAGCCAGATATCCGGCAACTTGAACGACTTCGCAAGGAAGGCGCGTGTCACTGACGATTCGTGGACTACATCAGATAAAGTGCGAGGTATGTGGAGTTTCGAGCATGCCTCATTACGTAGAGAGAGGAGTGTGTTGGAGAGATTTGGGCGGCGCTTAACATCGATGCCTCGAGAGCCGCTGAGGGTGAAGCGAGGCGAGCATGGAGCAGCGCCGGAGAGCAAGGGCGCGGGAAACGGGAGATCCCGGAGGAAAACCCGCCGACCAGCGGCATCGTCCGGCACGATTCCCACCATGCGGGAATATGGGAGCGACCCCCGCCGGGAATCGAACACAGTTCGCGTAGGTGGGAGGCGAGTAGTCTGACCATCATACCTCCGCGGCCCCCACATTATGTAAAGAACAACAGAAAGGACTGCCTATGGTCATCACTATTCGCTCATCCCCTTTCATATTTGAAAAGTTATCTACTACTGTGTATGAGAAAAACTACTATCTTCTCTGCTTTCACTACTACCACTATGTTTAATTACTATTGTTTCATAGATAGGCCTCCTCTGTACTTCGAAAACTTGCTTACCTTCGCAGAGCTGAACTTATCGATGGATTTAATATATGACCATTAGTAACTATGAATAATAAATTCGCTGTGTTCTCAGGTTGCCATATACCCTTCAAAAGTTACTGTCCATTAAAGGTTGTTCACAATGAAGTGAACACTTTTGAAATCAACCTTAGAAAAAAAAGTCACTGCCCAGACCTGAACATATTTTAACGGGCGCACTAAGGGTGTCAAGCGCCAAGTACAGATTGTAATGATGGATGGAAAATAGTCCCATATCTAACGTCGAATAAAAAGTGATAGGTAATCAATTGTGAAAATTTAAATTATTTCTGTCGCCTTCGTTGTTTTTTTTTTTTTTTTTATCGATCAAGCCTAAAAATGACCTGATTTGTAACATATTCACTTTTCTAATAATTCCACAGTTTTCCCTGCCCGACGCATGAATAAAGTGACGAGGCCCATGGCAATGTTAATTTTACATAAGGCGGAAGAATACACAACGTGCATACAAGTAGATCTTAAGCAGGGCTTTCAAAAGTGCTCATTTTTCCGTGAACAGCTTATAGCAGGGCTGTTTGTAACCGTCGTTCAAGCAGATATGTGACGCGTACTGTAGTTGAGATCATGTCACCACACACCACGACCCCGTTTCCAGCATTCGCATTCACCGGCCCTGCCCCGGTGTTTTAAGAAGCTCCTTCGATTTTACCGGGGCGAATTTTATTCGCTTATCTTGTAAACCACCGGGGTGAAACGGGGGAGAGGCGGGAATTTATGCCCTCGCTTTCCGACAACTGCTGGTTCTCGGAGGCTGCGACTTCCCACGAAAAAAAAAAAATTAAAAAGGAACAAAATTTTTTTCACTCGTCGTCGTCCATTAGTCTTCCGCTGAAAGTGCCGACATCGGTGAAGAAGTTTCATGACGTCACACACCGCTCGTTTTTTATTTCCCAGCTACGATACTGGACCTAAGCTGAGAGCAGCAGCTGAACAGCAGATAAATAAAAGCGTGACAACTTAACGTGACGTCGTTGTCCCGTAACGCAACACACAAACGTAAACTGCATACGAGCGTGTTTATTAGCATGGTTAGCTGGCACGACTTGTCATCTTCGGCAGGTTTTATAGGTTTCATCCCGCTCCGTTGCGCAAACAGAAAGGCGATGGATGGGGGAAGTACTATAGGTTTTTTCAACTAATTTCTAACCCCGCACAACGACAAATGCTGATGAAGTTTTCCTATTTAATTGGTCGTGAGGTTATTTCAGTTAACAGGTGTGTACAAGGGATAATTTGTTAAAACTTTATTTGAAACTGTGAACTAACTGGCGTGGTATGCCTAACACTCAGTTTTTACGAAGACAACACAAACTAACACAATGGCTAGAATATATGCATACACATACTACACAGAGAGGACAGCACAGACGAAAAATACAAGAATTCTTCAACAAAATTAGGTATGACATTCCGGAAACTGGAACCTTTCTCGTTTTCAGGGACACGCACAATCCGAGGAAAATCTACAGAATCCGTGTTACGTTATATCGCGAATTTTTTACTGCCTGGAATTTGTTTACGGGTCAAGACCGGCACCACTGCAAGGCTTCCATCTTGACCACACAGGATGCAACTTGACCAGAACAACAATGACCCACTCAGTCTAGGCAGGTGGTCAAGAACACTGTATGTTGCCTGGCCTGCTTGTAATATTATAATGAGATAAATTCCATTGTCATCATGGTCACACCCACAATAAAACCTAATTTCCAAACTAAATAAGATATAGTTGTCAAATGCATAACATTATCACCCCAACGATGAGAAGGGGGGTGGGCGCAAGAGCAAGTATACCATATAATGACTTGTACACATAGTTTACTGTAAGTTCCGAACTACATAAGAAACAGTGGTCAAATTCATAATTATGGCATCATCTAGGTTTTTTCCTTACTAGCATGTTACTACTACAAGTCGTCCTAGGCGACCACCATCTTGTGTCTCCACTGAGCACCTAACATACCCGAACCTTCAATGTGCATACTTACTTCCAGACCGTCAGTCAGTACCACTGGCCTTGCACTGTGAGCCATGTACCAAGACTGTGATATATGTATGTATGTAATGAGATGCCACTCACAACGAATATACAACCATCACTAGATAAACAAGTCCCCACACATACAGCAACACATGCTAGAACACTAATCTTCCTATTTCGAAACAAATTATCCTCTACCATAACTGGTGCAGCAGTGAATACTCGTAGACCACGAGCATGTCTTGTCGTCGTCGTCTTCTTCGCCGAAGAGACCTCACTGGAAGCAGAGATGAACAATGACCGGTCCTACCTTTCCATGCAGGATAGATAGCAACCAAGTACTACGTACCCACCACCTCCCCTTGACACTATGTATCGGTACACTATTGAAAGGAACTAATGCATGTACCCTGAACCATCCTCGAGGTATTGCAGGTTCGATTCCTGTAGAGAGTGGCCACATGCACAAATTGAGATAGTCATATGCATCGATCTGTGTGCACAAAATGGGGGGGGGGGGACCTACCACGCTACACATGCGTATTGCACAAGTGATGGCTAGACAAGACCATACATCGTATGACATTCGACAAAAGCCATGTAATTCCATCACATACAAATCGGAAGGATGGCCGAGCAGCCCAAGGTGGCTGATATTAGCTCTGGTTCCAGTAAAAGGGAGTGTGGGTTCGTATCCCGACATGTGACACGTTTTATTTTTGTTCCTGTACCATACTCGAAAAAATACGGTATCGTAGGTTTGATTCCCCTTGAGATCACATGCTAACACAACTGCAGGTATTCGTCGGTCCCACTGCCCATGAAGAGTCTAGCATTACAGTAATACCCTGTCTCCGACCTGCACTCACATACCAACGCTTTTGCAATTGGACAGCCATACTCTGTCGCCGATCTGGACTCGTGTACCAAACCTGGTTATAACAATTACAGACAGTGATACACTGCATAGTTGACTGTAAGTTCCGAACAGTTTAAGATACAACTAGCAAAAATCATATCACCCTACATACTCACCACTATCTCCGACCTGCACTAGTGTATCGAAGAATGTAGTGGTTGTGATGTACTTGCTTGGCCTGTAATGTATACAATACAAGGAAAGATGGAGCGATCATTGTGTTCTGAGCTTCCAGTGATTCCATGTCGCAATCTGCAGGTCTTCTGCTCTACAGAGTATGTAAGTACGTAGTTGAAATGTGTGTGATATCTCCTTAGTTACCATGTCTACTTAGATTGTACTCAGTTGTCTAGAATTGTCAATGGATGGGTATGTGATGTGCATTGAAGTCTAGGTACCGAACAAGTGCAGGTCGGTCCTCAGTTGATGTTGTTTTGGGTATACAGACTATCTGTGAGCATGGAATGTTTAGTACGCGGGTGTGGCTTGGAATATGACTGATGTATATTGAAGTACCGATACGAGGTATGACTGACTGTAATTTCAAACTTCGGTACACGAGTATGTAGGTCGCAGTCTGGTCGCGAGTCATGGTTTAGTTTCAGTTGGTTCATAAGGGGGTTGGTTTGAACAGAGTGGTCTAAGATAAATTACATTGTAATTGTGTGTATGTGCGAGTGTGTGTGCATGAGAGTATGCATGTACATTGGCATGTGTATGTGTGTGTGTGTGTTGCTCGTATTACAGAGCAGGGTAAACCCTCTCTGACCCCTTACTGATCCTCCTCCCTGTTATTATTATTACATTCTTCGATACACTAGTGCAGGTCGGAGATAGTGGTGAGTATGTAGGGTGATATGATTTTTGCTAGTTGTATCTTAAACTGTTCGGAACTTACAGTCAACTATGCAGTGTATCACTGTCTGTAATTGTTATAACCAGGTTTGGTACACGAGTCCAGATCGGCGACAGAGTATGGCTGTCCAATTGCAAAAGCGTTGGTATGTGAGTGCAGGTCGGAGACAGGGTATTACTGTAATGCTAGACTCTTCATGGGCAGTGGGACCGACGAATACCTGCAATTGTGTTAGCATGTGATCTCAAGGGGAATCAAACCTACGATACCATATTTATTCGAGTATGGTACAGAAACAAAAATAAAATGAGTCATGTGCAGGGATTCGAATCCACGCTCCCTTTTACTCGAATCAGAGCTAATATCGGCCACCTTGGGCCGCTCGGCCATCCTTACAATTTGTATTAGTGATAGAATTACATGGCTTCTGTCGAATGCCATACGATGTATGGTCTTGTCTAGCCGTCACTCGTGCAATACACGCGTGTGTGTTGGTAGGTTTTTTCCCCCTTTTGTTTTTTTTGTAAGATTATACTACCCAGTGAGTGAAATAGACAAATATGTACTTTTACACTGATGTACATGTTTCAATATAACATTGGCATAGTTGTAAAAATACGCAGATTTGGGTTTTAATACTTCATACTAGTGGATTTTTACACATACTTTCAAATTTGTAAATTTACAACCGTCTTATTGTTAATATACGAACACATTAGTGTTTTCTTATAATATCATTGTACTATGTCGTGAATAAAGTTGTACACTGCTGTAAATTAACACGTACTGTACTTATTTTTACAAATTACGCACAGAAAATGTAGAAGTACCAAAAGGTTGTACATGTATTTTTACACTTTTTTTACAGTGTAACGTGCTACCAGCTGCATTGGAGAGGTAGAACACGGAGCATCATGTACGGATGTTACCAGTCTAATACTTCTGTAGGTAATGTTCTCTAACCTAAAATGTTTACAGAGCCACAATTTCGAAAATAAGTGCTCGATTATGCAAGTTTACATGCCCTACCAATGTGCTACTTGATTGAAGAATTCTGTAGTAATCAGTTCATTAGTTCCCAAGTTATGGCAAAAAAAAACTTTATTTACATATTTCGCGATATCTTACGAAATTTCCTAAAAACGTAGTTCTGTAGATATACGATGTTTCTGATTGATACTGCCAGCATACAAAGTTTCGTTGAATTTGGTTTAATTGTTTGGTAGTTCGGTATGACAAAATAACCGTATTTATTAATATGGCCACCATCATGAAAATCAGTTTACATAAACTTTTCTGGCACTACTGATGTGCGAAATTTGGCGGGAATTAGTTTAATGGCTGCGGAAATAATTAAAAATATTCCATTTTTTCACCTGGCAACGCTTCTAATGAATGTTCTTTGCGTACAAAATTTGATCAGTTTTGTTTAATTGTTTAATAGATATACTAATATAAGTTATTTATACTAACGCCTTTTTTTTACGTCCTGACGCACCTAAATGTGTAAGTTAACATGCACCAATAGAACAATACGTGTGTGTAAAGTTTAATGAGAAACGGTTTATTGTTCCTCGGGTAAAACTCTATTTTTCATGTGACGATCTTCATGAATGGAGGAACAAAAAGGTTATATATAAACAGATTTGATGATTGGCATTGATTCTGCAAGTATACAAATTTATGTAATAATCGGTTATATGGTTTCGGAGATATAGCATAATAAGTTAAAATGTTTATATGGTCGCTATTTTTAAAATAAGTGTATGAATCATTCAAAACTAATAAATCAATACATGAACTACAGTAGTATTCTTGGTTTGCTTAATTTGGTACGAATCTATTGGTTTATTCCAAAGATATAACATGCATTTTTTTTTCATGTAACGCTATTTTAAAGAATACCCGAACGCTATTTTAAAGAATATTCGACAAAAGAGACTGTGTGGACATATCTGATAGTTGTATTATATATTTCCAGCATACAAAGTTTAGTTGGAATTCATTAAATGGTTCCAAGGATATAGCATACAAAGCTAAAATGGATATATGGCTGTCATTTTGAAAAATAAATGTCTGACCTACCTAAAACATAGCAGTTTACTTAAACTGACACGATACTACTCGTTTGCCAAACTGGGTAGGAATCGGTCATTTGTTACTCAAGGAATAGCATAAAAAACTTTATTCATGTGGTGCTGTCTTACAAAATGGCTGGCAAAAGTGACTGTGTTATCACATACGATGCTTGTAAAATATATTTTCAGCATAGAAAAATTTGGTCGAAATTGGTTGAACAGTGTGGTAGTTATTCCAAATAAACCTAAAATATTTATATTGTCGCCATTTTTAAAATAAATGACTGATCAATTTGAACCATGTATGTTTGCATGACCTACCATAGTATTACTTGCGTGACAGATTTGGTGAGAATACGATGAGTAGTTTTCCAGATATAACATAAAAGCTCTATTATTTACGTAGTACTCTCTTCGAAAATTACAGCCCAACAGGAATATCCACCTCTGAATTTAGTGCTTACATGATGCACTATTAACGTACAAAACTTAGTTTAAGTTGGTTGAACGGTTCCGAAGATATGAAATAGAATCCTAAATTTTTAAAGGGCCACCATTTTGAAAGTAAGCTGCCAGCGGGGCCCAAACCTGTAAACGTTGGATGCCCTCTCTCTGTACTATATGTTTACCGTGTTTGGTGACATTTGGTATACGCCTTCGAAAGTTTCTAGGGTGCGATACACATACACAGCCATATACATAAACATGCAGACAGAAAAGTAATTTCATAAGCGTTTCTTTCCTTCGCAAAGAAGGTTAAAAACTCATGTCTACCTCTACAAACCTGTAAATTTTTCCTATATAAATTTAATGTTTTCTTTTCATTGTTCCAGTTTAATGTATAGACTTTTAAATAGGCAAAAATAAATAATTGGCAACGAACCAATTTTTCAACGCAACACCATCCGCTAATGAACAAATGACTGTAGCTACATGCGAGGACGACATGCAAAGAGCAATATACTACGTCCATTATACTGTATTGCTCAGGATATCGATTGAAACATATCCGAAAAATTAAAAATTATCATTTTTGGTGTAATACGCAGCGGTACCAAAATATTTTTTTAGAAACGACTGTCCTGTGTGGGTCAGTGATTTCAAGTATCTAGTTTGCGATCTGTCATAAAACTAAAATTAATGTTGAAACAAAACTCACTATCACAGAGAATGTGGGGAATAACAAGAAGTGAAGGAAAACAAAGAAAAAAGTGCACAGTAACTCACGTTATACAAGACCGTGGTAGTTATAATAATATACAGCGATGAAACATGCATAATGCATACAAAATAGATGCGAAATATCCGAGCATCAGAGATAAAAATTTCAAGAGATGTAAAAGGTGGCACAATACAGAAACACAGACGAAGCGAGGGAATTAGAGAAAAAGTTAAGTTATTCTTGGAAGAAGATGAGATAGTAGAGTAAGATGAACAGAGCATTTAGCCGATTACCAAAACTTATTATTTCCAAGAGATTATAACGCAGAAATAATGTTGGATGACCCAGAAAAGGCAGATTACTGTAGTCTGAACAGGCAACGTAGACGACTTTTCGAATGATTTTTCACTGTTACGTCTTACAAGACGTGTATGTCACAATATTGGTCGAACTGCTACAGCGTCTCATTCTTAGATTGCAGTGTGCGGTGTAATGGACATTCACTCTCTCTTTCCAATGCACGATTTCTGTCGTTGACGCTGTCCTTGTTCCTGCGGGCGCTGTTGCCCGATACGTTATTTTTTTGCAACTTCGAAAAAGAAAACTATCCATTCCCGATTGGAAGCGACTTATGAAAATTAACCTTTGAAAAAACACTCTAGGCATAACATGTTAACCTGTTTTTTCATAACTTGTATTCCACAAATATATAACAATGTGGTTAACTTTCGAGTACTGTATTATTGAATAAATGAAACTTTACTTTAATATCTTGTATAACATGTAATATTTATTTCTTTTCAAATATGAATTAACAGCAGCGAGAGCAGCGACGTGTTGGCAACGGCCGGTAAGAAATAGTTCACAGTTAGAATATTATTTTAACCTAGTTTTTTAGTATGCTATTTGTAAATTAAACTGTGCCTATTGAAATATTTATATATTTAGGTAGCCCCGATGGCAACATATATCATTTTTTCAGTTTAAAATAACAGCGGAAAATATCGTGAGTAGGCCGTAATGATACGGTGTTGTTCTATCAAGCAAGAGTAATTTTGAAGCAACTGTCTGCTGAGCGAGGCTTGTCGCACTGCCTCTGTATTTGTCTCTTTCGCACTCAGAAAGCTTCACTTCGCTAGTACGCAAAATATTGTGCATGTTTTCAATTGTAGCATATTTCATACTTATTACAGCAAAATAATGATTTTTGAATTTGAAAATTACAACTGAAAAAAGATTTTAATTTTGAATACTTACTTTAATATATTTGGATATGACGGCGGGGCAGAAACAAAGTGAAGCTGGCAGACGTGGCGATCCACGACTTGGCGTGTTCCTGTTTTAACAAACGAAGCGTAAATTATACTTATTCCGAAAAATACTTCAAATTACATCACGTTTGTAGACGTAGTGCTTTTTAAACCTACCTAAGGAAGTTACGAGGTTGTGATGAATCTGTGTTTCCGCGGCAGTAATAAATATACTGTCACGGTGTGTGTAGTTAACCGCTGCATATGAAATAATGTGGAGTGACTGTGTGGTTAAAGTTACGCTGGATCTGTGTGTACGTGGTTTCAAATATTTGATATTAACTATTTATACGTTTTAAATGTGAACTGTTTTTATGACTAAGTTATTTATTTACACCCACGTCTGTTTATTTATCACAACAATGCACCTTTGCCCTAAGGGGTTTGAAACACAGTCGTGTAACGTAATTTGCCACAATCCCAGAAGAAAAATACTAAACCCAGCCCGATAAATTTCAATAAACATAATAAACAGTAAGTAGCAATACGCAGAAATATGAGCGGAATAAAAGTTATCGTAGGCTTATTTGTGTGCATGTTCACTTCTATCTTATAAGTTTGTATGACAAAAATGAGCAACATGAGTTGCATATTTGAATTTAATGTGCCTTTTTCGTTTGACTGGTTGTTCCTTCGTTTTAATATTTATTCCAACTGAGGGCTGTCCTTTTATAGAAATTACCCAACACATATCAAAACAAAAGGATAATTACAATTAGTACAGCCCTTCGCCTCGCAGTTCTAACAATGTTAAACACAGTCGCGGCAAAATACTAACGTGCATTACATGTATTGAGCTGCGTCGTGGAAAACAAATACGTTTATGATAACCGTAAGAACTGTCTTCAATTCTGGCATTTTTAAAACGTCATAAAGCTGACCTACATAATGTTAGAGGCCTAAACTGTGAATATTCATACGGAATGGTTTTTGGAATATGATCGAATTCTTTGAAAAGCTGTAAACCGCAATCAACACATTTGACATATATAAAAGAATAAGTCACATTTAAATGTATATTTATATGTGTAGCGAAAGTATACGTACATTGTACACACACAATGGAATGTAAACATTGATTTTGACAGATGCTACATGGCAGTCACATGGCAATGTTTGTTTACATTTGGCGGAAGGATACGAATCGGGTCTGCAAGTAGATATTTAGCAGGGCTGCGAGAAAGTTGCTTCCAATGGAGAATGGACTATATGTAGCGTGCACGCCGTCCAATCACAACGTTAGGGTTTCTCACAGGCTTCAGTTTCAAAGGAGCCGCTTAGCTTTGCGTCGCAGGATTGGATTCATTTACGAGTTGGCAGGGAGATACACAGATAAAAATTATCTAAATAGGGCCGGCCGTTTCCTTCACCGCCCATTTGTTTCTCAGCTTGCCAGTTACGTCACAAAGCTGAAGCAATCTGGCGACAGTGAGCGCCATAAGCCCTGTACTGCAATCTAAACGTGAGACGGACTCTAGGTTGCATCAGGGACATTTTCGTCCAGTGTGGCACTAAAAACTTACGTTATTAAGAGGACTATGTAGCTGCGCGTCCGAGGTCAAGAAGCGAGAGCGCTATACAGGCGACAGTTGCATGTACGCCTAGCGTCTCATCGTTCCTACGCGCAAGGCTTGCAGTGTTTCCGGCGTGACGATGTACTGTACAAATTAGATCTGACATTGGGGTTTTATTACACGCGATGAAAGCCCAAAGATTAAACTACGTCCGTATCTTTGTACGTTTCTCTTGCCGCTTTAAGGAAACTGCATAGGCAAGCTTTAAAAATGCGATATTTGACCATTTTCACAAAAATTTTTCTCCGTGAAGACAGTATGTCAAAAGTAAAATAAATAAATAAATAAATATATATATATATATATATATATATATATATATATATATATATATATATATATATATATATATATATATATACCGAGATACGCGTTTTCGCGCAAACAACGATTTCGCAGAAAACGTTTCAGCACATAGGACACTTAACTGCAAAATGTAATTGGAAACGACGTTAATTCGTTGAGGAAATAAGAGCCCTGCCGCACGCGTGCTTCTTGAATCACTCTTCTACTCACAGCGGCGTCATAAAACGGGAGAATATTTATAGCCTGTCCGCTTGCCGCTCCTCTTAAAGAACGTTATAACTTATGGGACGTGAATGTAAGCGTTATGCGGGTAACTGCCGTCTGCATTACTTGAGAAATACGCTCGCATTTGCGTCAACTTTACCCCCCAAAAAAAATACGGCAAAGAATATGAATGTGCTAAATAAAAGTGGTCATCATATCGCCCGTAACACGGAAAAATAAAAGTTAAACGTTACAAAGAGATGATAAATCCAACACTAGTTTATGAGTAAAGAATTTTCATTTTGAAAATTCTACAAGAGTCAAATCACCTGCCATATTTTCGTCTTCGCAGTCCTGAACAGTTACTCACTTAGCTTGAGCCTGAGTCATCACAAACAGTACGGAAAATGATGACACGAAAAAAAAATACAACCTACCGTAACGCCCAATGCCAGATTAATCAACCCAGTTTCCGCACTATGCAGTTTGAATGAAAAAAAAAAAAAGTTTTTTTTTTTGATACGTACAACCAAAAAAATTAACCCTACTAGCAAAACCTGAAAATTTAAAAATAGCATGTAGCCAACATTTGCGTTGGGTATCTTATAAATGTACATATATTCTATAGCGTAGCTAATTAATAAAATTTCCATAATTTGTCCTCCACAATAGCAAAAAAAAATTATTGCAAACTTTATATAGGCATAGATGACGCAATGCTTTCAAACCACGTTGAAATTGACTAGCATAACGCAGAAGGTTACAAGCGACCATTATTGGAATCTTAAGTGGTGAAATTCACCTGCCAAGTAAAAAAAAAAAATCTTGCCTGTATTTTTAAGATGCTGTCAGCAATTTTACGGCTTTTATCATAAATTCAAGTAATTTCATGTAGCGATACATTTATACATACTCTTGTGAAATACGTAGGAATTAAACAACAATAATAATTAATTCACAAACGTCTGCACTTTTCAATTAAAAAGCTTAAATGTTTTACATTTACAAATGCTTTATTGTATAAACTCACAAAAAGTAGAGCATATATCAGAATCCAGGATGTTATATTGAATAAATGTAGTTTACTTTTCATGCTGGACTCCTAGTAGCACATGAAGTGGGGAAAAAAAACACACACACACACACACAAACCGTATATATAATCGCAGTATGAAACAAACAAAATGCATAAACTGAAAAACAACTTAAACGAAGGAGTCTCATCAGCTGCAATAACAAAAATAAGGTTTCCTCAGATGCACTGACAAACTTCAATAACGTATAGGGCGTCCACGATTCCTGATGCACGCTAGTATTCGACGAGGCTTGCAAATCACAAGCTCACTCAGCATTTCCTGAGGCAAATTGTCCCATTCCTCAATTGCGGCTGTTTTTACGGCCTGAATGGTCATTGGTGGTTGTGTACGGTTTGAAGTCGCTCGTTTGAGGAAAGACCACACATTCAATATGCAGTTCATGTCAGCTGAACAAGCTGGCCAGTTCATTGTTCGGATCCCACGTACGTGCAGATACGGGGAATATGCTAAACTCTTTTGTGATAAGTCTGTATGCATGCTTGGATCTTCACTTTGCTTATAAATTGTAAGAAAATTATATCTTTGCATTATTACTAAGACACAATACACAATCTTTTTCTGATGTTTAAGCTATCATGCGGCAGCAAAAATAAACGCTGAAATTCCACGTAAAACTGTTTTGGGGCAAGTAGCGGTATTAGCTGATAAACAATTACACATTTCCAAATCCTGACGGACAAGCACAAGCAAAACCGGATCCAGAAAAATGAGAAGTAAATTAAATAACATCGACGAAACTGCAAAGCGATGTCCCAATGGTGGTTGAGAATATTCAACAGGCAGTCGAGTGAAAAAAATAAGCGGCAGATGGGCTTGCCAGGTGTTAAAATAAAGCAACGAGCCTAAAATTATAATTTATTATAAATATCTATATAAACTAATTATTTTCTTTAATAAATTTTGCATAGCACAACTTGTGAGCACTATTTATCATATTCTTAGTGTATAACTTTCCGCTCCACATAGGCCCTAGCCTACATACTGGCATTTCCATTGGCCAAGAAGAAAGTAATATTCGTGCGTCTTTCGGAAAGAAGTCGAAATTTTAACGAACGTTCTCTGCACCTATAAGGTTCAAATAACAAAAAGAAATCATTCTAAGTGGCCACAACTTCTAAATATAAGACCATAAGAAGTATATTCACTCTCCATAACTCACTGCCAACATTACAATAAATACAGTCCGGCAAAGTTTTTTTTTTTTTAAGTTTGTTTTCAAACGTCCTTAATTTACAGCGTACAACATTTACACTCTGGTTGAACTACGACATGTTACTAGGCTCCTACTACAAACGTTCTTCTCGATAATATACGACATTTAAAAAAACTGGTTCATCAACGACGTCGTATAACGCAAGGTGTACGCAAGACCGTCAACACTACAGCTTTCAGTGGCGCAAAATAAGGGTTCAAATCTCCGAGTAAGACATGGGTTGTTTTTAAGGCCTATATTATTCTAACAAAGTGTAAGTTTCTCTCTCAAAATACCCCAAATAATTATATAAAGAAGAAGTAAAAACCCGACGAAAGAGAGTAGCTGTAAATGAGGTTCATCACCTTTAAACTCATTAATTGCCAAACCCTTTATTTCCGCGACCTGTCAAAAGTGTTTGAGATAATGACTGGATTGAGGGCGGAGCAGAGTAAGGTAAAATGGGGGGGGGGGGGAGGGGGAAGAGGTTGTTGACTTAGGGATGGGAGCAAGCGGTCGCTACTTTTCAGCTGGCGTACAATCCGCCGGGTGCAATCGATCATCCTTTATTAAAACAATGGAGGTCGGGCTGTAAATCAACAAGTAGAGTGCGCTGCCGCGCGAGTCGTGTTTTCGATGAGCGCCATGCAGTCGCGACCAGGTCGCAAATTGTAATAGATGCCATCGACCACGACAGTCGTTGACATGGACGTCTGTTTTACGTGTCGAAGAAAGCGGCCGGGGGGGGGGGGGGAGGGATTCGAAATCTTCCTTCAAAATCTGCAGCTAGAAGTACTGACACCTATTAATGCGCAAGCCCAAGCAGAGTCTTAACTGGTTTCACGTGTGCCTGAAAAACACATCAAACAGGTTTCGAAATTTTCAAAAATAATTCTGGTGAATGTTAAAATAAATCACAGCACAGACAAATATCGCTTAAAAGGTGTATACGATGGCGATTTATCTCTCTCTCTCATATATATATGTATGTGTGTGCGTGTGTTTGTATGTGTGTAGTTTGGTTGACAACATCGTATAGTTCCTTGCAACCGCGTTTAGTTCGTGACCTCTCCTCTCACGCCATTAAGTAATGGCGCCAGTCCATAGTAACGGAATGCGAAAGCAAGTCACTTTTGCTTTATGCTCGTACACTTTCGTGAGAGCAAAGTTTTGGCAGGGATGAAAAACCACTCTAAAATTTCCCCGCTTTGTTGGTTAACGCGCTGAAAAGTCTTCTCGAGGTTCGTGAATTTTTAAATGTACGCCTGTTCGTTGTTTTAGATCGTCCATAAATATCTTGCTCTTCAAAGGCAATGCCATCAAACACACCAAACAAGATTTATTACAGTAAGCAACTGGTAAAAACTTCGATAATGCACTCGACGGCAAAAAAAATTCCAGATGCTTTTGCACACGAAAACTATGTTGCGTCGATTAACTACAAAAACCTTGCCATATAATTTGGCGTATGCTGGCACGTAAAGTTGATTAATATGAAATGAATATGTTATGCTCAAGACAACACTGTTTCTCTTATAATGGGTGATAAACGTTCCTGGAAGAAATTATACCGCGTTTCAATACCCAATTAGTTGATATTTTAAGGCCGAACACGTTGCCCCGAGGTTGGCGTTTAAGCCATCCCGTAATCAGCATGTTAAGACGCGGGGGTTAGTAACCAATGACTAACTCTTCCAGTCTCCGTGCGGACACTGGCTGAAGTGTCGCATAGAAATTACCCTGGATGTCCACTACGAGCGATCATTACTCGAACGTGTCGTCTTTTGGGTTATCTGGTACGAGTACGTTGCTGATCTTCCTGTGCACGAATGGTCGGTGTCAAAATGGCACGTCATTCACGGGCTACAAGAAGAGAGCCGCCGCTGCATCGCCGCTGAAATTCCAAAAGAAACAGCATCTCTGAAACGCTTGCAGTCACAGATACAACTGCAATAGAAATGGTGAAACAGAAAATATATTACGGAACAACCCTTGAAGTACAATTCCAACAGAAACAACAATTTTGAGACATAGACGCAATTGGAACCGAAAGGGACAAAAAATTACACACACATTACGAAACACAGTTTTTATGTTAGCAGTCTGTAAGATTGTCTCTCCTAGAGATCATTCTGAAATTGACTACATTCAAACCAATCTCACAAACAATCCTGTCACAAACCATGCACTGTACCAAGTCGTCTACATCTTTCTCCTTGCGTTGTTTACGAACTCTGGTAAAACTACTAACAAAAGCACGACCACACAGACCTACTCAAATTTACTTCGAAAGTGAGTGTGTTTCAAAAATCTTAGGTCAACTACTTCCCTCCACTAGCTGGGTCTAAGGCTGTACTCATTTTTAAAGAAGCCGTTCCACAACTACATTAGAAATAATAATAACTTTTCCAAACATTAAAAAAATACTCACGAGAGTCGTCGAGCGCTAAAATGATATTTTTAAATTCGGTAGGCAACTTAAAAATGTTGTCTACTGAGCCACCCCTTAGCACTCATGATTAGATGCCAGAAAGTAGCGAAATCACAGGAAGAAGATAGCGCACTCCAAGATCCCCAACCCGAGCACCAAGGTGCCCCAGGTGAGTACACGGGCCGAAAAGTGTTGTAGGTGTGATTACTCGAGTCTCCACAAAAAACGACAAGATTTAAATAAAAAATAACTACTCTGGTTGTAAGTGATAAAAACTTATGAAGGTTAACAAATAATTTTAATCACTAATTTTATGCAGATCCATTTTAGCCAAGAAGTTTATAACTTTCATAACATAAATAAATAAATATAAAATCATTACTAAAAATATATTTTCACATTAGTACCAATATTTCCTTACTTACAAACATAGTAATTATTATGATGTCTTACTTGACGAAGAATTTATAGCAACACGAGGTTTAGTAAGCATTTATTAAGTAGAAATGCTTAAATTTGTATTAAAAATTAAATGTAATGAACATATATTTTAAAAACATTTCAATAAGTAAATTTTAACAAAATATTTTACAGTGTTGCAAAATGCATGCTTTGTTCATTCATATTCATCTTAAATCGTAATTTTCTGGCAATTTTGGTAGTGTGTGCTCTGATTATAAATAATTTCTGCATAATGTATCGTCTGTTTCAGTGCTCCATTGTAATAGTAAGCCACTCTCCTTTAACCTTTACCCATTCAGACCCAAATGTACCTCATTGTGCATATAACTTACTGGAGCGTGATCTTTTTTTTCAGGTTATCTACACAGTAAAAATTTTCTGTACTTGTTTCGTTTAATTCCTTGGAAACACATAGGCAAATATTTTGTTGTAACTGTGCAATTGAAATATTATCCATCTACACAACATTAGTTAAAAAACATACAAAATTGTTTATACAGTTTGGTGCTTATATTAATATTGAAGTTTACAACAATTGGTTATAAAAATCGAACATCAGTGTTGCACATTTCATGCTAAGATTTTGTGAAATTTGCTCTAGTTTATTTGTATAGCGTTATATAATTGTATTTGGCGACTAGTTCCCAAGGAATTCCTTGAACAAATACAAAAAAAAATACTACAGGTCACACTCGTAAACCCATGCTTCTGCCCAAAGTTATGAATGATTCACATTACTAGAGCCGAACACATTTACTTATAGCTCACTGGCTGTGATAACCAAACAAGTGCTGCATCAGCTTAAATACAGGACGCATCAAACCATTTTATAATTTACAACAACTTAAACCAAGAATTAATGTCGGCCTAAGAGGGTTAAATAGGATTTATGTGGAGGGGTCGTGAAAGGGGAGAACGACAGCTAAAGCTGGCCTCAACCGTAAGCAGTTACACCCGCCTAGGATATTTCCTTCGCTTTTGAGGCCGAGAAGCGCGTGAGGGATAAGGACGAAACTACCGCGCGCGTCAAGTGCGGCATCGCCGCTAAGCGCAAGGCTCTGAACTGGCGTGCAGTGTCCTCATGGAGCGGAGAGAGAGATTGGCGGCGCTTTAACATCGAGGTCTTGAAAGCCGACGAGGGCGACGTGAGGGGGGTATGGAGCAGCGCCGGAATGCAAGGGCGAGGGAAACGGAAGATCCACGAGAAAACTAGCCTACCAGCGGCATCGCCCGGCACGATCCCCACTGAGGAAATCCGGAAGCGATCCCGCCGGGACTCGAACACGGTTCGCAACGGTGGAAGACTAGCAGTCTGACCACTAGAGCACCATGACGTCTACAGTATTCTCGTCGTGCTGCGTGTGTGTAGGACTTCCAGCGGTGACCCCATTATTTCATTTGTGGCAAGTCTGTAGAAAGATTCGAAGCAGGGCCTTTGAGTAGTTTTGTATGAATCTGACGCGAATATTCTGAGACACTTTCTTTTAGCCATTTTAGAGTAGCCTGCTCTGTCGTCTTAAAAACACTCAACAGCCATCGTCTGAACTGTGTTCTTTTCTTACGTTAGCAAATTGGTAGCAAGTTTAAAAGTCGCATAGGAGAACGCGCATTTCAAACACACTGCAACGCAGTTCAAGAGCGGCAGGTAGGATGAGACCTTTAGGCGGTATTATCCACTCCATCTTCGAATTTCCTTCCTAATCTTCGTAATGAAAATGTATAACCAGAAAAAAAAAATCAAAGCTAGACATGCCATGTACGACTACTTGACGATTTTTTTTTTTTTTTTAAGGGTTTCAAATATACCTGTATTTTCCCATGTGGGACTGAAATTATTAAATAATTAGATAATGTTTGATTACGGTTACAGACGTGACACTAATCATGTAAGAAAAATAAGTGGGATTTATAAATAACTGTTAAAATGTTCCCTATGCCATGAATAGCTTGGTTTTTAAATATTGACTTCGAAAATTAAGTTAATGAGGAAAAT
Organism: Dryococelus australis; assembly: GCA_029891345.1. Taxonomy (NCBI): domain Eukaryota; kingdom Metazoa; phylum Arthropoda; class Insecta; order Phasmatodea; family Phasmatidae; genus Dryococelus; species Dryococelus australis. The sequence goes on along the minus strand of CM056995.1, from coordinate 322,455,618 downwards.
ACCTAAATCCAAGATACCGAGGCCACTTCCCCCTTAAACTGCACTCTCCTGGCACAAAGCAATTACTCGCGCACGGGCTGCGCCAGACGAAGTCGGCCGGCCGCCTAGGCGGCAGGCTCCTCAACAATGCAGCGCAACTATCCTCGTCGTGCGGTCCAGCTGCCGTCCAACTATGGCATCGATCCCGCCGCATTCCGCCCTTTTCAAAAGCCGCCGCAGCGCCTCGGGGCGACTTTGCACGGCGTTTAGTGAACAATGCGCCGCCCAACCTTCTGCTCACGGCTTCGACCTCCGAGCGAGCAATGAAGTGTCGCCCACCTACAGTTCCTTTTTGGGGTCGCAGGCGCAACAGGGAGGAGGCGGCAACTCTACGTGGGCCAAGTGTTTTAAAGCCCCCCCCCCCCTCCTCCCGGGCCCAAAATAATAATCAAAAGGAAGCTCGAAGCTCGGACCCTCCAACGTGCCTAACGGCACATCATGAAATGGTCATTCAGGGGAATGGTAAACGCAAACCGTATAGGCCCTATTTATATAATTTTTGTCACAACTGATTTTACAGCGGATTTTTCACAATTTTTGCCTCTACAAGATGTAAATAACATTCTCGCATTGTTGCGAATTCACTGTGTTCGTTGATTCTCGGAGCAGCACCGATTGAAGATAACAAAACAAAAATGCTTTCTTTTCTTCCATCAGTGCTCCGAGAACAATAACGCCAGTGAATATCTAACAACGTGAAAAGGCGTTGAAAATTATCATTTGCGTCTTGTAGAGCCAAAAATTTCTGCAGACCCTTTGGAAAACTACTGATATCAAAAATCGGATAAATGCACTGCTTTCATGAGCCATTGTCCTTAAGGAGGCCGCCGAACGGTGTGCAGAGCTCCAGCAGAAAATAGTTTCATTAAAAATCCGTCCAACGTGTCTATGTGAGATCTGCTTACGAATAGCAATTAAGAAACGTAACCTCTCTGTATACGTCTTTCGGTTCCTACGTGTCCTCTCTTAAGCATGTTTTTGTGATCGTGGTAATAGTTCGAACGGGTGTTTTCACAGTCATTTTTAGGAATGAACATTCCGGTACAAAACAAACATTATAAAAGTAATCGGGACGTGCATCTAACCATAATTTTTATTATTATGTCATAAGATGGTAAGTTCTCCGCTGAAAGTCTCATAGAGGCGCGTTATCGACGGTAAGACTGCACGCCAGTTCAGTGCTTTGCGCGTAGAGGCGATGAGAGAGTTGATGCGCATGTCTCGGTCGCCCCTAGCGCTCCCACGCTTGTATGCCTCGAACTTGCAAAATATTTTCAACCAGGGGACCTCAAAGGTGTCGGACCCCAAGACATTAATTATTTCATATTTGTACGCATTGTATGCGATGATATTTCCCTCGAATAAAAAAATGTTGCACTTTATATTTCTTGAATAAGTTGATGTCAAATACAGAATTCTTCTGCTTTGTTGCACATATGAAAATATTTACAACCTAAACTAACGCAGTGGACAACTTCTCCTCGACATATACATTATATAATCACCAAATAATTGTCCATGCATTAAAAAATGTTAAAAAATATGCACAAATGTTGATATACTTAACATTTATTTTATATATATATGGCTTGTTCTTTGGTGATCACATGTGTGTCACCCAGTATCCCATGGGAATAATTTACTATGTAAATTTTTTCATCTGAACATCTTAGTATTGGTTATCACGGCTGCAACAAAACAGAATAATTCTGTATTTGACATCAAATTTTTTTCCTCGTGTAAAATATTATCACAACATACAATGCTGACAAGCGATTTCATTCACAAATCCGTTTTAGAAAAGATACAGATTTGTTTCCACAGTTTAAATCACTGTTTTACGGAAGAATAAATACCATAAACAGATAGGCTATTTACAGCGGATTTTTATGGCTGAATTTACCCTTTCAAACGACCACGTTTGTGTTTCAATAAAAAAAAAAATTATGGATGTGCGACAAAATATTGACTAATTTGTGTCCTAAAAAAAGATTTACAATGAAATATTACTTTTTTTTCTCTAAAATTATAATAGACAAAACTACCTACAGCAAGGCCCCTATAACAACAAGGATAAACCTCATGGTTGAAGCCGCCTTCAATATATAAGTTATGGCTGGCTGATATTATCCCGTACTGCTGTTGACAAACATATCACTTCTATCACACCAGTCTTACTCTTATTTGTATAATAATTAAGAGATGGACCTTAGTGACCGCTAATACGAATATTACACTATACGCTGTTCACGGTAAAGTGAGCATTTTTTAAGGCCCTCCCAACAGGGTTTAACCACTAATAAATATACCTCATTGCAGCATCAGGTATTAAATTTTGAGGGTGGTGAAATGTATACTGTGTTTATTCGTCACAAAGCAATGTTCGTACTAAAAAGCAGCAGGAAGATGGAAATAGGATGAAAGGAAAAATTTAGAAGGGCCTTAAAGAGTGCTCACTTTACCGTGAACAGCGTATAGTAATAAAATTTCAAGATGTGGAACTACGTCTGTCAATTCTCTGTCGACGTCTTTATACGATAATACGTTATAATATGTACGATAAGGGACAAGATTTTTTTTTTTTCAATACGTTTGATAAGAACCCGCTTTAATACTAAACCGAGATGAACGTTATTCGGTCTTTTTCCTATCGAGTACGTTGTTGTTTTAAAATGCTGCAGGGATTGTAAAATAAAATATGGTCGAATTGAAAAAGTTATACTGACGTTTACAGGATTCTAAAATTAAGCCTGAAACTAGACTAATATGTGAAACTTTGTATCTAATAATAATTGCTGCTATTAACACTCAGAAAACATTTTGTTTCCTTATTTTAATAATAGCTCACAGAACACACAGGCTACCTCAGACTGACAGATTTGGGTAGCGGATCTTATTCATCGACGGGGTATGGGTGAGATGACAGCCTCTAGCTTAGCTATCTGACAAGTCGAACTGTTTCCGAAATGTCAATCTAACTAAAAAAATTAAAAAAACCCTGTGGTTACAGAACGATATCACCAAATAAAAGAAAAAGGCTAAAATAATATTCTGATACTGTCTGCCAAGTAAGGTTTTCTTGTTTTGCCGTGTTGATCCGTAAATGGCTCGAAGCATCATTATAATTATGATGTTCCATCACTTTTGTAATTTAGCGAATGACTCCCGGACGTAAAACTTCAAATTCGAATTTAGCTTATAGTTTAATATCTCTGCGTAACAAAAATGCTGTTCTCTTTTATCGATATAATATATATTTTTTTATAGGAAACCTAAATATGTGCTGAAATGCGAATACAGTAATGGATATTGATACTGTATTAAACGATTATCAAATAACACTTAATGTTGCTTCTGCAAAGCAATATTATACAACAAAAAATAAATTAATATATTTTATGCAATTCCAATAACAGCGTGGTACACGTAAAGTAGAAAAATACGGATGGCCTGTGGAAAATAACATTCGCATTTCGCCGGGGAATTTTTCCTCATTAAAGGCAAAATGGCTTACCCATGCGGCGTAGAACGGCAAAGAGGAGGCGAAGGGAGCGAAAAATGCGGACTAGAGTAAACCCGTTAAAAAATAAGGAAGCTAACGACGCTTGCATTCATTTAATTTTTCGGGTGGCGGCGAAGGTGCAAAGAGAGATACCGGTTGCAGGGAAAAAAAATTAAAGGCATGTCGTAATTCCCGCGGCACCACCACGTTTGTGGAAACCACAAAAATCCCATGTTTGAGGCCACATCCTATTTTATTGTCAAGCCGACCCTCCAAACGATTCATGGTCCCCAACGTTTTTGAACAGTCTGGTTCACAAGTTTCTGCAAAACTACAAGTAGAAATTTGGAAATTCCGTGAGTTAATTTTACGGAAAGACTAAACATCAAATTCTTCTGTGTGCTCCAGCTGAAACCATTTTGAACGGTGATGGATATCATTAAATTTCGTAAATTTATTTGGGAATACAGCTCATTCGCGGTTACTTGCAAATTTTTTTGAAGCTGTGCTACAGTTCTTCCAGGATATTCCAACGTCTCGTGTAAAAGCTTAACCGAGTCTAGAAAATTACAACAAATGAACAACGCACCACATTTGTGCGCAAACAGTGTAATAATATTTTTACAAGAACTATTTCTTAATACCAACACACCTATTTTCTCTCTGTTTTTATTAATATTAATTATAGATTAAATATAATTTATAAATAAAATATCAATAACATTTTGTTTAACCAAAAATTAAATAAATACTATTATATTATTATGTGTTATCATATAAAACGCCTGAGATACATAACATAATTATAAAACAACTAAACAAGTCATACATGGGGTGATATTCCGAGGGTTTGATTAAAAAGTGTGAAGAAACCGCCAACAGACTTTATACTATTGCATGTGGCCGAACGTCCCTCGTACCCTACCCTTTCCTTCCTTCGGGTGCGTGTTGATATTGCCACAAAATAGAGAAGGGAAGGTAGAGTTACACATGGGTAGCGGATACCGACACGTCCCGCGGTACGTATGTCGGGACTGACACCATTCCCAACCCTGGAAGGTTAAATTACTTGCGTGGTCGTTGCACGAATTTGCTGTCCTTTACCTCCCCTGAGCACGACCTGAGGAGCGAAGAACACTCTGGGTTAGGGCAACTTAGCTATATAAGCTGCGGCAAGGTTCTGTGTACAGAGTCTGGAGCCTTGCACAGCCATTAGCACCAGGCGCGTGGCTCAAATGAAAAGGCGAGCGACGATGCAGCGATAGCTAATCTCCCCCATTTCTCAGGTCATATCATCTCTTCCGGTTCCAGCAAAAGCTAGTAAGTGTTGACACTGCTAATACTTACTGGCAACTCACTTTCTTTTCTTTTTAGTTTCAGGATTTACTGGGTATTCGAGGGAAAGAGGCTCAATGGCGCCACTTCCCTCACCAGTGATGTGCAAGCATCACTCTTGTTAAGCCAGCGCAGACTCATTGACAACCAAATAGTGTGCAAGATTCTCTACTATTCTTTCCTTCCTACTAATAAAGAGCATGTTTTCCAAACACACTGTCTCCCGGAGCATTTCTATTTAATGCATGTAACAATTTTGAATTCTATCCTGTCGAGGGTTTTTTTTACAGTACTATGCTGGTATTTCCCTCTCTCTTCTTAGTTATTAACTATAGTTACACTTAGGATGGTAGCCATGGCCCAATCTTAGCCATGGCTACCCAATCCCTCTCTGCCGCGATGCACGCCTCCTTGCATAATCTCCCTTCCTTGTAGGCGTAATGGGTTCGCCCTGAGATGCGATTAGCTTCCGTCCTATCTTCGGAATTACACTTAAGGCCATTCGGAGTAATTTTTTTATTTCATATTTTAAATAGTGCATACTGATATTAAATGATTAGTATGATATAACAATTTTTTTAAAGTTTATAAGTGAAGTAAAGCTGCATCAATTTCAAAAGCTCGTTAATTCGAAAGAAGATTTTAATCTTACGTTGTAAGTGTAAATAGGACTTTTTTTTTATTTTTAAGTTATTGTGTACACCGTTTAGTAACAAAATATCATTTTCTTTTCTTTGGTATAAATAAAATTACCACAGTGTAAATATGTACGAAATTTACGAGAGTGAAGACTTAAATCACATCCTAACTTTGTTTGCATGGCCATAGAAAACCTCCCTTTGTTGGATATAATATTAATAAAACCAGTCTGCAAATTGTGTTCTATTATCTTTGATACTTTGCGCGGAAATGTTATTGTAATAAGACAATGTTTTACACAGACGAATGCAGCATTATCAAAACTTGTTTTCTCGATGGGTAGTGTACAAAGCAGCCCCACGGAGCGGGCCCATGAATCACTCGCAACTCCCCCCAACTCAAGGCCCTTTACAGAAACCTCCCTCCCCTCTTCTCTGGCAGGATTTCCTCTCACCCGAGACCAGAGCATATTATTTTGCTGTTTAGGAAAACAGCCTGTAGTATAGTAGCTATTGCAGTGTCTCGTTCCAGCCTTATATGCATTTCCTTAATTATTGTGTTATTATTTGTTGTTCACTTTAACACAGGGAATGAAGTTATTTCCAACGGCCAGGCTTACTGCAAATAAGTATGCTTTACAGTGCGACGAGTGCATATTTTAGTAACTGCCTTTTAGTTTGCAAACAAAATTCTTTAGCATGGGAATGTTAAACTTTTAGTGCTCTTTCAATTTAAAAAAAAAGTCTAAAATATAAAAATTCAATTCGTTCCACAGCATCACTGGATTCATATCCATTTACAGACAATATTAGCTTAGCTAATATACATTTAAATGACATTTGGCTAGGCTGATAAAATTTGTAGGTACCTTAATAAAAATGCATATAATAGCGAATTCAAACTTTTCTGTTGGTAGTAATAGCTTATCACGCAGCTAAATATTGTCAAACCTACTTTAATCAATTTTCGCATATAGGTTGAATTTTTTTAAGTAAGAAAATGTCGGCGCGTATTTCTTTTGTTTCTAACTATCGTAGTGATAACTTCAGTTATTGTTATCGAGAGGGCTTATTAACGTCCCCCGGTTTTACGCCTGTGTAAGCTTAATAGGGGACGGCTTATAAGTTGCCGCAAACCTAAGTAAACAACACAAACATCCATATCCTTGCCGGGATTCGAACCCAGTGCCTCTCGCGCCGTAAGCCAGTGTGCTACCGACTATGCCATGGAGGCTGGCGATAACTGTAGTAAATACATAAATGTACATAGGCTAATATTGTAAACGAAATTGGGTAATTTTTGAAATGCAACATTAAACCCCTAACAGTTTTGTTAGATGTTTAATAATTATTATTAAATTAGTTATGCTATCTACATAATGTCATGTTTTTGTTTTGCAACATACTTCAAGTAATAGACTTTCAAGCCGCGCTCGCAATTATCTTCTACAGAGTAAATAGAGTGAGTGAGTGAGAAAGGCGAAACGAGATGAATGGTCAACATAAACATCCATGCCCTAGCCTGGATTCGAACCAGGAACCCCTCATAACGCAGTCTGGCAAGTAGCCGACTACGCTACGGGGTCGGCCAGAATGAATGAGTAGGATTCTCTTCTCGCCGAAATATTTGAAATCAAACACATGTAAAGGAGTTTCCTCCTTAAAATGTCAACAATAAATTCTACAAGAATGTTGGGTAAAATAAAAAAGTTGTGTGAAAATATTTTTAAAATGGTTAATGTTATAGGCTACTGTAGTAAATTCCAGCTGCTGTCTGTCATAAATTTTCAGTTATGGATAACACCGGGCCAAGATCATCACTTACCTTAGCATATTCTACAATACTTTCAAAAATATTATGCTGTTATGTTATTATATTTTGAAATCTTTAAAAAATTCTAACAATGAATTGTTAATGCTAGGAAAGAAAAAAATTTCCAATTTACTGTGTTTTTTCAGGGCGTCATGATTGGTGATGAAACAAATAAAATACTATATCTAAGGGTGAAAAATAGCTTCTGCTGTACATGCACACTAGCAGTGTCTCAAGGAAAGAAGCTCCGAAGCACGTATGTTATCAAAACTACGTCGGCCCAGCAACAGGTATGGAACAATCAATAATAGTTTAAGGGTTTAGTAAAAGTTTTGAGCAGCACAATTTGATGTACCTGAATTACATTGGAGACGGTGATTCGAGTGTGCGCACACGTTTGCAAGAAAGCGTGTCATACGGTCGTAACACAAAAAGAAAATTGAGTGTGCTGATCACATGACTAGAGAATTCAGTGATGGTCTTCATAAGCTGGCAACAAACACTGCATATCCGCTTGATGGACGCAACGTCCTATCAGAAGTAACAGACGGTGTCTCACGAATGGAAAGACTAATTATAGGTGTACGGTCTGCACTAACAGAAGCTTCACACACTGAAAATGCTCTTCAAGCATGTGAAATACTGAAACAGGATTTAACTAATTCAGTGTATCATGGGTGTGGCAACTATGAAAACTGCCGTGGTCCATACTGCAAAAGAAAAGAAGCTGGAGAAGCTGACGTCACGCATCGCTTGGTATCTGCTAATTTGATCTATCCTATATGGAAATTACTTGATCGTCTCGTCAGAAATGTAGATCGTATTGTATTCAACAATACTACAAATCAAACAGAAAAGTATGTCTAACAATTCAATTCATGAAACTGCTTCAAAACTTCAATACAACATTTATTTAGTCAGCCAATCAATAGAGCATGTGTAAAATATTAGTTACTAAAAATAATATGAATCGTGCAATAACATTATTGATCTATAAATTATAATAGTTCTTATTTGCGTCTATGTTACTCCTAACACCTGTAGCATAACAAGATACCTTATTAATTTATTCATCTTTATAGTCAAACGATCAGTTTTGATTAAATTGTTCATTATTTTCAAGGTATATGAGCTTGATTTCCAAGCACACTGGAGGAAAGAGAATCAATTCATCCAAGTGTGGCTCATACAAGAGAAGGGCTGTTGCGTCTGGCTTGTCTCATTCTTCTGGTCCAGGGTGGCATTGCAGGCCATGGAAGAGGATATCCGGTAAGGGCCCTAACGGAACTCAGAGAATTGTTTGTGAAAGGGAAGAGGGTTAGAAAATCTCTTTGCAAACGATATAAAATAACTGGCAAACAAAGAAGGAAAAATACTGTGCAGACTGACACAGAATACGGGACAGAAACAGTTGGACCTGATGTACCTGCATAAGAGCTCGCAAAAAAAAAAAAATCAACGGAATTCTTAGTAGATAAGCTTGCAAAATAAGTTGATGCAGAAGAGAAACAAATTTCTCTCGAAAGAGAGACTATTGGGCAGCATGAAAATGTGAAATGGAGAGAGGCGCGGCATAATCTACTTGCTGCCTCTAACGTCGGCTCAGTGGTGCGAAGGCTGGAAACTACGCTATGGAACAACCTTGTGAAAACTGTCCTGTTTAAGAAAGAAGTAAACACCGCTGCAGTCCAATATGGGAGAAATCATTAAAATACAGCCATTAAAAAATATGAGGAGTTTAACAACGTAAAAACAAAATGCGGAATATTTGCTGAAGAGATATTCCGTGCCTTGGAGCTACTCCAGATGCTCTTGCAGGAGATTACGGCATTGTGGAAATAAAGTGCTTTCCATCCACTGGTGCCAAGAAATTCGATAAAATTGTTAACGAATCAGGAAAGAACAAATGTTTTGAGATGAAATCAAATACATTATGCCTGAAAACCAACCATGCATACTATCTCCAAATCCAGGGGCTGCTAAATATATTAAGAAAAATATTTTGTGATTTTGTAGCATACTCGGATAGTGATTTCTTTGTTCAGCGAAGTTGCCGAAACAAAGAACTTTGGGAAAATGAGATGCTACCAAAACTGAAGCGTTTCTACCTTGACTGTGTGCTACGTGAGAGTATTGATAGTCGCATTACGAGAAACCTGAAGTGTAGAGATCCTGAGTACATCGTCACAGCTCAAGCTTCTCGAAAAAAGAACAATAAAAAAGATAGATGATTGGTTTAGTTTTTATGCCATGAAAGACGTGAAAATGTGTTAATTTCATTTTTATCCTGGCCAATAATAGATAAATAAATTCATACTGTAAATAATTGCGGTACACACACCAATTTAGATAATAAAATATTTGCTAATATGATCAAAATGTATTATAACTATCTTTAGAGCAACTTGTTAAATTTTGAAAATATTTTGAACTATAGTATTTGTTTGTTTTTTTAGAATTAAAATGATTAAACATTGTCAATGTACGTTTTAAATTATTTGCCACTACTGACTAAGAAAGATAGTCTACAATATCAAAATTATATTTATTATGATTGAACATTACTTTGATTCAGTTTACTCATTTTATAGTAATTTACTTGGAAATTATTTTAAAAAATTTATTTTATACCTTGAATATTTTGTACGAGTTTTAGAATTCCGAAACAATGGTTATTCTTCAAACGTATTTTCCTCGACTTGCTTGGTATGGTGAATTCCTTTATTTTAATTATGATGTACGTAATGTATCATGAGAATATGTGGCTATTACAAAAACATATGTATTTTTAATTTTAGATTTTGAATGTGCAATAATACATAACATTTATAATCATTATGTATTTCTTTGTAGTCGGGCTCTCTCTGGTTGTGATGATGGCAAATATTCGTGTTCGGCGTGAACTAGAGCATGGTAAGAATGCTATGAAAATTTACTAAGTTAATTTTTGTGCTTACTGATATTTAAATGTTTTCATTGAGGTAAATAATTGTGAAACAGACATCTCAATTTTAACAAGAAAAGACGAGTTAATAATATTAAAATGTAGTTTAACGTCATATATAAATGGAGTTTGAAAAATCATCGATATGAAGAAATTTTTTTTTTTTTGTTTTCACTGATGTACTTATTAATTATTAAAGCAAATTTTTTTACTTATATGAAATTTGTTTAGTTTAATTTCCATTTAATTAACGAAACCATTCGAATTACATGAAGCTTTTACATACATAGTTTTCAGTTCTGAAACATCGGGTATCGCATTCTTGAAACGTATTTTGATCCGACTGTCTTTATATTATGGTGAATTTATTTTTTCTGGTAACATCCAAATTAATTTCATTATGAGAATATTCTGGTTTTACACACACGTAACCCCCCCCCCCCCCCACACACACACACACGTTTAAATTTATGCATTAAAAATCTATTTTAATTTTAGAGTTTTGTTTTAGGATAATTCATAGAATGTATGATCAGAATATATATATATATATGTTGGGGATCTTAATAGTTATTGTAATGCAGTACGGTCGACAACATTTTAGTACGTTACCACAAATATACATGGCCTGGTTTTAGTTATTCTGAGACCCTGTGCGGTAATTCCTTTGTGATTTTTAACGTATAATACAGGGCTGTTAGGAGAGACAATACAGTACTTTTTTGTGAGTCGACATATAACGTCTATAATAACCAAACGGTTTTTTTTTTCATTAGTGGTTCAAAACAGATTGACCCAAGTGTCATTAGGGAAACTGTGGTAAATCATGCCTTTTATGTTGCAAGAGTCGTTTGAGAAAAACGCTAGCGCAAAATTCACCATATTTATACGCCAAAAACAAATCAGAACTTTTAAGTATTAAAACTAAATACGCACGCAGGTCACATCGTGAGGACAGCAAACAAAAACCACTGGCAGAGGTGCGCCTTCCACTTCCGACTCTATTGTGTCCTACCTTTACTCCGGGGGAGATAGAAGGGGAGGTAACCAACACTTTTACGACATTACACCTTCCTCACAAACATTTCATTCTTATCTGGTTCACGTCTTCAAAAGCTCCAGCACTACGATTGGCCTTAACGCTTAAAGATAGGGTAGATTAGGAAAAAAAAATCGCAGCGAGAGCAGTCTGCGAACATCGGGAGGACAGTGCGTGAGACTGACCGGCTGGACTGTGGGGCAGTGGGACCAGATGATGATCGTGGTCTTAAGAGCCGATGAGGGTGATCCGAGGTGAGTATGGAATGCAAGGGCGGACAAAACGGGAGATCCCCGAGAAAACCCGCCGAAAAAAACTGCACCGTCAGCCACGATTCTCACGTGCAATAATCCGGGAGCGACTACCGCCGGGAATCGAACCCGGTTCGCCTTGGTCGGAGGCGAGCGCTCTACCAGCTGCGCACACGCGGCCCCATGAATGAACTGAAAATTACACGTGGTTGTCGAATGAACTTGATCCCGACAGACAGGCACTTTACAGTACTCAGCTGGCTTCACTTCACCACTTTTTAAGATATTTCTTTTTCGCGTCATGATTTCGGATTCATAGTAATTATTGACAATGTATGATTACAGAAAATTTGAAGTTTAAGGGGACTATGTAGCTGCGTGTCGAAGGTCAAGAAGGGAGGGAGCGATACAGGCGACAATAACACGCACGCCTAGTGCCTCATCGCTCCTACGCGCAAGGCTTGCAGTGTTATCTTCGTAATACCTTACTATGCAAATTAGATTTGTAACAGTGGTGTTTTATTACACGCGATGAAAGACCACAGATTGAACTACACCTGTACCTATCCTTGTATTTTTCTCTTGCCGCTTAACGGGAGGCTCTGAGCGCGTAAGCTTGTTGAAACCGCCGCCTAGATGGTGCTGCTGTGTAAAGATTGGGTTGTTTTCCGGGGGGGGGGGGGGAAGGAAGGAGGCGATGCAGGCTCGGACGTATGGTACCACGCCACCCAGCGACCACTCGCAGATCAGCGCGTTATCAGGAATAACTGACGCGACCAACCACTCAACTCGCTAGTCCGTGAAAACTATTTGAAAAAAATTCATGGAACTTTCACCACTAGCCCTACACATAATGGGGCTTCGTATAGATTTGTAAATATTCATGCACGTTGATTAGTTGACCTGTAAAAAAAATGGTAACCTAATAAATTTTTCTACTCAAACACCTGATTTAACATGATCCATTAAAAAGTATGCTAAAATCGTGGGTATTGGTCAAAATGTTATATTTAAGCCTCGTAAACCTTAATAAAACATGAAAATTTAATATTCTGTAAGGAAAACGTTTCTAGATTCAATACTTTTCACGAGACAGCATGAAATGTTTTAGGTATCGCGCCTTTTTGTGGCTACACACATCGACATTACAAAAAACGTGTACGTATTAGCAAACGTACGTATCATATAGCCTTTGTGTTTAACTCCTAGAGCATATTTATGAAAATTGTTTACACGGCAAATTGTTTTGATAATCATAACATTAGGTAGTATTAATTCAGAAATCCAGTTTAAAGGTTTAAACGGAGTTGCGTTTATCTGTTTTTTGATCGTGTCGAACATTCCGTCGAATCAATTGCAACAAAATGCACCTATAATCAACACATATATAGGCCTACTATATACTATAGTCCATCATATTATCAGTAATGAAGTTTACTTATGATCATTTGAATAATTATATCAATAAACATACTTTCTTCAGTTACCGCAACACGCAGAGAAGCTTGAGATGTATAATAGGAAAAGTTCAAGTGCTACTGCAAATAGTGCATTGCGTTGGGACGAGTTTAGTCAGTATTGCATCGGGTAATCACCACACCCAACTGATGTAGGCAGATAACACAGCAATGTGATGTAAGCTTAAGTTTCAAAAACAGACCGCGGGCCGTGAATCCATTACACGTGGAAGGGAACAACAAAGAAACTAGTCAATGTCGATTAACGAAGTAAGTGTAAAATAGCACACATAATGTAAGATCTTACTTTAATAAATACAGAATATTCGTAACCGACGCGGCGTATCATAGGAGGTAGAGAACGTAAATTAAAACAGATAAAGTACCAAACAGTTTTCTAGTATGTTATGCAGTCAAAGTTGATTTTCTATTAATGTTTACTTTGCGTCTACATTGCAGTACCATTTGCCACTGTATAGTGACCGCCGTGGTTGGCGCGTAAAGTCACCCAAAACAAAATTACAATATTGACAAAGAGCAATATTTAGTCAAATTAATATAATTGCTTTGTAAAAACACAGAAATTCAGTATCAAAGTATTTTAATGACGTGGTCACACGGTATACAGAACTACTCCACTTTAAACATGTTCAGCACAGCAAGCGGTTACACTGGCTCCGAAATTGTTGCGATTACAGTCACTTCATATTCAAAGTAAACATGCTGTGTAAGTACACCGAAGTGATTTTTCTTCTGTATTGTGCTCGAATTGGCTGCTATGAAGTAATCTGCAGTATTACTAAAATGGCTGAAATTGGCGGGAATTTATGCATTCGTTTAAATAAATAATACGCCAGGTCAAAAAAAGTATTCTCTATACTCTTGCAATAAAAATAGGACAAGTTGTTTTAAAGTGAATAAAATACTCAACATTAATAGTGGTGGAAGCGATTATAAATAAATATGTGAGTGTTTTTTTTTATGTGTTAGGATTTCCCTCTGTTTTCATTCAGTTATTGAGGCGTAACCACTGAAACTAGTTCCGTTTGCAAACATATTCAAACATGGTTGCCGTACGAATTTGCAATAAATGCGTTTAGACCACTCGTGTGAACGCGATCGTAACCATTTACAGTAAATAACTATAAACACATTTTAAACACTTATACAAACGTCGTTGAAATGCTATGGTATCAAAAAAGTATATGTAATCCATTAACAGCTATGCAATTCAAAAAACATATATGAACAAATAAAAAACAGTGAACACCATATATGCTGTCTATTTGGTACAGAAAGTTGCAAACACATGTCTCTTTCAAGCGGAATAAGCTTAAAATACGCTAACAGTTTAAACGGTAAATAGTGTGAATCAAATATGGCATTCCTTTAAAAAGCAAAATAATGGAATAGTATAGATAACTGTCAGAAGTGAAATACGCATTAGTTTTACAACATTCAAATACCACACTAAAGATATAGAACTTCAGCCAGTGGTAATATAAGCTTAAACAATCGTTTAAGAGCAAATATCTCTAGTAATTCCAGTTAACTGATGCAAGTGCACACACCCAAACACTATTGTAAAAATTGCAATTATGTTACACTGTTCATGCAATCTCACATATTACGGAAGTAGAACGCCGCTATGTGGAACGTATTAAGTTTTCTGTTCTTTTTTAAGAATAGCTGATTTCTGTGCTGCAGTTATAAATTCAGATTCTCGAATCGTATGTCGTACTGGGAAAATAGGGTCCACGATTTCTGGCAACATACAATGCATATAAAATCGTTCACGTTTCGGAGTCATTTCCTGCCTCCAAAAGTTTCATCCGCTGGTATTGTTCTGTATGAAGACTTTCCTGTGACTGTCATTACCACACAATATCAGAATTGGTGCCCAGTTATGTTCCGTGCTCCTTGTTCGTGATAAAAGTAGTAGTGCGTCTTCTTACGTTTTATGATATTGTCGGATGTCATCTCCAAAAATAAGTTATTTTTTTTGTCTAGCAGTCTCCATTAGGCCCAGTGACTTAGCAGAAGGAACGAATTCCATCTAGACCAGTGCACTTTCCTCTCTAACTAAACAATCTGGCCTAGCCCCCAGATAACCGCGTTCCAAATCCACAAATATGCTATACCTGTCGACATTCAAACATGTTTCTGCCTAGAAGCGCTTAATAGCAATGTATGCATTATGGATGCCATATTACATAGCTGGTGTTAAAATATTAGGTTTGTGCAGAAGTCGCTTAGCCAAATTACAACTAGGCGTGGAATCTCTCCGCCGCTTGTCTTTTATCACGCCATACTTCACTTTCTCTCTGTGCAACCGTTTGCACTGCAATTCTGTCCCGTTTTATACAGTTACTTGCAGCAATGCAGCAAAATAAGCTTGCACGTTTGCTGCAGGGCCTCAGAACCACTACCACCAAATTGTAAGCCAATGATCTCGACCACGTTGACTATGACCTTGAATGGCATTGAAAACAAAAACACGGGAAAAATACATATCAGCGAGCATATGACATTACAGACTACTACCGCCATATTGTGTGCAGGTAACCAGAACCTCGAACCCATAACCTTGAGCAACTTTGGAACCAAAAAATCGAGAAAATGTTTATGAAAGTCAGCAAGCATATTACATTACCAACTACTACCACAATATTGGGTGCAGGTGACTTTGACCCCATGAGCTTGAATAACCTTGAAAACAAAAACTCGAGAAAAAGGCATTCAAGTCGACAAGCATATCATTTTACGGACTACTACCGCCATATTGAATGCACGTAACCTTGACCCCATGACCTATAATGACTTTGAAAACAAAAAATCGAGAAAAATTTTCGATAAATTCCAACAAATTCCCGAAAAACCCTTGATGTATGACACAATACCCAATGACCCATAAATGACCCATTTATGACCCTTTAATGACCCTTTAATTACTCCTAGTGACACTAATGACGCCTAACAACCTATTAATGACACCTAACAACCCATTGACACCTAAAGACCTATAATGACTCCTGATTGTGGTGAATGTGGTGATGATTGTGGTTGTGGTGCTAATGTGCATGTGGTGCTGATTGTCATTGTGATGCTGATAGCGATTGTGTTTCTAATTTTGGCGCTGTTTACGATTGAGCTGCTGATTGTGGTACGAGCATGTGGGTCACAAGTTACAATAAACTCCCCCTACACTTTATATAATAATCTTGCTTTAAGAAGTATATATCCACGTCCCTCGGTATATTACATCGCTCCCTGGGTAAACCTTATTTGAATTTTGCTATAAAAGTTCTAGAACTACAGCTGTTCTCCCACCATGCTTCACAATTGGTCGACGGATAACTTAGACTTTGTACTGAACAATGCAGCCCCACGGCAGGCCCCGCCATGCTTACTGCACATTCATTCTGTCTAACATTAACTGTCTGATATTAATCACTTGACAAATCGGTACCCATCGATACAGCAAGAGGTATTGACGGCAACACTTCCTGACTCTCAGTAGACGGATCCTTGCAGATCTCGGTATGTTTTTGCACAAACTGCATGGGACCAATGTTGTAATTCTTCATCGCTAGAAAAGGTCACTTCGTACTTATACCGGCAATCATTTTGGCCATATGTGAAAACTCAATCACAGAATCGGCACTAGTGACAACCAGGTAGCGATGATGCAGGTCGCGATGATGCAGGTCGCAGCTCCATGGTAGTTGAGGTCAAAGGCAGGCCTTCATGATATGACGAGAGAGCTCTTCCAAATCGATGTTAACCTCATGGTGTCAGAATGTAAACTATCAATTTATACTATATAAAATAAGTCATATTTTTTACAGTAAAGAGCCTAGCTTGTGATCACCATAAAATTTATATATAAAAAAATATGAGCGCACCCCAAGAAAACCCACATACTAGTTCGCCACAGAATAAAAACATGCTGATAATTATGTATATATAAATATGTAAACATAAAATTATTTTCTATTTAATTTATACATCATTATGTACAGCTATATATATATATATATATATATATATATATAATATTTTCAATTTTTTATACATAATAAAATATAGTCATTTATAAATATGTATAGGTATATAAATATGTAAATATAAAGTTTTATTAATTTATTTTATTCACAACATGTGTACTTTTAGGTATACATAAATATGTACGTATAAATATAGGAGTGTAAAATTAACTTTTTTGTATTTATACATAATTATGTTCAGGTATATAAATATAAATTAATTTTAATTTAAATATTTAGATATACATTTACCTACAAGTATACTTAAATAACATATTGTTATGTAAGTATATGCGTGTTTTTCTTCTGGGGTGAGTGTGTGGATTTTCTCAGATTGCTCCCATATGTATTTTACTATGGGGGAATTAATTTTAACTTGTGACCCAGATGCTCGCACCACACTCAGCACCACAATCGCAACCAGCACCACACGCACCACAATCAGTACCATATGCACTACAATCAGCACCACATACACCACAATCAGTTACATATGCAACACAAGCAGCCACACCATAATCAGCACCACACACAAATCACAATCAGCACTGCATGCGCAGCAATCAGCACCATAAACATAGCAATGATCACTGCACGCACCACAATCCACACTGCACAACCCGCAATCAGCACCGCAATCAGGGGTCATTTAGGGTTGATTTTGGGGTCATTTTGAGGACGTTAGGAGTTAATGGGTCAATACGTCAGTTTTGTGAGAGGTCGGTCTGACAACAGGAGTCTGCTTTAAGTGTGACAATAATTTATAGGTGAGCGAAGAACAGTGAAAGAGTTATAATAATAAGATTAGAAGTTCCAGAGATTACCTCTATCAACGAAACAAATTTTACCTCTTTATATAATATTATTATAGATGAACGAAAAAAACAAAACAAATGATTACGTACCAAGATTGCTGCCGGACGCACCTACTAAGATGGTACTCGCCTACCAAGATGGTGGAATGGGTATGGGTAAGGGGTGACCTCCAGAAAGTTAAGTTTTTTAAAATAATTTTTCAAATAATTTTTCAAATAATTTTTTAAAATAATTAATTGAAATAATTTATAATAATTTTAATAATAAATTTTAACAAACTTCGAAACAAAAGAGCTTACCAATATTACGTCAAACGCGCTTACCAAGATGGCAGCCTCCAGTAATGTATAAACAAATGAGGAACCAAAAAATCAAGATAGTGGAATGAGTATATGTGAGGGAAGTGGGTGCGAGGGAGTCAGTCGTCTGCTGCGAATCGAACAAAAGTTAGTAACTGATGGAATAAACGTAACGAGGTTGGAGCGGATTCGACTAATTACCCCCGGAAAAATTAAGTTTTTTTTTAACTTAACACTTTTATGCATTTTTATCGATTTTTAATAATCATCTTTAAAAAATTACGGTTTTTAGTAAGACTTTAAAATACTTTGTTAAAAAAAAAAAAAAAAGTAAGAGTATATCAAAATGGCGAGGTCGAACTACTTGGTCGAGTCACTTACCAATATGGAGGTCATGGCGAAAAATTTTTTAAAAAAGTTTAATAAGTTTTTAACAATTTTTAAATATATTTTTATAATATATTTAATAATTTTGGAAGAATTTTTCCAGAATATTTTAAGTAATTGGGGTTAGAGGTAACCCGGGATCAAGGGTCATGGATCAAAGATGGCGGACGGGTGATATAACGATATGGCGTCCGGCCGAATCCGATCCCCTTGTGCGTTAATCGCCATTTCCCTACTACTCGTTTGATTATAGCTTTTTCCACTTGCTTGGCTACGGGCGCTGGTGCTTGGCTGCAGGGTTTACTTATTGAGGACAATCTCGCGCACACATCTCGTATTATTAATTTTATGCATACTGTTACATAATTTGTTTGAAATTAGCGGAACATGCGGGAAGTTTTTTTTGCAGTAATCTTGAAAGTTATATAATTCGTTTTATTTTCAAGCTTTTTTTAACTGTTTATAGAGCTCTGCTCTCCCCACTCCCTCTGTTTGTCCTTCCAGGATCAAACAATGTGGACATCTGTCAAAAAACTGAAAGTTGTATGCTATATCATCTGTTATCAAACTCATGAAACTATTTGTCGCTTAGTGTATACATCCGTATGGAATAAAACTGCCTTGAGTATTAAACCTTATTACACCTTCTGACAATTCGGACATGCCTACGGATCCTTATGATTATGTCTACCCTAGTACCTAATTTAATACATACATCATAGTTTGTTCTTATCTTCTTGCAATTTGCACGCACATTACATGTATTTGTTGTAGTACACATAAAATATTAACATCGCTACTCGTACAGTACATCAACACAGTAGGTCTGCTCGTGCTTTGTTTCATATACGGTAACTACAACTGCGCTACCGCAGTACACCTGACTCGTGGTAAAAACCACAACTTTTTCGCACTTCTTTATCTAAAGACATTATACCCTTCAGTACACGGTGCATACATAACTGGCAAATTTAGCTGCACGCACATGCTGCATTTTCCTTTTTATAGACTTCCTTTTACTACATAACGTCAGTTGTTTCTACGTTTTTCTTTTCCCATTGCTTATCGTTTGTCAGATAAACACACGTGGAACTAGAACACTCGCGCGGGTCCGTCAACTTCTTGGAGCGCAGCTGGGATTACAGATGTGCCCGAGCATAATTGCTCAAGGCCACTCGGTCAGCACTGTGACACACGTCCCGCCCTACTTCCCCGCTCCACTCTCGGTATGCGCGCGCAACATCCAACACGTCGCCCATTACTTCGCGAATATTTCGTTACTTCCTGACGTATTACGTCCTTCCTATAAGAAATACAGCTATGCCACCACTGACTTTTTTTCATTATTTCATAGTAATGGAGTTCGCTACACGATTTTTAAACTATTAAACTGCATAGCCTGTAACGTCCAGCGGATTTAATATTTAAACTTGCGATATAGAATACTTTAAGTAACGAAAATATTGTTTTCGTCTTGCAGCACGATCGTCGTTTTCAAAACGTGTGTTATGGTTTTTGATTTAATGGTTAATCATGTAAACTGACTGTGTAATGCGACCTACAATTTTTCATTGAAATCCCTATCTCTTGCATACTGTTCCTGTCGATCGAGCCGGCCCTTAAAGAAATGCATAGGCACGCTTTAAAAATGCTACATTTTACCACTTTTAGGAATTGTTTTCTCCATTAATACAGTTAGCATGATACAATTAGTAAGATAGGGACATAAAAAATATTTTTTTAAAAATCCTTTCTGGCGAAAATTACTATTTCCAGAAATTCTATTTACCGAGATAAGCGTTTACGCTCAAACAACGATTTCACAAAAAACGTTTCCGTACATAGTCCTTTTAAGAGTAGTGTAATATTTTTGTGCTTAATTTTAATTTCGTGTTATCAATTAGTTGAAAAATTTTATTTTATAATTTATCGATAAGTTACTGCCGTTCTGCAACCCCTAAAAAAATTCAGTGAAAATTCGATACAAGTGTATTAAACAACTAGTACATTGTACATATTCTGCAATTAAACATTTCCAGAAATACATCTGAAACGGAAATTATGACACGGAAGCGAAGACTCTCTGCGTAGTAGGCGAAACCTAACCTTAGTAAACACTTCTTCAAAGTCTGATTAGCTTCGCTGTGCCTTGCGCGGTTTCCTATTGGTTCGGCTGGCGTCCTGCACGTCCATCTGTGGCTGCTCTTGGGCGGGTTAACATAGACATCCGCACCACGTTACCACGAGTTCTTAAGATTCCAGACGCGAAACAGCAGCTTGTATAGTCTATCCGCGGTTTCTTCGCCCATTTAGAATCAAATATTTGAAAAATTACCCCATGTATGACATGTTTAGTTATTTCCAACAAATGCCATCTATCAAAAGCGTTTTATACTTGTGTTCATAGAAGTTACTTTTTTTTCTGTTAAATTGAAATGTTATTCATATTTTATCTATAAATTATAATGCTTCATTTGTAAATAATTTGAAGAAAAAGTGAGAAAAAAGTGTGTTAGTAACGCCTAGTGAGAAACAGTTCTTATACAAAATACTGTTACAACTGAGTGCGCACGAATTCGGTGCGTTGTGCTTTTGTGCAATTTTACAGACTTAGTTAAGCTTTGTTTGCACGAGGCAGCGGAATATCCTTGAAGTAGAGCTTTGGCAGGGCTTCAGAAAAGTCTGAAGTAACCGAGAATGGATTATACAGCGAATTCCAGCCGCAAACTCCAGCAGAAATGGCATCCCTGGCCAACAAAATGTCGGAACGCCGTTCGCCGATCAGCGCCTGGTGACACTATTCACTAGCCGGGAGCCCATCCAACAGAGAAAATTTCCGCAGTATGCAGTAGCCAATCAGACGCAAGGACCGTCCCCAGAGACTAGCGCAGCTAATCAGGAAACGAGACGACACACCAATACTGGAGAAGTGCAAAATTCGCATTATTATTTAACGACAGATGAACTCAAGAGTTACTTAGCGTTTGGCGAACTTCGGTTATCGGCCAAAAGTACGTTTCGCACGTCTCGGAGAACTCGTGAACCAATAATACGATTTCAGCGGTGGAGTGGCCAATCTCTTCTGAGGATATCAAGCGGGTACCATGACGATTACAGTGCGCGGCCAGTGAAACCACGGAGTGTGGTCACTTGTTTACAGGGCGCTGGAGCCCATCTTGACGCCGAAATATAACGCGGATTTTTCAGGTCTCCAGCCATTGCTTGTTTGTGTCCAAGGCACGATGAAATTTCCGTCGGTTGGAGATTAACACACGCTGTATAGTTTTCGCCTCCGTATACGTGGTCGTTCTGCGGATATCTCCACCAGAAACGATGGAGCAGACACGTGAACTCGGAACAGAAGCGCCTGTTCACAATGGACACGTCACCGCAAGACCCGAAACAACTAACAACCCTCTTCTCCCAGTATTATTTCTCCTCTGAGCGGAGCAAAAAAATTATGAGAAGGCTTCTCACGAGCAGGAAACAAAAGAAATCCGCGGTATCATTCAGCTATCACTTGCACGAGGATCAGCTGGTTGATGGGGGGGGGAGGGGGAAACACCGGCAACTGCGGAGGTGTGTATAGCGAGGGTTTGAGGTGCGCATTTCCGAGCGGCACGCCGGTCCAATAGACAATAATTAATCAATCCATCAATGGCTAAAGCCCCCACCTCACCACTCTCCCTGTAGCCGCGCCCCTCAACACCCCCACGAGACATCGGGTCGAAGGGTGATGCGGGGGGGCGACTGCCCCTAGTGTAATTGATTAAACGATCAATCAGAGCCGCCTGTATACAAGATATGCATGGGGAAAGGTGAGGGCGCACATTGCAGGGGGATACCGTGTATTTTTATGCGAGTCATTAATCACCTTTGGTGGAACGGGGAAACAAAAAAAAAGTTTTCAGGGCTCTCTGGGAATGGCTACAAATGGACGAATCCGTATGCTCTCAGAAAGATAACGAGTTAAAAATGAATAAAGAGCAATAACGTTGTTCCGGGGGACGGGCCAGGAGGAAAACGCGACTCCGTAGCGTAAATCATTCACGAACGAAGGGAACATTATGACTGTATTTCTGCGGGAAGCTTCAATTGACGGCTTCATCTTGGAAGCTATAGGAAGTTTCTAGGTAAAAATTTCATTCATTATGTATACTAAGGAACGTCGCCTAAAAATATTGCCGTTGCGTCCAGGCGTTTATGAGAAAATGTGAAGGGGAATTCGAAACTACATGCCACACGGGAAGCCGTGGGTTCAAGTCCCGCTTCGGGTATGCATAAGTATATTGCGTGATAGTAAAAGCTACCAGTTAAATGTCAATGTAATGTCTTCCTGATGAACTTCCACGTCTGAAAACGAGGAATGGTAATAGGTAAAGGCTGTTCATGATAAGGTGAGCACTTCAGAAATGAACCTTAGAAAAATGTCACTGCCTCTGCCTGCATAATTATATTTCAATGGACGCACTGAACTATACTGACTCAGTAAAGTTGGTAACGATGGGTGGAAAGTAGTTCTAAATTTTAACTTTTTATTCAAAGTGTTAGGTAACCATTTGTAAAAACTTAATACAAATAGAATCTTTCGCTTTCTTTTTTCTGTGCATAGAAGTGTAAAAATGAGTAAATTTGTAAACTATTTTCTTTTCCAATGATTTGACAGTTTCACTTGACCGACGAACGAATAAAGTGATGAGGCCCAAGGCAATGTTAATTTTACATAAGGCGGACGAATACACAACGTGCATTTAAGTAGATCTTAAGCAGGGCTTTCAAAAATGCTCATTTTACCGTGAACAGCCTATAGCTATTTAAATTACTTGACACCGGTTAATTTTGCGAATTAATTTATTCTATGCTAGAACTTCAACCCGTATATTTCTGCTTCTTTATCTCCCGACCATAGTTCATCCGACATGAACTAAACAAGAATTAACCAGTAATAAAAAAACTGT
This sequence comes from Dryococelus australis, assembly GCA_029891345.1. Classification (NCBI taxonomy): domain Eukaryota; kingdom Metazoa; phylum Arthropoda; class Insecta; order Phasmatodea; family Phasmatidae; genus Dryococelus; species Dryococelus australis. The sequence goes on along the minus strand of CM056995.1, from coordinate 322,432,094 downwards.
ATTAATACAAATTTAAAAAAACACTTTGGTAATAACTAAATGAACGAACGTGATCGCTACAGTTCTCAGAGGACTGTGCAGTTTCGTCTGTTTGCCAGATTAGTCCGCGGGATTTACTGAGCTCGCCAATACATAACAAATCTTGTATACACCTCCCCGTAATAAGCAGACTAAATGGTTTCGCCCGCGTATTTATAGCACAAACAGGCGTGGAGAACGTTAACAAATCTTTTGTTTACCGCAATACTACTGAACATTATCATGTGGGAACTGTCTACGAAAAGCAATAAGGACGTTGCTTACTTGCAGGTTTTTAGCACGTTTTAGGATCAGAAGTAAGTGAACGGTAAGGGCGATATTCAGAGGCACTGAATTGGCTTGCAGTGTTTCCTTCGTGCCGCCCGTACCTAACGGACTTTAAACGGCGACCCTATAATTTTACTCCTGGAAAGTTTGAAGAAATTTTTAGTGTAGGCCTAGGTCCCTATAATAGTTTCGTATTTCACCAACCAGTATATTATGATATACAGCAATTCTACAGGAGTGGAGAGGAGATATTTGGTATGCCCTTTACATAGAGGTCTTGAGAGTCGATGAGGGTGAAACGATATATGGAGCAGCGCCACAGTGCAAGGGCGTAGCAAACGGGAGATCCCCGAGAAAATCCGCCGACCAACAGCAACGTCCGGCACAATTCCCACATGCGAAAATCTGGAAGCGACCACGCCGGGAATCGAACCCAGTTCGCGCCCAGGTGGCTGGGTGGAAGCGAGTAGTCTAACCACTAGACAACTGCGGCCCCTAAGCACTGTAATAAATAAAACGTTTTCAGCTGTGTTGGGGGGGGGGGGGGGAGGGCTCGGAAAAGGCATTTGAAATGTGTACTGTGTATTAAGAGTATTATTCGTACCTCGTCTGAACTGTTTTTCTTTTCGTACATAGGTATGATGGATAGAAGTAAAGTGGTTTAGTAAAAAAAAAAAAAAAAAAAAAAAAAAAAAAAAAAAAAAAAAAAAAAAAAACGCTGATTTTAAACACAGCAACGCAATTCGAGCGACAGATAGGCGGCGCCCTTAAATAATTAATACAGCTGTGTACATTGCTGCAAAATTATTGCTTGTATATTAAAGTGCTGCGTCCCGGCTTGCAAAACCGTCTCAGAAGTTGAAGCCCGTTTGGGATTAAGATGTAACTTCACGTCAGTACACAATCCATCCCCCATTAGCACACCTGCACGACATGTGGACTTGGATAATCAAAAGCCGAAGAAAAAAAATCGTAACCGTATTTCTTATCGAAATGATTGTAATGTGTCGGCATAGCGGGAAAGACATGTTAAATTAAGTAACTGCGGCGTACCAAAGGGAAACGTCCCAGTACTGGATCATGAGAATTATCGTTGGCCCAGTGACATGATAAAATAGCCCAAGACTCAGGAGACAAGGTGAACTCTGCATTGAAACATTTCTTTCTCGCGATGTACCATCACCTATCACCAAAAAGAATCACATGTGAGATTGTTGTACCATACGCTTGCGTTTCATAAACCCCTATGAAGCAAAAATTACAGAAAAAATATTTCGGGAACATCTGCCTACCGAAATTATATATATATATATATATATATATATATATATATATATATATTTATTTATTTATTTATTTGTATACATACGGTTTTAGTACATGGTGAAAGAAAGTAACGTATTAGAACTCTGACATCTTACTTGCTTTTGCACTTACTTCCAAATTATACAAAGTTGGCCTATCATTATAGGATGCAATAAAAGTTGTTTAAATACTACGTGTCAACATCGAAGCAAACTCTTTTGATAAAAAAAATATATTTTTCACAAACACACTTGTCATAAAGCAGATATGTATTTTAACGGAGGGGAAAAAAAAACGTTATATTTAAAAAGAAATGTAGACTGGAGGCTAATACCCCAATCCCCGTTGACAAAAACACTGCAGATTGAAAGGTCGCAATCAACAACGAATCTCTACAAATACATTGCAGAATAAAACGTTATACGGCGGGAGACCATGTAATTTCATGCCGCGAAAGGAAAAAAAGTAGACCAATTGCTTCGACAGGGCACTTCCGGTTTATTTCCCTCTCGGATAGAAGAAGGCGACCACCACCGGAAGGCACACGATAAAAAAAATTGCTTCGGCCTGAAGAAGCGATTTATGTTTTTTTTTTTTTTTCCGACTTCTCGTATCGCGTATTTTCTCGTGACTGTGCTATGCGATTCTGTGACGTTCTAGAAGTCGTGTGAACTTCCACAGAAAACAAGAAACAACGGGGAAGTAAAAAAAAAAAAAAAAAAAAATTCAAAATCACACGCGAAGCAACTCGGTTCTGTTCTCATCCCTACCCGCGACCCCTCAAAGGCACGACTTGAAATGAAATACTTTCCAAACAGCAGGGAAATTTCTGAAAAGGCGAGGAAGAGGCAGCAACAACGTTTGCACTCGGGTGAAAAGGAAAAGTTGCATTCGGAAAAAAAAAAAAAAAATTACTGTACGTGTAAAAAAACTCGACTGGAACACAAACTGAAATCCCTGACTTACGATAGCAGGAGAAATGGATATTGAAACGCTCTGAAGAAAGTTATCCTTTTCCCTGGTGGAATACACGTGCGCTACAAAGTTTTCACCGAGTGGCGATATACAACGAAAAGTTTTTTCATGGGCATGTTTCACACACCGTACTCAAAATTGAATTTATTGGAATGGAGTTGGCAATGTTATACATGCCTTCTAGTAATAACTTCCACATATATATATATATATATATATATATATATATATATATATATATATATATATATATATATATGCATACACATATTCATATACAGATACACACACATTTATATATATATATATATATATATATATATATATATATATATATATATATACATACATACATATATATGATATGGTAGGAATGTGAGACACCGAGGTTGTAGCCTCTGCATAGTACTGACATCTGTGATTGTACGCTGGAACTGCACATTAGAGCGCTGTTGGCGTGTGCGTGCAGCGACCGGCCATATTGGCACCATTTGTGAAGAGTGGTGGATTTTTATTGTTTCTGACGCAGCTGAAAGTTTTTGTACCGTCATACTTAAACGCATCTGTCATCATTATTTGTTGAATCCCAGAAGATATAAATAAAGTAAGTCGTCCTTTATGAAATACAGTTTTAAAGTATGAGTTGAAATTGAAAATATATTACGGTGTTTAGTGTGAGTGAAATGCACAATACAAATGGCGAAGTGGTATTAATATGAGACTAGCATGGTAGTAAAATGAGATACTCTTATCCGCATTATCTTGTATTACTATCACATTGTAAAATGTAGGAAATTATAACAATTTACGATTACATTTTCTTTCAGATGGGAAGAAAAAGTTGCATAAAGAAAGTAAAGGTCTGAAGAAAAAGTACAAAAAATAGAATATGATAAAAGCTATTGAGCCATTAAATCAGGGGAATGCGGTTATCTGAAAGCAGCCGAAAAGTATAACGTGCCACGTTCGACTCTTGCACGTATGTTTTCACAGGTATGCTGACGTGTTATAATGGGTTTTGTTTTCTTACAGTAAGATGCTTGTAAAAATGTATGGAATTAGAAGCGTGTTTTATATTTTCATAGGTAAATGATGATACTACTGTTGAGAGTGTTGTTTCTACAAAGTTAGGAAGAAAAAACATTTTGGGCAAGACGCGAGGAACACTTTATTTTCCTATAGATCTAACATTTAAGCTATAATAGTGTACTTGCAGGGTGGCCACAAACATGGAAAAGAAGGAAATAATAGAAATATCTATAAATTCTTGCTAAATGTAAAATATCAGAGAAACAGGAAAACTTGAGAAACATAGTCTAATGGAATTTTCTAATACCCGAATTTTTTCTATATGCATTAATTAGGCATTGTTTGGTGTAAACATATAAAGTTTATTTTTGTTTTTTAAGTCTATTATTGTTCTGTTATGTTTAAAAGATGCTAAAGGATTCTTAGGGCCATCCTGATTTGTTTACGTTAGACGAAAAATGATATTTTATTGGCATGTTTTCCCCAATATTCAAAATTTATATCATTTCAGGCAATGATATTGAGAAGCAAATAGTCGATTACATCCTCGAGATGGAAGCCAAGTTATTTGGTTTAAATCCTAATGATATTAAAGTCATGGCCTACCAACTGGCAGCTAGAAATGGTATCAAACATCCTTTTGGAGAAGGTAAGGCTGGAAGAGGCTGACTTGATCATTTTCTAGCCCGGCACAGTGACAAAATTTCACTAGGGAAACCTACAGGTACATCTGCTGCCAGAGCGCTTGGTTTTACAGCTTAAAAGGTGGGTATATTCTTTGATAATCTTGATCAAGAATACGATAAACATCATTATACTCCTGATCGGATTTTCAACGTGGACGAGACTGGGCTTTCTGTGGTACAATCAAACGTTCCATGTGTTGTTAGACTAAATGGAAGAAGACAAGTTGCTTCATTAACATCAGCAGAACGAGGCGCATTGATAACATTGGTGTGTTTATGCCACCCATGATCATTTTCCCCAGAAAAAATGAAAAACTTCTAATGAAGGGGGTCCCCTACGGATCAATTGCTTCATATCATCCATCTGGATGGATTCAAGCAACGCTATTTACAAAGTGGTTCGAACACTTTCTGAAGTTTGCCAAACCTTCAGCAGAATCTCCTGTTCTTCTGATATTAGATGGTCACTACAGCCATACGAAGAATGCCGATGATATTGAGTTGGCACGAAGGAATTGTGAGTCTATTGTTTCCCTGCCACCATATTCAACCCATAAGTTTCAGCCTCTGGATAGAACATTTATGGAACCACTGAAAGCACATTACAGTGAAGAAGTTAGGTTACTACTGTGTGAAAAGCAGAGAGCACTGAGTCCTTTTGATATTGCGGGATTTCTGGGGAAGGCGTACTTGAAAGTACAAAGAGCTGACAAAGCATTAAGTGGATTCAGAGTTACCAGAATATTTCCACTAATTAGAGGTATTTTTTCTGCGGGTGATTTCCTTGCTGCAGCTCAGACAGCAGCACGGCATGCGCCTCAAGATATCTCAGTTCCATCCACATTTCCAGGTGACAGAACACCACAGAGTCCTGCCCTCATCGGTCCTGTACCAAGCCCTTCAACAGAAGCACATCATTTAGTGAGACCTTGTGACATATACCCTGTTCCAATAGTTTAACATAGGGGCACAAATAGGGGACGAAAATCAGGCGTTTCTGCAGTGATAACTTCTTCACCCTACAAAGAAAGCATAGTAATCTGCAGGTCACATACGAAACGACCTCCAGTTGAAACGACGAAGAAAAGAAGGCGGATGCAAAAGAGAACAAAAAGGACTCGGATCATAAGCGATTCATCCAGTGATGACTTAAGTTTGTGTGTTGAATCAGACAGCGATGTATCCATCATTCCACCAGGGCAGTGTCAACCAGGGTCAGACGATGCAATGTGCATATTCTGCGACTCAAAATTCTCGGACGACTCTAGGAGGGAAATGTGGCTTCAGTGTTTCATGTGCTGAATGAGCAGACCCAGAGAGCGACATATATTTGTGTGACTATTGTAAACCCAACTAAATGCCACGTGTAATGATGCCTTTTGTATGAACAGGCTAATCTTTGTTTCTAATATATTGTATGACCATTTTAAGAACTCAGTTCTTCAAGGATTTCAACTGTCTCACATTACTACCCAATTCTCAGACACTCAAATACTGCCTTCAGCTGAAAAAATTACATTTATGGTTAGACTATAAGGTACATGATATTTATGTTAACTCAAAATATTACACATTAAAATCTGCAAAGAATACAAGCTCGATTAGTTGCACATGTGTGTATTGTGAGCATCCCTAGCTTCTGGAATGCAAATTGTATCCCATATCCCTACCTTCTCCTATATATATATCTACTTGTATGCACGTTGTATATTCTTCCGCTTTATGTAAGATTAGTATTTCCATGGGCCTCATCACTTTATTCATGCATCGGTCCAGTGAAACTTTGAAATTATTGGGAAAGTAAATATTTAACAAATGGGCTCATTTTTACACTTAGATGCATTAAAAAAACACACCAAGCGAAAGAAATAATTCAAGTTATCACAAATGGTTGCCTAATAGTTTTAGTTAGACGTTAAGTAAAGGAACTACTTCCCATCCATCGTTACCAACTTTACTGGGCGCATATCACTCAGGGTGCCCGTTAAGATATATGCAGGCAGTAGCAGTGACTATTTTCTAAGGTTTATTTCGAAAGTGCTCATTTTATCGTGAACAGCCTTTCTGTACATGCATGTTTGTGGCCGACATCGCTGAAATGTTGCTTTATGGGTAAATAGGTCTCGGATTCGATTTCCAGGGAAAGTCACAACTTACACGTACAGCTTTTAAGCGTAAAATGGGGGTCTATAACCTGCCTAGGCCTAGCGCACACGACCTACATGGCACAGGAAATATTGTATACCAATTATGTACTGTACATAATGTTCAGTGATCTTATTTGTGCGTAACTGATTTTTAAATTGATTTTTTATGGCTGGGCCATAATACTGTATAGCCGAACACGAAGTTTGCAACCCGCCATATGCTGTTCACGGTCAATAGAGAGCTTTAGAAAGCCTGATTGGGATCTGCTTTTATTTATCGTTTTGTATTCTTACGCCATCTGTAAGTTAAATATTGCCATGGACCACATCGCTTAATTCATGCTCCATCCAAGTGAAACAGGAAATGCTGACTTCGGTAGTGGTAAATTTAAAACTACGCTCTCAATACAAAGTCGACTTGGAAAAATTTTCCTCAATTCTCTGCCAACGAATGTAGCTGTGGACAGAGTTCTAGTTGAGACGAGGAAGCAAGTGCTGCTTCGGCTTACCCACAGCATAAATAAATAATTTTCCTAGTTGCAGTACTTGAAACCATAAATCAACGTGGGTCCGAGTGGTTTGATAAGCAAGAATCAAAATCAGCTAAAGGCTGTTCACGCGGCTGGTAGCCTGGACAGTTGTAATAGATGGGTGAATGAAAGACATTATAAATGGTGGCAACAGATAGACTGAACATGTGTTAATGAGTGTGTTAATTTACTGTAACCAACAGAGACGATTAAGAAAGACGCTACAGTTGAAATAAACATTAAATACAGCGCTCGCTATTAAATAAAAAGAGTAGAAGTAGAGACAGATTATTTAAGACTGTAAATAAAACAGAGTGAATAAATTATAAACTAAACTTAGTTTATTTAATTAATTTATTAAGCCCTCCTTCCCTTACCAACTCGGATACACCCCTCAAGCGTCCGAATGTAACAATACTTTAGAGAATGTCCCGATTCCTGTACACTTCGGTTTCCTCAATGCCAGTCGTAAAAGCACTTAAAAATACCGGATGGAAAAACATCCAATGTATCATACTAGGCCGACTGTAGCCTTAAATAAGTAATAATGTTGTCCTATTTCAATTTTTTATAACTAGAATGGCACACTTCTAAACTACTAAAACGCCATTCAAAAGTCTCATCTTTCGCGTGATACGCCCTTCTCACAAAGGCACATCAAAGGGGCAGTAGAACCACCGGCCAAAAGATAATCATCAAACTTCCAAAATTACTCAAAAATAATCTTTTTTGCAAGTAACCAAGGCCTGAACATCAATATTGACCCCACCCATTCCCCAATTTATAACACGTAAGATTGCACTTTATTTTTCTTCCCCTCCTATTTTTGTTTTCTTTGGTTTAACAAAAATCACATTTAGTTTTTTGTATATCGTGGAAAAGACAACACTTTAAAATATGCATTATTATGTCCACATGGCATTTATATAAACTCTTAATCGCCTCAATTACAATTATTCAAGATGGCGAACAAAGCATTCTAATAAAACCAGTGGTTTTCAATATACCACTCTTGAAAAACTTTACCTTGGCCACATACAAAGAAAATATAGCAAAATATTGGTTATTTTAATTTTATGGTCATATTCACAAACAAAGGCCAACAGACTAAATAACTGACAAATAGAAATAGATAAGAGAATATATTACTGGCTATTCTCTCATGCCCAAGCCAAAAATGGATTACTTACACCATTCATGGCAATTCAAAATATTAAGGCAAAGTGAAAAAATTTTTACAGCCATGTAAAAATGTATTACTTTACTAAAAAAGCCAAATAAGAAATGGCTCGAAAAAGAATTAATTAGGATAAATATTTTATGGCCGTATTCACAAACAAAGGCCAAAAAAATTCTTTACTTGCAAAGGTTTCGACCATACCAGAAAGGCCAATTGATGAAAATTATTAGGCCTTGAGAAGGGATAAATACTGTATTACTTTAAACATTTACAAAAGCCATTAGGAGAAATTATTCTATGTAAAAAATGGCTAAGTTTTTACTATATATATTTTTCACAAAATATAAGGCTATTCAGAACCTACCAAGGCCATATTTATAAATTTACAAATTTATTCGACTTTATACAGTACTCACTCTCATTGTCACATAACAAGACCAAAACCATTTATGACTAATTTTAAAATTGGCTAAAATGTTATAAAAGTTACCAGAGAAAACTATGCTCAACTTCTACATTTTTCCTTCAATGAAACTTATGTAATTTCATTATTATTTTTTGGTTATACTTAACTCAGGGCAGGGTCTGCTGAACCTTTAAGCCACATTCTTTCTCGAGTCAGGAAACTCGAAGGCATATATACCCAGTCAAAATTTAACCCCAGGAAGGGGAGAAATATATATATTTTTTATCACAATACTTCCACCCAGTATTACATTATTTGAATCAACCAACCACAGTCCACCAAGACAATCTATTTCCGTTTAGCAACAGCTGAGCGCAAGCTCGCGCTGGCTGCTGACGTCACAATGCAGATGCAAATTCTCGGAAATCAGGTGGGAGACACTGCTGGGGTGATGTCCAGGAGTGTGGGCGCTAATTGGCTAAGTGGTCACGTGATAAGTGACAGCCACACCACGGCCCGCTGCGGGATCGCTGGCGACGCGCAGTTACTGCTTTGCTGGTGGCCATGCCGCACGTTCACGACGCGCTGCTGCACAGAGAATACGTAGCCGACATTTGGCTAGTTTAAAATCTTCCATCGTTCCACGATATTGCAGGCCGGTTTCAAAGTAGATTATAGCGTAACTAGCAGAATTCTTGATAGAAGACGTATATTGTCATTTTGAGGCGCTCGGCGTCTCACGCGTAACGCTATTCATTCTGGAATATTTGCTTTAATCTGGTGTACTTTGTTTTGGAGTGTTTTGTGTCGTGTTTCGCCTTTTGTCGTCAACCTATAAGTTTGTCTGTATCTTCACCATCAGCAGTAAAACTGGAAACTGGCAATGATACATTAACAGGAGCCAAACACACAATATTGTTTAGCTATTTATTTTCTTATTGTTCTTATCTTCATTTCGTTTTTATAATTGTTCTTTGTTTTCGCATTACGCAGGCAAGTTTCATAACCCGCGGGGTGTCTTCCATTACTAAAATTAACCATGAGAACGTACATACATGCACACAGTGTACACAGGATGACAAATTATGACAGACTATTTCTATACAAAACTAAAAGCAATGTTCCAAGAATGCTTCTTGGGGACTTTTTAATCTGTCACACCAGCAATTCAGAAATAATTCTGTATGGCGAAAGGAGAAACACAACATAGCGATGTGACTCCCTTCTGAACAACTGTTGTATTATTTACTTCTGTCAAATGTGATAAGTCTCAAAAAAGTATAGTCACCACCACCAGGACTTTCGAATTTCTTGGTTGCTTACAGCCAAAGAAAGTATGGTATGAAAACATGCTGTCGGTACAGAATAATACGCCTGATTTTACGACAAAAACCAACGACTATGAAAAGCTGTTCTAGCGAACATTCTTCATTAGCAACCAAATTACAGATGGTACGAAACATTTTTGAGGTGTGTATGATCACTAAGAGGCTGGATAAGTTCATGCGCGAGGCATTTAACCAGAATAGGGATGGGAAACCACGAAAGAAAACACCACCCCGCAATGAATCAGGTCAGGATCGAATGCTTGAATCTTCCAAATGCTGCGCTGTAGATATGCCAGTTTATGACGAAATACGATCTGCGCGATAATCGACGGAGGTGAGGTCTGCAATGGAGAAGCGGTGGAATGCAATGGCGGGGGAAATGGGAATGCCGCGAGAAAACCCCCACGCCACGGCAATGTCCGTCACGTTCCTTGTGTGAAAATTCTGGTCGAAAGAACTCCCGCTTGCCGAGGTCCGTGATCGAACAGGGTACCCCAGCTGTGAGACACTAGTAACTAATCACTAAGGCAACTGTGGATCTACCATGCATAATATATATGAAGGCCGTAAAAAATTTGCGAATATATTTTATTTATTTATTTATTTATTTATTACTGTTTTTACCCGTGACCAAGTTAAGGTTTTGCCTTCTCCTACACTTAACGATGTACACTGTAAATGTGAAATAAATGATCACTTGTATTATTACCCGTGTCTACATTTAAAATGCTTTAGACAAACACAAAAACGTAAACAATTATTTTAAAGATTATATAAGAAACGTTCACTAAACAAGTCCATCGTGTGTGGGCTACTCATAAAAGTTATCAAACAAATCATAAAAATTAAGTATTAAAACTAAAAACCAATTTTTAAGGCATGAAATAATATTTACGAAGAGTGCTTATGACAGTAATCAAATTACGTAAGTAGATAAACAGTAACTTAATAAAAAAAAAAAAAACAAAAAAAAATCACAAAAAAGTAGATAAAATTTTAAATTAAATTTTACTCTGTTCCAGAATTTTCGAATGCGCCACGCGAAATTTTAAATTTTTAAACGGCTTTCGTTTAAACAAACTGTTACATTGTTAGAGTAAATCGTTACAAGAGCGAACAGCAGAAACAGTAAATGAATGGGAGAATATTTCAGCCTTATGAACGGGTATGATGTGTGATGCGTCGCATGAACGTATGTGGTGGAAGTTGCTAACATTACGAGGTTGAAATGTATCGTGAATGTATTTAGGGTTTCAGTTTGCTACTTTTTTTTAGTAATTGCAGTGAACAAAACTAGGCGCTAGTTTCGTTCACTGCAAGTCTTCGAAACCGAGCTAATCTAGTTGTTTTTGTATGCCCTAAGGTAACCTCAAGATTTAAAATTAAATATATCTCGCACACTCGCATTTTTCATACGCTTCAGTGATAACGTTTCTGCATATTTTATTAACATGATTTAACCAGGTGAGAGAATAGTTTATCTGTACGCCTAAATTTGTAACTGACTGAACAAGCTGGATTTAATAGGTATACGCGTCTAAGTTCCTTTCGTAAATTAAGCACAGATTACTAGAGACGCCTTAGAAAACTCTGAGTCAGTACCTAGGGACACTTTATGATGGCAAAATATTTCAGGACTACTGCTGTTTTGAGGAAAAATAAGCACTTTTGAAATCAACCTTTGAAAATAAAATATTTGCCCACAACTCAAATTTTAACGGACAAACTTATGGGCAAAGTCTAGGGAAAATAATTTAGTAGTTAAAGTGCGAAGTTTGAATTTGTGCTCACCGCAATTTTCACGTAAGTTTAGGATGGCTTTATGCACGTAAGAGTATTAGTGGAGTCAAAACGGCAAAATATATATGCTCGCAATAGTTTCAAGACAACCCTTGACCGACTCGTGAATAAAGTGAACGGGTCATCGGTAACGTTAATCTTCCATACAGCAGAAGGATACGGAAATGGCAGAACAGTAGGTACTAAGTTAAGTTTTCAAAAGTGCTCAGTAAACCGTGAACAACCTACACCAAGTTTCAAAACACTTCAGCCCAATCCATTATTCGGACTGAACTAATGCAATTGTTAGGTACGCGTCCGAAAGAGCTATATATATACCTAATTTTTGTCACATGTTGGTTTACAGAGGATTTTTTCAGAATGTTTGGCACAACAAGACTTTAATAACAATTTCGTAAACCTTCTTACATTATTAGATATTCACTGCATTGATTATTCTCGGAGCACTGTTGGAAGATAAGAATGAATATCTTATTTCTTATCTTCCATCAGTGTCCTGAGAATAATAAATGTAGCGACTGTCTAAGTAAGGTGTTCAAAATAGTTATGTGTGTCTTGTCAAGCCGAAAATTTCGTTAAACACTCTCCAAAACCACTCATGACAAAAATCAGGCAAACATGAAGCATTCGTGCACCATTCCCCTTAAAGCTAATTCACCATGGAGTTAGCAACAGGTTCACGGTGTTAAATTTGCACTGACAGAGTCCAACAAAATATTTGTTTTTATAGGGACAAAAATATATTTTGTTGCCCCAACCAAATATTTTGTTGAGAAAAAATCTTGGAAAGCAACAAAATTAATTTTGTTCATCTAACAAAACACGGGTTTGAATAAACAAAACATCTGCGTTGGGACAAAAGAAATGAGACTCAACAAAATATTTTGTTGCATTAACTGTGTATATTTGTTTGACCACTAACTCGATTGCCTTCGTTCAAAAATACAGCTCGAGTGTTTGTTTGCATTTTTTTTGTAATAATTAGGATAGTAACAGTGTTTGTTAATACATTTATTAATGCTTAATAATGCCTTAAATATACCTACTAATAAAACGAGTTCAACGGGGAACTAAACGGCAAAGGTGTAAAACGGGAAATATTTATTTGTATTCGCTGTCTAATTATTGGAATGTATGTATTAACAAATATTTGAACAACCAAATAATTAGGTTAAAACCACGGAATATTTTATTGCCCTTTTACAAACAACTAACTTCGTTTGATTCGACAAAACTTTTTTCTCAGTGTGTTGTAGTTACACTAAGAAATTATTCGGAAATTTACCATACCAGTGTATAAGTTTAGTAAGAAAGCATAAATGGTAATTTTTCCTTCTATACATTTGCTCAGGAAACAGTCAAATGCGTAGGGAAGTTTTGCCAACGTTTTATAGTAGCGACGCTGAACAGTCCTATATCTGCAGCTTGATGTGTGGTATTATTACCACACAGTGTAGATATAAGTTAAACACTTCCATTAGTCTAGGAATTTTACCAGAAATTTTTTTTACAATGTATGTTCACGTACAGATCGCACAGCAACGTACTAAAACTTAAGAGAAGGGCGACGTCAAGTCAAACTTTCCATGCGAGAATTTGTTCCAACTTCATATCGCAAGGGTAACGCAGGGTCAGCGAATCAGGTTCTAGGAACGATTCGTTATTTCTTTTTATTTTCTGGATTTACTTTACGTTCGACCAAATTCTGCCTGAACTCTTCATTGCGTTACGCGACGGTTGCAAAAGACCTTGAGATTTCTCTTGTGGGGGGGGGGGGGAACCCCTCTATAGTTAAAGAAAATCTATGGGTTCCAATTGGTGTCAATTTATCTAGGTGATGATATTACTAGTACGTATATACAAATGTTTTAAATAATATAACAACTGCTCATTTGTATTATGTACATTTACTTGCAAATATGTATATATATATATATATATATATATATATATATATATATATATATATATATATCCTTTCTGAGATCACAGATGCAGCAAATTTGGCGGCACTGAATTACCGAGCCCTTCTGAACCTCAACGTGTGAAAACAGCTACGCTTTTTATGTATAATGTATGCAAGTTGACACAGAGTTAACGCTATGTTAAAAGAACTACGGGAATTTTATTAAATTCAGTGTGAACCAGTCTTTAGGTCTCTTCTCGCGTTATTACAACGTTCACTGCTGAAATAACATCATTCTCATTTGATCAATCAGAGTACAAAACATCTTATTTCAAATACACGCGTTCAAAAACTAAGCAGTGGAGTGGCGAGATTAGGGCGGCACTAAACGAGCCTGCCTACCAAGCCAGCAGCCACGAACTTCAAATGGGAAAGCATTGTTAAAAAAAATTCCTTCTCACTGCCCCAATTTTTGAAGATAATTGTTTCGAACAAAAAGTATTATACGCGAAATGTCTCAATGAATGATGCTACGTTAAGATATTTTGGCCATTTTTGATTAATATATATTTTTTGATTAAATGTTAACACATTGTGGATTACGCTCGAGTCAAGTTCGAGCAACGCCAGTTTAAAAATTTCTTCGCCATAGAAAATAAAACTCGCATGGTTATAGAGCCATTGTTCCGCTAGTATTTAACAGGATCTTACAAGAACAATACAGCCCAGTAGCTAGAGTTTTCCTGCAAAAAAATTTTTTTTTTTACACCCTTATAAAAGAACACGATTGACAGTGAAACGTCTACATAGTGATACATTTTATTGGAGCATAATCAGCTCTGCTACCCCAGTGGCAGATGACCAGTCAATGATGAACGCTGTAGGGCCCAGCAAGCACACCCAGTGTGGTGTGGACCAATAGAAGAGTGGTAAGTGGGAATACGGAAACCAACAGAATTGACGTTGTTGCAGTGGTATATATAGGTGATACAATTCTAACTTGTCTTCAATTATAGTCCGTATGTGCAGTTCTCAATGTGTTAATATTGAAATTTACATATAATAAAGAAAAGTGTGGATAAATAATTTATTTTTCAAAAACAATTTTGTGTAGCAATATCCTCTGAGAAAGTCGCGTCAACATTTTATTTATTTTATTTTTTTTTTATATTTATCTTTAAAATTGACGCAAAAGAAGGAATTTCGTTTAACATTGATTCCCCATTTGAAGTTCGCGACTGCCGGCTTGGTAGTCAGGCCCGTTAACAACGAGATCTTGAGATGATGAGGTTGAAGCGAGGTGAGTATGCAGCAGCGCCAGGGTGCAAGGGCGAGGTGGGGGGGGGGGGGGGGAGGGAGATCCCCGAGAAAACTCGCTGGCCAGCGGCACCGGCCGGCACGATTCACACGTGTGCAAATCCGAGACCGATTGCGCCGGGAATCGCACCTGATTGACCTTGACGGGAGGCACGTGCCCTAACCATTCAATAAATGGAGTAAATCTGGCGTCATAATCAAAAACAAAACCGACAAAATGAAGACCGAATCATGTGCTAACTGATCTGATGTGAAACTGGCGGCTACTGCAGGTCGGTGAACTCGTGAGATTGTCCCATTGCCCCCCCCCCCCCACCTTTTCTTCCCTAGGTTCCGTGATATCGGCGACGGGCTGCAATTACCCCGGCGAAGATTAGGGCTGGGGTAATCCAGCGGCCAGTTTCATAAGGCAAACACAGAAGGAATGGAGCACCGCGGGGTATACGGGGAAACGGCCGACACGCGCGGACCAATAGAAGGTCTGGAGACGAGCCGTGGTCGCTCGGGAGAAAGCGGGAGGAGGTAAGTCAAATACGAGAACCATTACATTGTCCGTGTCCAGGGCGCGTGCTCGGAGTACCAATAGCTGGTCTCTGTGGGCCCCGCGGGAGTAGGGTAAAGGAGGTTGCACAAGGGATGGTAGTAGAAGATAAGGGGGGGGGGGGGTGGTGAGGACGGAATGAATACATGGTCCTTGTAATTACCAGCGCTCGGGGCGGCGAGTCAACACACCAGGCGTTATTGGTTCGGCCTGCGCGGAGCAATACCGTCCCACCGCCTCCACCAAAACACACACACGGCGCGCCACAGAGGGCCCGCAGCGGTGGGTTTCTGTGGCGCCAGTGAAATAACGTGGCACAGAAGGAAGAGAAAACCTTGACGTTGAAAAAAGGGGGGGGGGGGGGCGGGTGTCGCCCGCGGACAAGGCAAGAGTCAGACGCACACCGCGAGAGAAAGACGAACTGTGGAAACCGAAGCAACTCGTGATTTTCTTACCTGTTTGCTCAACGTTGGCTCGTGGGAGAGAGAGAGAGAGAGAGAGAGAGAGAGAGAGAGAGAGAGAGAGAGAGAGAGAGAGAGAGAGAGAGAGAGAGAGAGAGAGAGAGAGAGAGAGAGAGAGAGAGAGAGAGAGAGAGAGAGAGAGAGAGAGAGAGAGAGAGGAGAGAGCGGGAGCTGGTTTATTTATTGTGTTCCCGCCGAAACTGTTCTTCCACCAGCGCGAAAGAGAAGGGAAGCGGAGGGAAACACGAAGGAAAAGCAAAAGAGCTCGGGGGAACTTTTTCTCTCGCCGTCCTCGGAGACAGTTTTGGCGCAACGCCGCAAAGGAGCAGGACTTTTCCAAGCGCAGTTCGAACAACAGTAACCTTTTATTTTTTTTCTCGTGTGGTTTTGTAAAGCATCCTATCGCAGTACGCGAATTCTCTCAGTTATGACATGTAATGGGTGCGAGTGATGTGTGCTTTCTGCACAGTTCACACGAAAATAGTTTTAGCGGAACAGAATCCATACACAAATGAGTTAATGTGTTTTAATTCATCGAATGACTTAACAAACAACCACATTACATTTTCACCCACAGGTAAATCACTAAAATGCGTCGTAACGAATTAACTATGGGCTTTAACCAGCAGCTGTGGCGATATTCGCTTACATCTTGGGAACAACGGAAAAGTTTTATGTACGTGATGTTTATGGCGATTACTATTTATGAACGTTGATCTCCACCAAGGTCGGGAATTCTTTCATTGGGTGAATTACTCTTGCTGAGTACGCCTACAGTGAAATCATGGGCACACTTTCTGTCCTATATATTGAATACTATAACTACAGAGGTTATAAATGCCGCCATTAAAAAAAAATGGTGCAAGAATTTTTCTAAATGATTATGATAATTAAATAGGTTAGCCTATATTTTTATCAGCTTTATTTGCATAAGATCGTGCGAGTATACGAAGACTTTAGTTCTTACTAGCACGAAAATTGTCTGGTTTATTAATAATTGATCAAATGTTTGACAGAAGTTGCGTTTTGAATGAGTTCAAAACTTATTTAGTGCTTGGCAATTTTCGCAATAACCATTAACGAAGCTGTGCATCTCAGTGTGCTGAGGTAGGCATTTGGCGAAAAATTCTACTGGTCAGAGAGGCATTTGGTAAATAGGGTTTCTCTGAAGATCACATAAAGGTGTTTGACAGAACACCGACGTTTGGTGAAAAGGTGTTCAACCGGATCTGGGCAGAAAAATAGTACAAATTAACGGCGACCAGTATTTCTAGGCTAAACATTTCTTTACAGTCGCGAGATGAAAACGTAATCTATAATCTGTGAGTAAAACAAACAAACACACATGTGCACGCAGCAAAACGAAACTGACATGAAGTGAATAATTATCGCAATTTAAAACCGGATTTACGTAGGTGACATCAAATCAGTGAAATTTCACGGGAAATAATTTATATAGTTCCACTGGCAACAATGAAGGCGAGTAGTTCGTTACATAAATTTAGTTTCACTTATTTTCCGGTGATTTATATTATTCGAAACGTCAGTCTGCAACAGATGATTCATCGACGCCTCAGCTAGTTTCATTTCACTGATTGAAATCCCTCGTCAGCTGACAGAGTGTGTAGATTATTTGACCATTCCCAACGTAGGTATAGAGAGTTTACGGTCAACTGAGCAGATATGAAAGCTCCGATTGTTTTTTTTCATACCGTCCATTATGTACGCTTACGTGGTTCTACTAACTGGAGTCTATCGTGTGGAACTGGGAAATATTATGACCATAAATATGTTAGATGAACAGCAATTCTTACTCTGAAGTATTTAAAACAAATGGGCTACGGTGTGCGCTGTACTTTTTTTTTCTCGAGGTGCAAAAACTTCTGCAAGTCTGATTACTCACAAAGAAAGACGATCATAACGATGGGCAGTGAATAACTGCCTTGCATTGTACGAGCCGTATGCACCATTAATCCCTCAAGGGAGCATGTCCTCAATATCGTGGACACCGGAACTATACAGGCTCGTAAAGCACGTTCGAGATAGAGTGAGCACTTTTGAAATCAACCTTACAAAAAAGTTACTGCTCCTACCTGCATATATTCTAGCGGGCGCACTGAGTGCCATGCGCCCAGAAAAGTTGCCAACGATTTAAGGAAAGAAGTTCCATGGCTTAGCGTCCAATTAAAAGTGTTAGGTAAACATATGCGAATACTTAAATGATTTCTCTTAATTTATGAATTTTTTTAAATGCATTTAAGTGTAAGAATCAGCAGACTTTCAAGATTATTACTTTTCTAACAATTGCACAGATTCAATTGACCGACGCATGAATAAAGTGATGAGGCCCATGGGCAGTGTTAATTTTACATAAGGCGAAATAATGCACACCGTGTATACAAGTTAATGTGAAGAAGGGTTTTCAAAAGTGCCCAGTTTACCGTGAACAGCCTATAATATTTCGGTAAGAAGTTTAGTCAGCGTGTACATGGTGGAGGCACTATACTCAGGAATGAATCAACACTTGAGTAAATTTTCTGGTAAACTTTCTAAACTGTAAGGGAAATTTTTTAACCTATACACTGTATAGAATTTTTTTTTTTGTTTTTGTTTTGATTTATTGCATCCGTAAGATCTTTTTTTCAATACATAGGATATAGTAAACACACGCATATATATATAGGACTACACGGACACGCATCACATCTTTTCCTCATAATTTGACCAATCCTCCTACAACATGATGTGGGGCGCCGTCGTTTTTCTGAAACAGAAGAAACAATACCACACATCAAGCTGCAGATATAGGAACGTTTAGCGTCTCTACTAGACAACGTTGGGAACTTCCCCTCGCATTTGACTGTTGTCCGAGCAAATGAAGAAACGCTAAAATGAAAGCATAGGAGAAAATATTATCACTCCCGCTTTCTCACTAAACGTATACAGTGGTGCGGTCAATTTCCGAATTATTTCTTAGAGTGAAGCGCCCGGTGTTTTGAGCGTCTCGCTTGTGTGTGATAAAATGATTTGGGAATTTCTGTATTTCTCGGTTATGAATGGATAATGTTGATAGCACCAAGCAGGTAGCAAATTATTCACAGCTTGCAAGTGGCGCGCTCGACTTGAGTACAGCGGACACCAAAACATTACATGATTGCGGCACTTGGGCACGCTAATAAATTCAAGACCGAGCAGGTTAAGACATGAAAATATTTTAGCTAACTATTTTTATCAATTCAGTGTCAGTATCACCTTACGTATTCCTGCTGGTGTTCGCATGTAATCACGGTAAGGGGTGATGTACGATGTTTGATTTTTAAAAAAAGTTTACTTAAATAACCGGTTATTAAAACGGCATTTATTTACTAACTGTTCCATCACAAAGTCGATAGACCAACTTCCATCTTGGGTTAGTTTCGTAAGTTCCAGGATGACGGGGTGAGTGAAGAGATTTGGGTACTTTTTTAACATCGAGGTCTTGAGAACCGATAAGGTTCAAGCGACGTGAGTATGGAGCAGCGCTGGAATGGAAGGGCGGGGGAAACGGGGAAATCCCCGAGAAAACCCGCAGCACCCAATAAGCAAACGACAGTGCCTCGAGTGTATAGAGGACGTTGAACTCTAGCCTGTTACCAAGTCAATCCACGATATACTCACGGCTCTATTTATAAGACATACCAAACTAATTGTGTATATCAATAAACTTGGCGTTTACAACACTTGATTCCTAAATTCCAACACAAACCCTCCTCATCAGTGTTTTGTGAAAGTTACTCTCATTTACTAGCAGTTTTACAAAAATATCTCCGGCAAATAGTTTTCAAACAATCCCTTGTACAAATGAAAAAAAAATAAAAAATACGGTGTACTATGTGTTATGACACTACGGAGTATAATCTCAACAACAAACGGTAACTACCACATGTTAGAGACTTTCTTCACTGAACGCTGTATTCTGCTGTGTGCAATGCAGATCACACAGAAAAAAAGTATAATGTTCTACCAACAACAAAAAATTACTATTGAGGCATTGAGGAATTTTTCTAAACGTTTATGGTGTAGTAAAATTATGTGACAAAGTTGATAATGTTAACTATTTACGAAGTCTTATATTACTATGATGAAAATATACTATTCAAGTGTTAATGTTATTACAGCATCTTAGTGATGTTGCCGCCACCAAACGTTGTATTACGCTGGAAAATAACAGGAAGAACCAAATATTTTGTTACTGCAGCATTACAGAATTTTCAAACAACACGAGTTTACATGGACTTGACGTTGTAAAATGGCGGATAGTAGTGTACAGCGCTAACCTCGCAAAATGAAACCACGCTATTTAAATTTTAAAGCATGGTTATGGTAACTAAATTTGGCTCAGACCAGCTCTCGAGCATTGCAAAGCGGTTTACGTGCGGCAATTGAGCATAATTTTGCAGACCATAAAGTATTTCCACTTATAGACTGTTCACGGTAAATTGAGCACTTTAGGCGTCCTAATTACTTTATTTATTCCCGCCATTTTTAATCCTTTAACCACATTTTCAAATAAGCATTGTCTTTTAAGTAATAAACACAGTTGTGTAGATTCCACTGCTCTAGGAAGTTAACGTCTAAGGCTAAAATAAAATAAACTTTTTTACCATTATTCTAAATGAGAGGGCTTTAAAAAGTGTTCACCTTACCGTGAATAGCTTATAAAGAAAGAGCAATGCATTTTGTCGCATGTTATCCTGAATAGCTGCAATATGAAAAAGCCAGGCGTGTTAAAATAGAGCGATTAGTATCACGTTACGTTCTGTAAAGTGTACGACTCAAGGCGCATGTTGGGTATCACGTTACGTTCTGTAACGTGTACAACTCAAGGCGCGTGTTGGGTATCACGTTACGTTCTGTAAAGTGTACAACTCAAGGCGCATGTTGGGTATCACGTTACGTTCTGTAAAGTGTACGACTCAAGGCGCATGTTGGGTATCACGTTACGTTCTGTAACGTGTACAACTCAAGGCGCATGTTGGGTATCACGTTACGTTCTGTAACGTGTACAACTCAAGGCGCGTGTTGGGTATCACGTTACGTTCTGTAACGTGTACAACTCAAGGCGCATGTTGGGTATCACGTTACGTTCTGTAACGTGTACGACTCAAGGCGCGTGTTGGGTATCACGTTACGTTCTGTAAAGTGTACGACTCAAGGCGCATGTTGGGTATCACGTTACGTTCTGTAACGTGTACAACTCAAGGCGCATGTTGGGTATCACGTTACGTTCTGTAAAGTGTACGACTCAAGGCGCATGTTGGGTATCACGTTACGTTCTGTAAAGTGTACAACTCAAGGCGCATGTTGGGTATCACGTTACATTCTGTAAAGTGTACAACTCAAGGCACGTGTTGGGTATCACGTTACGTTCTGTAACGTGTACAACTCAAGGCGCGTGTTGGGTATCACGTTACGTTCTGTAAAGTGTACGACTCAAGGCGCATGTTGGGTATCACGTTACGTTCTGTAACGTGTACAACTCAAGGCGCGTGTTGGGTATCACGTTACGTTCTGTAACGTGTACAACTCAAGGCGCATGTTGGGTATCACGTTACGTTCTGTAACGTGTACGACTCAAGGCGCGTGTTGGGTATCACGTTACGTTCTGTAAAGTGTACGACTCAAGGCGCATGTTGGGTATCACGTTACGTTCTGTAACGTGTACAACTCAAGGCGCATGTTGGGTATCACGTTACGTTCTGTAAAGTGTACGACTCAAGGCGCATGTTGGGTATCACGTTACGTTCTGTAAAGTGTACAACTCAAGGCGCGTGTTGGGTATCACGTTACATTCTGTAAAGTGTACAACTCAAGGCACGTGTTGGGTATCACGTTACGTTCTGTAACGTGTACAACTCAAGGCGCGTGTTGGGTATCACGTTACGTTCTGTAACGTGTACAACTCAAGGCGCATGTTGGGTATCACGTTACGTTCTGTAACGTGTACAACTCAAGGCGCATGTTGGGTATCACGTTACGTTCTGTAAAGTGTACAACTCAAGGCGCGTGTTGGGTATCACGTTACGTTCTGTAACGTGTACAACTCAAGGCGCATGTTGGGTATCACGTTACGTTCTGTAACGTGTACAACTCAAGGCGCGTGTTGGGTATCACGTTACGTTCTGTAAAGTGTACAACTCAAGGCGCATGTTGGGTATCACGTTACGTTCTGTAAAGTGTACGACTCAAGGCACGTGTTGGGTATCACGTTACGTTCTGTAACGTGTACGACTCAAGGCGCATGTTGGGTATCACGTTACGTTCTGTAACGTGTACAACTCAAGGCGCGTGTTGGGTATCACGTTACGTTCTGTAAAGTGTACAACTCAAGGCGCATGTTGGGTATCACGTTACGTTCTGTAAAGTGTACGACTCAAGGCGCATGTTGGGTATCACGTTACATTCTGTAAAGTGTACAACTCAAGGCGCATGTTGGGTATCACGTTACGTTCTGTAAAGTGTACAACTCAAGGCGCGTGTTGGGTATCACGTTACATTCTGTAAAGTGTACAACTCAAGGCACGTGTTGGGTATCACGTTACGTTCTGTAACGTGTACAACTCAAGGCGCGTGTTGGGTATCACGTTACGTTCTGTAACGTGTACAACTCAAGGCGCATGTTGGGTATCACGTTACATTCTGTAAAGTGTACAACTCAAGGCACGTGTTGGGTATCACGTTACGTTCTGTAACGTGTACAACTCAAGGCGCGTGTTGGGTATCACGTTACGTTCTGTAACGTGTACAACTCAAGGCGCATGTTGGGTATCACGTTACGTTCTGTAAAGTGTACGACTCAAGGCACGTGTTGGGTATCCTTCCCGGCCGTCAAGATTTTTTTTATCGTTGATAATATTTGATTTTGTGACAAAATAAGTGTACTTAATTTATTTTACATCGGAATGTTTTATAAAACAAGAAAATACTACGAAATTTGTTTTGCCGCAACATCGACACCACCTTAACGCTGACAGAACACGAAGGAGGTAATGTTATTACAAGTGTAAGTACTTAATGTGACATTAAGATTAATAGCTTAACAATATATTACATTAACAGCAACATTAGTTACTGATGGTTCACAAATCACAAAAAAATTACTGTCTTAGTAACATTTTAACTGATTTCATGACAAAGTAGCGTTTATGCCCAGAGAAAAAATTCTTATGTGCAAAGTACCGTATATTGAATATTGTGACAGAAGGGATAATAAAGACAGTCAGTGATAATGTGATTCGTAATCCATTAGCATAATGGACGTAAGATTAATTTTAGACTTTCTGTCCATATCCGAAAGACGCAAAACTCTACATCTCACTATCATATAGCATACTATAGTACACTAAAGAATTGCTAGTGTTGATAATGCATTTTTGTTGGATCTATTCACTTTCTACTGAATACAGACTTTCATTCGTGTGCTATGAAGCTATAAAAACAAAGTAAGCTGTTATTATCTCTCTATAGAGTTAATTAATAATGGGAACGGAACCACGCACAGTCAGTATGCGTAGAGAGACAGAAAAAGTGTAGCATTTAAATAACATCTTTCGTCACCCAAAAAAGTTTTGTAACACGTTTAAATAAGCAGTTTAACAGAGTTGTTTTTACTTTGTAGGGCATCCTGAGCGTGAGTAAATCGTTAATGGTACAACACTCAATCGAAATATTATTTCATTCGTGCCTGGAATTCATAAAGAATACCTATGTAATATGGGAGTCATACTGATGAATCATTAACGTACTAATGAATATATGCATTATAATTACGCTCATACTTCGTAAAAAGGTAGTAAAAACAAAACGAAAATAGTCAGATGGCTATATTTCACGTTCGAAAATAAACAAACACCTGTAATTGGACTATTCTGAGACTGCTTTGCATTTCAAAGTGAAGTGTAAACAGACATTTCAAAAATACGAAAATAACGAAACAATTTGTAATCCGAGAAATTATAAATTCATCAGAGGGTTTAATAGCATGAGTTGATTATATTAATCTCTTGCTGAAAATATGCATTAAAAGGTATTTTGAAGTGAAAGTAACAGAATGCACGATGAGAGTGGCGTTTGTTGAAATTAGTCAAACATGCGATTATAATTTTTTTCTTCCAATAACACAAATAATTCTTGAGGGAAATTCCTCAATGCAAACGAAGTTTTAATGCAACGTGATTTCGGTTAAACGAAATTGCTTTTTGAAACTAACTCATTGTCCAACACTCACTTAAAATTATACATGTCAAAGCGCTATGATTCATTTATTACTCTGCACAGTAAAAATTTTTGTACTAAAATTCACCATTAATTTTACATATTCTACGGTAAGGGGTAAAATTTGCTTAATTACCTTGTAGTGTTGCAAAAATAATATTAGCAACTAGATTCCAAAAATATACATTTACTACATCATTTATTTAATTCAGCGAAAACAAGTGTGTCGTGAAGAATATACATAATATGGATATGTCACCGGATGATCGATAACAGGTGACAAAATTTTGCCATGTATCATATAGTGGCTCTGGTGTTCCATACCAAAATAAATGTATTAAATTTAATTTCCAAATTTCGCTCGTTTGAAGTCCTAATAGTTAAGTGGTTTAAGTGAATACTTAGTTGGGGGTATTTCAGATTGCAAATTATCCTCTATAATTCGTCGGATTGGCGTTACTGTATCGCAGCAAGAAGTAAATCCCTGTAAGCATTGGCGAAAACGGCTTTGGTTAATCAGTATTCGTTAGATTTATACTAAGCTTGCTCGTTTGTCATTACTTTGCGCTAGGTTCGCGAACTTTTCTGACGTAGTTAACAACAAACGAAATATCAAGTGTATTTTCCTTTTCGTATTGCGTGTAATTTGACACAATTGCAGGCATACTTCCGCACAGTGGTTTCATATTTTACACATTTTCATGGAATTTTGATTCGACACATACGTAAAAACACACGACCACAGTGCGCGTGTAAAAATAACAGATAAGTTGGTGAAAACACTGCTGATACATGCGTAATGTGTGAATTACACAAAGCTTTTTATAATTAGTACTTTCGTGTTAATTATTGAGTCAGTAAACAGATTACCTTATATATGTTTGATTAGAATAACTATAGTTTGTACACGGTAAAATGAGAATTTTTGAAAAACCCTGCTGAAGATCTACTTGTATACGCGTTGTGTATTCCTCCGCCTTACGCAAAATTTACATTGCCATGGGCCTCATCACTTTATTCATGCGTCGGTCAAATAAAACTGTGAAATTATTAAGGAAGTAAATACTTTACGAATCTGTTCATTTTTACACTTCGATTAAAAAAAAAAAAAAACAGAACGTGAAAGAAATAATTTTAAGTTATCACAAATGGTTACATAACACAATTTATTCGTCGTTAAGATATGGAAATACTTTCCATGTCTCGTTACCAACTTTACTGGGAGCACGTCACCTCAGTGCGCCCATTAAAATACGTGCATGCAGAGGCAGTGATATTTTTCTAAGGTTCAGTTCTAAAGTGCTCACTATATTGTGAACAGCCTTCAGTAAACATCATCTATAACCACGTCCTCACTTATACTGAGAAAAAAAAAAAAAAAAAAACAGACCGAGCACGTGTTCACGCCTACCTCAAGAGCATCGCAACAAATATTGTGTCAGTATCTCGCTGCGCCATATCGTTATAAGGGCTTGCTTCCACTTGAAGAGTCAATTCACACATTACCCAAGCAATTGAAGCCAGCCCTTAATACTGTGACCGTATGCCGTACGAGCAATTATTTATTAATACACGATACATATAAAATTCTTGGCACCCGCCTATTAAATTTAACTGTACAGTGTTGTTAAGTCAGGAACATACGATGAAAGATATGACGTTCATAAATTACAGAGGTGGCAAAAAAATACTAGACGCCTATAAAATTCATGACTATACTCTTAAAATACTTTTTTTCTACAACACATGTTTGGTTGCAGCAAAAAAGAATATCGCTAAATGCGAACCGCTGCAAAGTAGGTTTTCCGCAAACAATACCTTTGTTTGATCCATATATTTATTGCAATGATAAACTTGCATTGTGCTTACAATATATCAGCAGTTTCCTAGGGGATAAATTCAGTTACTGCATTTTGAAGGTTGACTATGTCAACGATCTACGTAACGTAGCTGCAAGAAAGTTTCGTAAGGCTGTTTTTGTTTAACGTAAACAAACACTCCTGATTTGAACAAAATCCTGGTGAAAAAAAAAATTGCCCGTGTAATACCAAGCAACGCGCAAAGAATTTATTTTCAAAAATTCAAAAGCGCGAAATGCAGTTTTTGTCCAGCAAGCAATACACCACGTGCACTACAACACATGGATCAACTTTATAGTATCGAATGAAAGAAAAGTAATAAATAAATATACAACTCAATGAATTACACTATTACTAAACCCTTAAATCAGTGGTCCACAACATTTGGTCCTTTAATATACAAATATTGTTCCTTCAAAATACTCATGCAAAAGAAAAATTCAGATTTTTTCATCTACTGCATAAACTACAAAAAACGGGAGACACTTTTCACATTACGTAACTAGAACTACCAAGGTTGGGGTCACGGTGGTGTAGTGGTTAGACTACTTGCCTCCCACCTATGCGAACCGGCTTCGATTCCCGGCGGGGTCGCATGTGGAGATCGTGACAGACGATTCCGCTGGTCGGCGGGTTTTTTTGGGGGGGGGGGGGGCTTTCCCGTTTCCCCCATCCTTTCATTCCGGCGCCGCTCCATACTCGCCTCTCTTCACACACTTCGGCTCTCAAGACCTCGCTGTTAAGAGAAGCCCAAATCGTCTCTTCGCTCCCTCACTTACCACAGAGGAACGTTCGACAGCTTTAAAATCTATAGTACTTTTATGTTTCTTCGGAACTGTCAAAACCATGTGGTTGAAATCATCAGTAAGGTAAAAAAATTTCTTATTAATCCAACTGTTAAAAACTATATTAAAATATATTTTAAACGTACTGCCCTAACCTAAGAAGACCACCTAAATTAACCTAGGATAACAAGCACGCTATACTTGTAAACGTTTTAATTAATATAGTGTTCTACGTTCCAAATAATCTTGAGCAACACTGGACAAAGTAAAAAGAACGATAGATCGAAGTTTAAGAACGATGTTAGAAACATCCCGCGAGAAGACACTCAATGTGAAAAAGAATATGTAGTTTTACAAACTGAGACTATAATATAGGTTTTTAGGGTGTAGCGAAACGTAGTATTAGTGTCTCCTGCTCGGATCACAGGAGAATTTTGTGCGGGAACCAGAACCTTTACCCCGCCGACCTTGCCCGCAAAGGTTAAGCAGCTGCTGAAGAAATGCCAGGCGCCGAACCTGCGTGCACGAGTACGCCTACCCGGGGACAGGGACGAACTGGGACAGAGGTCATGAGCAACAATAAAAAGAGAAAAAAAAAATGCAGTTATTTTACGGAGATGTGTTAAGCTTTAACGGTGTTGACCACGAAAAAATATTTTTTATATTGGCCCTACCTTATATACTAAGTTTAGACATTATCTGTAATTACTTAGATTACTTTTGCCTAGCAAAAAATAGAACGCGTAGTTTTTGCAAAAACACATGTCAAAGTCACAATTCTACTGTTTTAGGGATGAACAAGTAATGAAAACTAATTTATGTACAGAAATGAAATAATTCACACTGAAAGAAGATGCCGAGACTACTTCAAGACAACTATAAAATCGTACAAGGATTTTTTTTTTTTTCAAATTTCAAAAATTGTTGAAAATGAGGACATTATTGATCAGTTTTTTTATATGTGGCTCCCTTAAAATTTTTGTAAAATATTTTTTACTAGACATACTTTAAAGTGAATTAAGACAGGACCTTTCAGCTGCATTTATTAAATTTTCTGCAAATATTTTAGTTTACTTTATATGTAAATTAGAAAAAAAATATACGATTTTGAATTTGACATGTCATTTTCAAAAAAAAAACCCATGCGATTTAAAAATAATTATGTAAGGAAAAAGTAGTCCCAGATTATGTCCACAAGATGAACAGTAGTAAGTAGTATAAGCATAAAATGATATTTTTTTTTCGTGGCAAACGTCCTTAAGCCCGCTGTTATTTAGTGATCAGGCCTTAGGTGGACGGCCTGCCTGATCACGCTTTCAAAAATTGAACCGGGGCGCAATCGTGATTGCAGTAATCCCCTCGTGATGCGAGTTGCAGAAACCCCCTCCACCGGCCAGTAATCGGGGCCGAATATGTTAAAAGACGCGCCTCATATAGGCCAACGTAACACCGGGGGCGGTGTCTTCTTTGTCACCGGGCCATCGCAACGAGAGAAACACGGAGATGGAAGTGTCCGGCCGCCGTTAACCTCCTCCCAGAAACAGCCTCCGGCAACATGAATAAGATGGAGACTTTCCAATTAGATTGCAATAGCAGTGGCTTGTGGTAAATAATCCCAACAGATGTAATTAGCATTATGATATTCCATTAAGTTCCCCCGATAAATAATCACGTAATTAGTTATTTCACGATCATTCTGTTCGATAAACTCCATCATTTACTGTTGTTCTCACCTAATCATGACTTATTATTCAGCTACGGCTTATCCTCTTTCCTCTATAGAATTGGCCTTGAGGCAATTTCATAACACCGCGTAAACAATAGCAGTATTCGTCGTCAATAGATCACAGTTTACCTTGCACTCCTTGGATGATATCGAGCCAGAAGTGAAAACCCTACACTGGCATGACATATGTCATGCACAGTCCTCAGGGGAATAACTTCTCACTATGGTAACAGCCAATGAACAAAAAGATGCCGACTCCAGTACGTAAAATTCTTCATATCAGCCTGTTGCCAGTTCACAAAGTGCAATTTGCAGACACACAGCAATAACGCTATTATAGGCTGTTCACGATAAAATGACCACTTTAGAAAAAAACCTTAAAAAAATGTCACTGACCCTGCATCCATGTATTTTAATAAGCGCACCTAGTGACATTCGCCCAGTAAGGTTGGCAACCATGGATAGAAACAAGTTCCATACCTTAACCTAGAATAAAAAAAGTGTTACGTAACCATTTGTCATTACTTAAAATTATTTATTTCGCTTTATGTTTTTTATTTTTAGTGCACCGAAGTGCAAAAATGAGCACACATGTAAAGTATTTACTTTCTTAATAATTTCACAGTTCATTTGACCGACACGTGAATGAGGCTCATGGCAATGTTAATTATACATAGGGTGAAAGAATACACAACGGGTTTACAAGTAGATCTCAAGCAGGGCTTTCAAAAGAGCGCATTTTACGGTGAACAGCCTATAACAGTATGGCATAATAATATTACCGTATATATTTAATAGCAGTGAAGTTATTGCATGACAACTACACATTGCCAAGACCCCGACTGGCACAGCTGAACAATGCAGCTGCCACTGGTGACAGGTATCTAAATTAAATCCGTGTTGCCAACTGCTGGACCACTAACGAGACTAGAGCCCACACATGACAAATGCAACTAGACAATACGAGGGAAACACCGGCTTATGATAGTACTCGTAGCCGAAAATTATTTTCCACTGTACCATTCTTGCGTTCCGTGCCGAGAGGTGGTTGAAGCGTTAACAAGCTGGACTCATGCCTGAGGGGCCAGGATTCGATTCCAAGACCGGTCATCATAATTTTTTGTTTCCACGATACCCTGACATCATTACTGTAATATTAAAAAAGTACAACGCGGCTAATTAATTTCTGCAACAATGTATTAATATTCAAAAAGCTTTGTAAGGAGATTTCACTGTTTTCTTAACTCCATTTGGTAATATGGTAGTTTTTAACATTTCAAGTGACAGCGTTTGTACCCGGTTTATAAATCAATATACGGTTGAGGCTCTTGAATAGTCCCATAACTACTACGATTGAATTATGACCGCAGGGCAGACGTAAAAAAGGGAAGAAAAATATTCACTTACATTAATAGTGAGTCCTGAGGCCATAAAATAAAATTACCGAATTAAATATTCACATGTACTACATTTAATCGTGCAGTAGCAAAACTTGCCTCGGAGCACTGGTACAGCGCCGATAGACTGGCCAACTAAATCAGCAACATTGAAGTCGGGAAAACCCGTAAACTGTAGAAAACTGGGTCTCTTTGGTCATCTCTTGTCAGAATCTTCAATACGCAAGACATCCGGTACCGCGCGGTCAAGCAACAACTCGTTGAAATTTGTACGCACCCGAGAAAGCGCTGCGAGAAACTAAAGTTGCGCGGATAAGTGGGATTCGAAACACTTCTACTGCTGCGAATAATTTACAGGCAAGATGCGAAATTTAGTATCTTTGTAAGAGCGACAATTTCCATCGAGGACGGGCTCCCTACGTGCCTTGGTCGTCTTGCCAACTAGGATATGACGTGAAGCCCTAACATTGGTTTAGTTCTTCCGGCGAGACGTGACATCACAATATTAAACTTCAGAAAATACTGGAGCGGTTCAATGATACATCCATGGGTCGGATACTTCCCAGTTCCTGAAAGTCTGAACGACTGATTCCGTTTGCAATGGACCTGCTATCCATAAGCCATACCTGAAAAGGAATCCCTGCTGACAGTGTTGGCTAAAGGCATTACATGTACGTAACATAAGGGGCTAATCGAAGATGGCACAATACTAAGCTATTGCGGGACTACGAGTTTGACCATCAAGTCCCAATGCACGTGCTGCCGGGAGGGAGGCAGCATGGACTACCACAAGTATAAAGTTTTATTTAATACAAGTTTAGTGTTTTTTAAGGACTGTAACGCATGCTCTTAGTTTCCTCTGCTCTTTAAGCTTATTAGACCTCACATTATATATTTCCATCACGAAAAAAAAAAAACATTTAAACCTTTATCACAAATGCTATTTAAAACAATGTTTGTTTGCTTGGCCCGTACTAAAACACTGAAGGTAGCCCCACTAAAGGCCGTTCACAATAAAGCAAGCACTTTCAAAATCAACCTCTGAAAAAAGTTACCGTTCATACCTGCATATATTTTAACAGGCACATTGAGTGATTTATGCCCTGTAAAGTTGATAACGATGGAGGAAACGGTAGTTCCATATCTTAACGTTGAATAAAAAGTGTTAGGTAACCATTTCTGAAAACTTAAATTTTTTTCGCTTTCTGTTTTTTTAATGCATAAAATGTGTAAAAATGAGGAGATTTGTAAAATATTTACTTTTTTTTTTAACAATTACACACTTTCGCTTGACCGACGCATGAATAAAGTGAAGAGGCCCATGGCAATGCCAATTTTACATAAGGCGAAAGAATTCACGATGTGCATAGAAGTACCTAGATTAAGCAGGGCTTTCAAATGTGCTCACTTTATCGTGAACAGTCTATAGCTACGTCTACATCCACGTGGATCGCAAGTGTCTCAATGCACATGACTTGGTTTCTCCGCTGTGAACTGTTTATTACTGACCCAAAGTACTCTAGGGCATGTCAAACTAAACTACACTGTAAAAAATAGTGTGCAATTTGTAAAAAAACCAGTAGTGTAAATTTACAGCAATGTACAACTTTATTCATGACATAGTACACTGATATTATTTTAAAAAAACACAAATCTATTGGTATATTAACAATGAGAGGGTGTAAATTTACAAATTTTAAAGTACGTGTGAAAATCAACGAAAGTATTAAAACCCAAATCTGTTTATTTTTACAACTACGCCAATGTTGTATTGAAACATATACATCGGTATAAAATTACATATTGTTTTATTTCATTCAAAAAAACACAAATGTACTGGTGTATCGACATTGTAAAATTACCCATGCAAAAGTATGTGTAAAAATACACTAATGCAAGGCACTATAACCCTAAGCTTGTGTGTTTTTACAATCATACCAATGTTGTATAAACTCTTACATCAATGTAAAAGTACATGTTTTTCTATTTCACTCAAAATATAGTACCATCGAACAGAAAAAAAAAATGTGTACTGGTATATTGACATTAAAAACGGTGTAAAATTACGAATTCGAAGGTATATGAGCGAATATTAAACGTACAAATTTAAGGTAACTTTACATTTTTATGTGTAATTTCCTAAAAAAAAGTACACTATTTGTAATTTTACACTAATGTTCCTGTGGATTTAAACATAACAAGTATTTGCTGAACACATGCGATCTAGCGGTAGGGAGTAGAACTACTTCGAACTCCTTTTGTTTCAAAAGGAAATCTTAACTCCCACTGATGTTATATGCTGGCTTTTGTATACAACTACATATTCTATATCTGAAGTCAATCATCGCAGACATCCTGGTATCGACGAGTGAGGACGTGTCTTCAAGGAGTAAGGAGTTGGGCCTGCCACTGTAGGTTTGTATAGCTTTCGCGACTTTTGAGTGTCTGCTCGTCGGCTGTTGGGTCTAACAACCTAACAGTCATCTCGAGCCTAGCCCCTTGGGGGTCAGCGGCGACAGACTCTCTTGCAGCAAATAGGCATACCTAATTCTATCTTCTTACCGTTGCTTTCCTAGTGCACTTCCCCCCTTTTTTTCTTTCTTTCTTTCTTTCTCCGGGTCCTGGACGGGCGTAGCTCTGTGGAGGAGGTTGGGCCCCCCAATGAATCCGACGATAATCATCGTCATGTGAAAAACACAGCACCTGGTGCAGAATTATATGAACCCAACCTGAACAATAGGTCTTCTGTCTTTTCGAGCCGGGAAGTTAATTCCAGTTTTCCCCTCTCTTCCTCAGACATGGAATTTGAATTCGAGCTTCAGGGTATTAACCTGAAAAGGCGCAACTCTTATGAGAACTCGGAGGATCCAGAGCCGCTCTTCGTACCCAATTCAGCAAACGCCAAGCAAAGGAAAACATTGAGTACGAACAGCAAACCCTGGGTGAGTCCAGGCAACAGGCACAACGTGCCCCTGGCACGGCACTGGACGTGCAGCCGAACATTCCGGTTCCAAACCGGTACGCAATTTTGAGGGAGCAAGTGGCTTCCACCTCGATCCCCGGCTCTTCAAGTCAACCACCAAACGTGAACCTGAACCTGCGCAACAATGCGAAACACAGAAAACCTACTTTCCGCCTCGTGGTGCGTGACACAGGCAGGTACTCTTTCCTCGTTCGACAGCTCCGAACCATCCATCCCTCAGGTTTTACCATCAGCATGGCCAGGAACGGTCTGCACATTGTTGCAACCTACCTGCAAAAATATGAGGCCGCGACAAACATGCTGAAAAACACTGGCATTCCTTATTTCACTTACAGTACAAACATCGATCCACCCCAGAAGGTCGTGTTTGATCTGCCGGCAGACACGGACCCAAATACCATCGCAGAGGAGCTCACACTGCGCGGGTACCAGGTAACTGAAGTGTACCAGTTTAAGTACAGAAAACAAAACGATCTAGACCCTTCCCAATACCAGCTCGTACCACAGAACCACTCCTGCGTCACTGCAGCTAAGAATGACTCGCTCGACCCTCTTATCTCTGTAACCCGGCTTAACATGACAATTGTTCATCCCCGCCAGTACCAGAGGAAGCTCAGTGACGTTGCTCAATGCAAGCTCTGCCAGGCCCTGGACCACACAAAGAATTACTGCAAACTGAACGTAGTCTGCCCACACTGTACCGGGTCACACACTCTGGATGCCTGTCCCCAGATAGCTGCTGCACCGAAATGTGTAAACTGCAATGGCGACCACCTTGCCAACTCAAAAGAATGTCCTAAATTACTAGCAATCGTGCAGCAGCGACAGCAAACGGCATTTAAAAAAAATGCAATCAAGAATGAATACACCAATGGCAACGACGTCTGCCCCACAAGTTCCAGCTAGGGATATCTCGCAATATCCTAAACTCCTTGACGCAAAATCTCTTCCCCCGCAAGCCTCCTACGCACAGGCAGCCAGAGGCCGCGTCCGCCACCTTTCAATCCCAACACACGCCACGCAGGTGCCCCTAGACCACGAAACCTTACAGATGCCAACCGCCCCACCCAGCCGGCAAACCCCCGCACCTGTCCCCAGCTCCGCCCCATCGGCTCCTGGCGACCTGGGAAGCACCATGAAGGACCTCATGGACCTCATGAGGCAAATTTCCGGGCCATCATGAGCCATTTCCGCGGCTACATGATAGTAGCAAACACCCACCCAGACCCACAAACCAAGTCCATGCTCCTCATGGAGGCGCTCACGACTTTTGCGGAGCAGATGCCCTAAATGGACCCACAATCCCTGCAAGCTTCCGGATCCCTATCCCTTTTGTACTGGAACAGTAACGGTATTTTCACACAGCTTTACGAGTTGGAGAGAGTGCTGGAGACGTACGGGATAGAAATCGCGTTAATACAAGAAACCAGACTGAAACCACGTCGTCGTTTTGCCATTAAAAACTACACTACATACCGTACGGACAGAGTACGAGCAGGCGGAGGTACCTTAATACTAGTACATAACAAAATCCAACATCACGTAAATAAGGACCCAGACTGTGAAAACATAGAAACCACCACAATCAATATAAACACAAACTCCGGCCATATAACCGTCATCTCTGCCTACCTAGCGCCCCGAGCGAAATTAATAACCACGGATCTCGATAAATTAATAAACCAGCCCTACCCCTTCATTATTGCAGGCGACTTAAACGCAAAACATACTGATTGGCACAGTAGAATTAATAATACTAGTGGTAACATATTACAAAACCACGCGCAGCTCCACAGCTATATTATTCAGGCCCCCGACTCACCTACCTTCTTTCCTGCAAATCACAGACATAATTCGGATGTGCTTGACATAGTTATTACTAACCTACCAAATTTATTTACAGAACTTACAACCCTAACCGAACTAGACTCAGATCACATGCCAGTTCTATGCAAAATCAGCACAAAATCACTTCAACGCCCAGAAACCATCTTAGCAAAAATCCCGGTAACTGGGAAGGTTTTAAAGGTGAACTGGCGGAAATCTTTACAGAACAACACCTAACGATTCGCGACAAAATTGATATCGATCCAGTTATATAAATCCTGGAAAATACTTTAAAAACCCAATTAGCAAAACACACACAATTTTTAAACAGGCGAGAATTTATAAAGCAAAATTTCCCAGACACAGACATGCTACTTGGCGAAAAACGACAAGCTAGACATGTATTCCAACACAACAGGACAGAAGCAAACAAAGCTAAATACAACAAGTTGAAAAAACAGTTAAAAATCAAATTAGAAACACAAAAAATAACAAAATGGGAAAATTTTGTTACCGAACTTTCAGACAACATAAACCAATTCTGGCGGATATCCAGAGTGCTCCGAGGTTCTAGCAATAAAACTCAATCTACACCTATCCTTTCCCCAACAGGACTAGCTTACGGCCCCCAAACTAAAGCAGAAACTATAGCAAATTCTTTGGAAAACCAATTCACTCCGAATGAGGACCTCGGAGACATAAATTTTACCAGAGATGTAATAACCACACAGAAATTTCTAAATAGAAAACCAAAAAAGGAACCGGAATTAATAACCATGCCAGAATTAATAGCTACCATTAAAAACCTACACCCTAAAAAAGCGCCAGGCCCAGACAAAATAAACAACCAAACTATTAAAAACCTCCCATACGAAGCCCTCTGTCTTATACTGGATATCCTAAACGCCATACTAAAATTCAACCACTTCCCACCTGCATGGAAATTGGCAAAAGTGATCACTATCCCTAAACCAGGCAAGGACCCACAATTACCTGTAAACCGGAGGCCCATATCGCTACTCAGCTCTCTAAGCAAAGTTTTTGAAAGAATGCTCTTAGCTAGATTAAACTCACATGCAATTAAAAACGCATTATTCCGCAAAGGCAGTTCGGTTTTAGGGCAGGCCACTCCACAACTCACGCTCCAACCACTTTTGTTACAGAAGTAATAAAAACTTCACGCATAAATAAACAATATTCAATAGCTGTATTCCTGGATGTGGCTAAAGCTTTCGACAAGGTTTGGATACCTGGCCTCGTTCAAAAACTCGTAAAATTTAAATTTCCCGATTGCTACATCCACCTCATAAATAACTACTTCACCAACAGAAAATTCTTCGTAAATTTAGAAGGCGCAAACTCCTCCCACCGTCCCCTAACTGCAGGAGTACCTCAAGGCTCCGTAATATCCCCATTTTTATATAATATTTACACTGCCGATATCCCCAGCACTTACTGCACTCTACAGATGTATGCTGACGACACCCTCTTCTATTCAAAAGATAAACATATAAAATATGCACATTTGTTTGCACAGTGTCAACTAGACGAGCTGAGTCAGTTGTATAACCGATGGAAAAGTAAAATTAATGCAGAAAAAAGTCAAGCACTCATTATCACGCGCAGGAAACAGTCAGAAATTAAACCATTAAAATACAATAATGTAGACATTCCCTACTCAGACACAGCTAAATATTTAGGCTTAACAATAGATAATAAATTTAAATGGTCCGCACACATAAAAGAAACAAGGAAAAAAGCTCTAGGAAAAATCCCCTTAATTTACCCTCTACTAAAATCGCCTCGGCTTCCTAAACGGCTAAAACTTTTAATATATACTTCTCAAATCCGCTCAGCCATGATGTATGGAAATGAAGTATGGGGAACCGCGTCTAAAACATTAATTAAATCACTTCAAGTCGTCCAGAATAAATATTTAAAAATAATAACAAATGCACCGCCGCGTACACGCATTTGCGACATTCACGACGCACTTAAAGTACCTTACATAGGCAATAAATTCCATTCTCAAAACAATAAATTCTATGATAAATTATTAACACACCCAAACCCCGTACTCAAAAGGATAGGGCAGTATCAACCAGACACGCGTAACCACTTAAAAAGACCTAAAATGCCGAAATTAACACAGTAAAAGAAACTGCAAATAACACATTAAAACCTCGGCAGAGCGAAGAAATTCTCTGATCAGTCCGGGACGGAAATTCGCAAACTTTTAACAAAACTACTTCCCTGTGGCTGTTTCCAGTACACTTCTCAATCATCATCGGAGCTGCGCACATCTCCCCACCCCACCAAAACATAACACGCCTCCAGCATTAGCTCCTTCTCATTCAGCTGCAATTTGAGCCTATTTCGCGCCGATTATTATAATTAACTTAATAATTTTCTCCATAATGGAAATATAAATTTAAAATCACTAATTACCATCTCACACTTCACCCTACCATTTCACAATTCATGGCAAGCAGAACTCACGAACCTTGAAATTAACTTCACGAGAATCTTGGCTTAATTAATAACTTTAAAAAAAAAAAATTATAAATCTACTGCAGGCATATGGATTCTTCGAAACCATATGCCAACTTTGTATATATTTAATTTCACAAGGCCTGTATTTTCAAAATTGATACCGTTACTGAAATACAAACTTGGGCACTCAGTTAAATGTTTGCCAACCACCTACCCCCCGCAGGCAGGGAAGGACAGGGTTAGGGAACCGCGGTTTTGCTGGTCTGACTGGCGGGCTGTCTGAGTTGCGCCGGGACGTGCAGGGCGTCCTGACCTCTGGGCTATGTGTTCTTTGCGGTCTGGTGAGGGAAACTTCCTCAGCCCGCAGAGAGATACAACTGCTGCAACCGTATGGGTGGTATAAGGGCCCTCACAAGGGCCCGAGCACACCCCCCGCTCTGAGCTTCGGCAATGATGAGAGTCAATCATTATCTAAATTTTGGAGATAACTTTTTATAACTCTGTTACTGTACTGAAAGAAAAAAAATGCAGTGAATCTGCGATTTTACTTTTTTGTTAGCGAGAAAATACACATACACAGTAATGAAATAACATTTGTGATGATGGTGTAAATTTACAGTATGTGGCAGGAAATATATAATTTAACATCATTATAAGTTAAAATTACAAACTGGTATGATAATATTACACCTACAGTGTACATGTAATTCGGTATATGAACGTGAAAACACAGACTGGTAGTAAAATTACCATAACAATGATTGTGTTAATTAGCTGTGTGTGGTAGAAAATTAGTAGCAAGTATAGTAAAATAACATGTACAGAGTACATGTTATTTAATGTGATGAATAGTACAAGAAACTGACAGATATGATAAAATTACACTAACAAAGTTAGTGTAAATTTACATTATGTGGATGGATATTGGTAACAAAAAAAAAAGTAAAATGACATTTACAGAGTATGTGTGATTGAACATAATGATTAGTAAAAAGAATGACAAGTATAGTAAAATTACACTGGCATTGTATTTGTAAATTTACATGGGACACACAGTAAAAGTACGTGTAAAAATACACGAACACGTGTGGAGACTGTGTGCTGCCACGTACATTCGTGTAAAATTACACTTTTTTTTACAATGTAAGGTCCAATGAAAAAGGGAAGCATAAAGGACACAGGAGCAAGACTTTTACCATAAAATTAACTAAATTCTGTACGTCTCTAATAATTTCGTCTGACAGACCCCTCCCTCCCCCCAATCAAAGGTTAAATTTCGAAATTCAGATAAGGCGAATCAACCCTGCCCGTGAACTGGGTTACAAAGTATTGCAATATTTGCAATACAGATAATATTATGCGTTTTTTGTAGAAATGTTTTCGAGCAAAAATAAATCTCACTTTTTACTGCCTTGGAACATGTCATTTAAAAAAACTCTCATATTGCAGGCACTGTTTTGAAACTGTCCAGTTAAGGGCAAACCAGTATTTTCAGACTGGTCAGCCTTCCAAAGGAGCCGTCAATATCTACGAAGCTTGAGTCAGAACTCTTATGCACCGTGGTTGGATCATGAAGTAGAGGCACCCCTCTATTTCATAGCATTGTACCTAGAGACAACTGGATATTTTATGCGTCTGACAGTATTTACGTAGCAAATACCATTCACACACACACACAAATAAAATCAACAGTATGAATCACAGTTATTCTAATATTATGTACATATATATTTGGCACTATGTGCATATCTTTATCGATTTTCAATGACCAGCTTACTTGTATCCAAATACGCGATTTTTGTACATAAACAGAAATTTTACTTCAACTATTAGTTACCTATTTTGCATGGTAAAATTGATCTGCGTGAATATTTTATACATTTGCTATGCGATTTTCGAGAGTTTTGCTTCGAAAATAAAATTGGCAACGGCGGAAGGCAAAATAAATTCTGCATGTTCACACATGCATGGATTGAATGCGAGTTCGTACATGCTGTATACACATATGAATTAGTTGCCCATTTCGCTAGACTGTAATGGTTTTGGATATTTTATCTTTTCTATGTGCGATTTTCAATGGTTTTATTTCCGAGTTAAAAGAGCCAATGGAATAACTCAAATCCTGTATACCGAAACATGCATAAAATACACAGAGTTTTGATGTGTGTATAGCGTAATATTCACGCCATAGCTAGAACGGTATTCCACAACCAAAACCACCCCGGAGAGAGCCATAAATGGTAACCAGAGTTATAGGAGAAGAATTATAATGTGGAAATTAGGAGTTTTTAGACCTATCATTAATATGATTTCACTCTTTAGGAAACCAATTTCTGTTTGGTTGCTCTACCTTGTAAACAGATTACGTAACTGTTCACTACCTATTCTTCCTATCTGGTTTTCAATGTAACAATAAATAAGATGCCACAGGTACCATGGGGGGGGGGGGGGGGCTGAGCGGTTAGACAGGTCGCCTCCCACAAATGGCGAACTGAGTTCAAACTCCGGCCGGGTCACTCCCGAATTTTCGCAAGTGGGAATCGTGCCGGACTATGCCGCTGGTCGGCGGGTTTTCTCGGGGATCTCCCACTTCCCCCGCCCTTGTATTCCGGCTCCACTGTCATCTCATTTCACCCTCATCAGCTCACGTTGTTAATAGCCACCCAAATCTCTCTAAACTCACCCGGTCCGCTGTGGAGAATTTTTACAAGTTTTCGTTGATTTTGAAACCATTTTCACTATTTCTGTTGTAGAGCCTACGCACGGAAAAATATAACCAAAAAAGGTGGAGGTGGGAGGGGGGGGGTTGGGAAACCCTCCTAATAGGGACCAGTGAAACTCCTCGGATCGCCTCGCGAATGCAGCAATTCCCAAGTGCTGCTACTGACTTTCAGGACGAGCAATGTTTTGTCAGATAAATCGGTGTCTGGATTTTTTTTCCCCCGAACACCCACATCCACACTCCCTGCTCCGCTACAACCACCGTTCCCAGCCATCGCGACGAGAGCTGAATTTCCAATTTCCTTTAGATCTTATTTCTCCCTTCGTTGGACTCCCTTCCTAGGACTCCCTTCCTAGGCAGCTCCTCTCCGCCTGCCGTGGTTTTTCTTCGCTGTAGTTTAAACATCGTCGCTAAGGATTTGTGAGGGGAAAAAAGGGGGAGGGGGAGGATTCCTGTTGGAGTTTCTTCTGCAAATCCAGCGAGAGTCCTAGCACGCACGTAAAACCGCCGTGGTCTCATTTAAATGTGTTCGTGAATCTTCCTGGTAATCAAACCATCCTGCTCTGCTTTTCCCGAACTAAGTTTTTTTTTCCCCCCCTCTACTGGACCTTCACCGCAGATTTAACAGTCTAAGAATCTACTATCACTTTGCAAGAACAACGTGCAGAAAAGTTGGACGAAAGTCTTGTGCTGGCGAGTGAAACTCTACGGGAACTTCAGCCACAGCAGAAATATTCGAGATCCGGTCTGATAGCAGTTCGCACCGAGAATGCTTCTAAGCTTGTATTTCTGGACCGAATTCTTGTAAAGACATTTCGTCAATAACAGACTAGATTAATGTATTTCCTCGACTCGCGAGATTCCCGTGCCTGGAAATTCTTCCGTCAGTGCCAGTGAGCTCGGAGCTGAAATTTGCTGAATAGGCGAAGTGCAGGTTTAGCAAACGCGTCCAGTTTACCGAATGACACAGGCTCAAAATGATGCAATCGTGGGTCTTCAATACCCTTCCACATCGTGCCAAGGACCTCTGATCTCAAACACGCCCTGGTCCGACCAAAATTATATCCGTATATCATCCAGCAAACCGGAACTTCAACCAACCGACACGACGAGTCCAACCTCAGGCGACCGCTCACTAGAGAACCCCTTTTGAGGGCTACCGCTCGTCCCTCGTAACTGTAGGCTGCTCACAGTAAAATTAGCAATTTTTAAGCCCTACTAAGATCTACTTGTATGCAGTTTTTGTATTCTTCCGCCTTATATAAAATTAATATTGCCTTGGGCCTCATCGCTTTTTTCATGCGTCGGTCAAGTGAAACTGTGCAATTGTTAGGTAAGTAGGCCTAGTTATAAAACAAATCTGCCCATTTTTACACTTCGATGCTTTAAAAAAACCGAAAGCGAAAGAACTAATTTTAAGTTATCACAAATGGTTACCCAACACTGTTTATTCGACGTTAAGATACGGAACTATTTTCCATCCACCATCACCAACTTTCCTGGGCAAATGTCACTCAGTGCGTCCATTAAAATATATGCATTCAGGGGCGGCGGCATTTTTCTAAAGTTCATTTCTAAAGTGCTCACTTTATCGTGAAAAGTTTTTAATTTACTTCCAATGGCACTTGATAGTTTGGTTTTACAACGCCACTATTAAAAATTTCAGTACATTTACGGACATTTAACGGAAATATATAGTAAATATACGGACACTAAATGCGTAATGACGAAATTAGGAGTTAAATCCGTAAATATAAAATACGGAAAGTCTCCGTGTTTCCTATAACTTCGAGTTTCGGGGACGAACAATGCCGAGTCTACTCGAAGCCGCCTTCGTCACTGTAATCAGAAGATTATTGTTTCTGCGGCAAGTAGGGTATCCACGCCATTAAGACATTTTTTTTTTAAACATTAGAAAGTAGCATCAGCCATCTGTAACATTTATCAACGCTTAAAATGCAATAGCTTAAAAAGAAACCGAAAGAAAAAAATTGTTATGCGACTGTATTAGAAATACCAGAGATATACCACTGGCATCATGCAAGAGTTGTATGTGCCTAGAAATATTGATAATGTAATTTTTTGAACCGGGTTCAAATATTGTTCAGTTGTAAAATATTTTAACTTTTTAGAAATATTTTCACAATTAAAATTAAATTCTTTTTTCATTATCTCTTTTCATTTTAAGCTGGGAGCGCAGAAGATTTACTGGGAAATTAACGAGGTTCCGTTAATTCATGGAGAGTTTTGTGAAATTTATTTTACGGAGCGTTTACGGACACCTCTGGTTACATTTCTACCAGCACTTTTATTTTAAAATGACGGTAATTTTCTTAACATTGCAGCTGATCTTACCCTCCGTCACAATCACCTTTGAGTTAGTTCTACTTCACAGTGGAATTCATGTTTTGGGCCGCAATTACACGAGTGCCTACACCCAACTGGTGGTCGAGTCTAGGTGCCCCATATGTTGTACCAGCCCACAGTACGTCTTTCCATACGCTATTCAGGGTAAAGTGAACACTTTTTAAAGCCCTGCTAAATTTTTCCTTTGAGCCGATTTTTATCTTTCCGCCACTTCTTAATATAAACATTGCCATGCTAGTAATAAGCACAGCGTATACATTCACATAATCTCAAAAGTTAACGTAAAAATATGCAATAAAACATATTTATTAGTGGTTAATGCCTTTTGCGAGGGCCTTGAAAAGTGCTCACTTTACCGTGAACAGTCTATAGTACCGACAACTCGCGTAGTAATGCAGAGGCAACGACTAGCTTGCATGATGAAAACCACGGTGTTTACGGAACTGTAATAGTGCCTTGGAGCATAGTTATATGAAACAGCTGTGATGAGGAACCCAGAAATAACTAAATGATAGCCTTGCATTGTCGTTACAGTATATGAGAGAGAAGGAACAAATATTTCTAAATAATACTCGCTATATATATATATATATATATATATATATATATATATATATATATATATATATATATATATATATATATAGCGGCTCCACGATCCGAATCCACACACCTATAGGCTGTTCACGGTAAAGTGAGCACTTTTGAAGCCCTAGTTGCTTTTTCTTCGAGCCATTTCCCATTCTTGAACCACCTTTTAAAATAAATACTGTCATGTAAGTAATAAACACAAAGTATATATTCCACAGCACTCTGAAGTTTACGTCTAAGGTTAAAATAGAATGTATTTATTGACTTATTCCAAATGAGAGGGAATTCAAAAGTGCTCACTTTACCGTGAACAGCCTATAGTGTTATTAACCTAACGTCCTGCACCACACGACCACTTAGTCTTTTTGCGTTCGTACTTCACTTGGTAGTATAAGGACAACACTGCCACGCGCATCAAGTGAACCATCGCCGTTAAGAGCAAGACGTGCAGTGTTCTCGTCGCACTATGGAACTTTAAACGCACTCTTAAAAATTTCCGTATATTTACGGAATGTTTTACGGAAACTTACAGTGTATATACGGTAAGGCAATCCGTAATGACGAAAAACGGAGTTAAGTCCGTAAATACAAAATACGGAACGTCTCCGTATTCCATTTGGTTTCGAGTTATGGGGACGAACAATGCCGATTATACACGAAGCTTTCTTCGCCACTGTAACAGAAAAATTATCGTTTCTGCGGCACTTAAGGTTATCCACGCGACTATGACCTATTCTTCCAAACATAAAAAAATAACATCAGGCGTCTGTAACATTTGGCAACACTAAAAATACACTAAATTGAATAGAAACTGAATTTTTGCGTTTGTCTTTTCAACACAAACACAAAAGTTATACCATGGTTTTCAAGTGAGAGTTGCAGGTGAATGATTAAAGTTGTGGACTGGCAAATTTTTGACTCGGATTCAAACCTTGCTAAAGTATAAAATATTCTAACTTTTTTAATGTCATTTTTATACACGGTAGAACACCCACATAACGAGAATTATAGACATTTTCACTATCTCTTTTTATTTCAAACGATAAGTACAGAAAACTAACTTGGAAATTAACGGAGAGGTTCTGTAAAATTTACGGAAAGTCAGTTTCTGAAAATCAATGTGTCCGTAATTTTACGGAGAGTTTACGGACACTTCTGAATAAATTCTTACCAGCACTTATCCGTAAAATGAAAGAAATTTTTTTTTAACCGTGCTGTGACCCTAGAGTTTTATTGGTGGGCAGACATTAGCAAAATTTAGTGCAGGACGCTATTCTAGTTAATTGGTTAAAAAATAGTTTTTTAAGTAAGGGCGATCTGTTGAAAATTGTCTGAAGTGTTGTTTCTTTTCGTACGCCCGGACTACGCCCCTGGTCAGCGGGTTTTCTAGGGGATCCCCAGTTTCCCCTGACCATTCATTCCAGCGCTGCTTCGTACTCACCTCGTTTTAACCCTCACCGGCTAACGGGTCTGCCTAACAAGCCGGCAGACGCGAACTTCAAATGGGGAATCAATGTTAAAGACGGAATTCCTTCTCATTGCGTCAGT
Organism: Dryococelus australis; assembly: GCA_029891345.1. NCBI lineage: Eukaryota > Metazoa > Arthropoda > Insecta > Phasmatodea > Phasmatidae > Dryococelus > Dryococelus australis. The sequence goes on along the minus strand of CM056995.1, from coordinate 322,387,626 downwards.
TTTAAAGATAACTATCTCACACAAAAAAAACGCGGTGACGCGATTTTCTCAGTGAATATGGCTATATAGAATTGTTTTTGAAAGACTATTATTGATCCATCTTTTTTTGGTTACATGTAAATTTCAATATTTAACTTTTATAAAAGAAATCAAATTAAACAAAAAAATTGGCAAACTTAGCATCATTCCTTAAAAAAATTTCACGTAGAATACTTTTTGTTACATTAAAATTGGGGCAATGAAAATGAATTTCATTTAACATCGATTCCACATTTGAAGTTCGCGGCTGCCGGCTTAGTAGGCAGGTCCGTTTAAGATCTGGATGTTAAAGAGCCGCCCAAATCTCTTCACTAGCTCATTTTCGCATGCAAACCAGAGAGTGCACGCGTGAATACCAACACACCACAACCCAGTACGCGGGTCAGGTGGAAGGGCGCCTTCGACAACTGAACCGTCTAGAAACTTTATCAGTTTCGGTCAAACTGATTTCTCTTTAACACTGCTGTGGCCATCGGGGCGGTCACTTTTTTCACGCTGGGGAGCGAACCGCCACAGGTCGAGAATCACGACGCGGATGTATCATTAACTTCACAGTTGGTCGGGGAAGGCGATACGTCACGGAATGGGAAGTGTCACCTGGGGGGGGGAGGAGGGGAGGGGGTGCGACGAAAAACGAGTCCCCCAGGTATATCTTTCAAGCCGTCGCCCGCGGAAATCAATCGCATTTCAATTCCCCCCACTTTTCCTCCCCCCCCCAAACTCTCGCGGGCTTTATCCCCCTCCCGATCCTCTACTCACACTCGTTCGACCCCGGGTGGCGCGCTGCGTTTTATTTGAGCGCAATTAAAAGTGGTTTTTATGCGACGTCCCGAATCGTAAATACCTCGGGTGGGGCTCACCTGTGCCGGGGTGTTTCCGGGGGTATTTGTCCACGGGACGGTACGGGGGTTAGATTACGAGGGTTGAAGGGGAGGGGACGAAGCGTGGGGTTGGCATGCCGAACTAAACGGATCCGCCCACAAACAATCAAAGCGACAGTAATACCGGCACGAACTGCGGTCGACAGGAAATGAATGCTGTCACGCTGTCCAGCCATTCCAATAAGTCTCGCTTAGAAAAAAAAGCGGGTGGTTGTGGGAAATAGGGAGGAGGGTCGTTGAACTTTCCTCTTTTTTTTTTCTATGTTCCTGAAATATACATCACGATTCTACAAAAAAGCACGACCATGGATCTGGAACGCGATATTTCAGAACCGTATCCTGAAACATTAAAAACCACTTTGGCTTATCTTTTTAAAATCATGCACTACAATTTATTATAAAAATTACTCCACAAAATTGCTTACAGAAATACTAACTAACGACACTTGAAAACGATTACTTTAACAACGATAGATATGGAAGTATATTTTGTTGATGTGGAGTAACTGTAAAAGTATCGTGTCAGGTGTTATTTAAGGAGACTCCCTAGCATAGTCTATTCTTGGATTCTTCACACTTTTTAAATCAAACCTTTGAAAAATCACACTGCAAAAGACGTGTTTGTTTCCTAAATATGCTAAGAGTTTTATACTTGTTTTAACAACCTTAACTTTTATTTATATTCCACGTATAGATGATAATAGTTTATTAGAAATTGATATGAATAAAAACAAGGAAAAAATGGTGTGTTGGTAATGCCCAGCAATAAGTAGTTCTCAAGCAAAACAATCGCACTTAGTGCGCTCGAATGCGGTGAGTCGCCTCTTTGGTGTAGTTTCCTAGACTTGGTTACGCTCTGCCAGGATGAGGCGCAGGAATATCCGGGAAGTACAACTTAAGCATAGCTTTAGAAAAGTTGGAAGTAACAGTGAATGGACTATAAAATATTTCCCGTATATTCAGTGATAGCACGTATACTCATATCTCAGCAAAAAGTTGTCTGGGAATACGACTTAGTTTTTCCACGAAAGGTAAAAGATTATTACCTACAACCGCTACTTATTACTTTTATCGATTTAGATATAAAAAAAGATACTGAAAATGGTTTAAGAAATGCATTTTTTCTGAGCAGTTTACTCAAGGGAGTGAGTGAAGAGATTTGGGCGCCTCTTAACAGCGAGGTCTTGAGAGCCGATGAGGGTGAGTGAAGTGAATATAGAGCGGCGCCGAAATGAAGGGGCGGGGGAAACGGGATATCCCCGAGAAAACCCGCCGACCAACGGCACCGTCCAACACGATTCCCAATTGTGAAAATCCGTTGATCCGGCCGGGGATTGAGCCCGGTTCGCCTTGGTGGGAGGCGAGCGTGCTAACTGCTCAGCGACCGCGGCCTCAGGGGAAAAAGTGTTGCAATTACAACACAATAAACGAGGCCAGGTAAGGCAAGAATGCGGTCAACGACTGTTATTAAAACAATGTTCACAAACAACTGGGACTGTAACGCAAAGTTTGAAAATGCAGGAACCTGCTCAAGTACGTAGAATATCTGGATCTGGCTGACACAGTGGAGTTGCGGTAATTTCATCACATCTAACGGCAGTGACCCCGCCCAGGCTACAGGGGAGAGCCAATAGGAATCAAGTATACCGGAGAAGGTGGGCGTGAACGAGAAGTGTGGTTGACACGGTGGCTAAGGGCCAGGGTGTGGTGTCAGTCGGCGTATTTTTTTCTAAACTACCTTATTCTAAGTGTAATGTGAAGTTAAGGCCCGAAGGTAGGGCGGGATTTTATTGCGTCTCATGGCTAACCCCTTACGCCTATTAGGAAGGAAAATCATGCAAGGAGACATGCATCGCGGTAAAGAGGGATTGGGCAGCCATGGCCTGCACTTTGGGGCCATGATTACCTCCCTAAGTGTACTTAGAGCTAGTCGTAACTATGAAGAGCAAAGCAAAAACCTTTAAGAGAGTCGTAAAAACCCTTACGACAGAGAAGTAAAAATTAAAAAAATTATTGAATATTAAAGTTAATTAAATTAAATAGAATGCCACAGGAGACAGACTGTTTGGAAAACATGCTCTTGGTTAATAGAGTCGGAAAGACGTCAGTCGGAGTCGGTCCTCCCTGAACGGCGGTCTCCGGGCGGCGGTTGCGAGTAAGTGTCTTATGTAGGATTTGCAACGACCCGTAGCGTCCGTCAATCACGTGACCAGCAGTCAATCAGAGGTGGCCATTAATTCTATCCGTCCGTCCGTCCGTCAAAACCTTGGCAAGCTTTAACTTTTGACGGACGAACGGATGAAATTAGAGCCTACTAACCTTGCACGTTTTGTTACTCGTTCATCCCGAGTTCTTTACAAAGCTGTGTAGCGTGTGTAGTGTTTTGTTTTGGCTGTCGCTTGTTTTCCTATGTTTGTTTATGTAACTGAAAAATTAAATTAAGTTACATTTTTCTTGAAGATTAATTGATAATTACGGTCGGAATGAAAACACCAGCTCCTTTTGTGCAATAATAAAAATAATACAATTACGCTTTATATGCTATTTAATTTTTTTTTCATCGATTAATTTCCGTTACGTACGTGTATGATTATTTTAAGTACTTAGAAACACAATATCGCAAAATATTTTCACTTTTTATACAGTTTTTCTTTTTTTATTTTTGTAAACAGTTTTGTTTTTATTAGTTTGCAGCAATGAACGGACGTACCAAGTTTGGTTGTAAATCGTTCCGTGGGGACGGACGGACGGACGGACGTATGAATGACGGGCGGACGCGACTGACTGTTGTAAATCCTGCCTTACGCTATAGAGAGAGCGAACCCGGAACCCCTTATATCCTTGTCCTCCCATAACAGATTGTCCATCACACCTACATCGATCCTTAACCTCATTGACCACATCACGCTGTAATTATTTTACGTTGACTTAGTAAAGATATTCCTGAATTAATTAGTTTTGCTTAATTATTTTCCCCACCCCCCTTTCCCAACTTCCCTTCATGAACTCCATGAACTATACTCCCCTTAAGGATACAACAGTGACACGTATAGTTTAATCCATCGCTTTCATCGTGTGTAACATCGTCATGCGCTATAAATTTTTCTTGAACTTTTACAAGAAAATTCCTTGGAAACCCAATTGCCAAGAAAATTCATTCTAAAAACGCAAAAGCCTTTTCTTGTAAAATCTGCAAAAACATGTATTCGTGATATTACAAATGATAGACTTGTATTAAAACTTACATTATTGAGAATTTGAACATAAAATTATTTTATTTTCTCCTTAAAAAAAAAAATAACGATGAATTAATTTAGGTAAAAAATTATTTCAAAATATAATTCACGAAAACAAAAACAATTGTTACACCTTGCCAGCACGGGGACGAGAACTCACGCCCCTTTAGTTACTATCCAACACCCTTAACTACAAAACCAAATACGAAACCTACAATTATCATGGTACTGAATATAATAGTAAATACCTACCTTCGAAATATTAGTGACATTTATTCGGTTAATAAGAACAGATTAATTTCATTTTAACAGTTTTGTGTAGATATGTAACATAACAGTGAGTGAGTGAAGAGATTTGGGCGGCTCTTTAACGAGGTCTTGAGAGCCGATGAGGGCGTACCATAACAGTTACTTAGTAACGTTTGAGACGCCACGGTCGAATAATTTCCGCATCCCCATGGAAACAATTACATGCAGGGAACAGTATGGTGTTCGGTTACCTTTAGAAGAAGTGGGAGTTATCGTTTACTGGTATGTGAACCTCGCCGGAGTATCGACCGCCAACGCCGACAAATGGGCCTTCCATCCAGCATCCAGCTGGGCTCGCAAGTCAGGCAGCCGGCCGTCTACATGCACGTCAAAATACATACCGCCGGGCGCCACGAGTTTCGTCGCTAGCGCTGCCGGCAGAGTGATCACGTGATATATGACGTCTCTGCTCACTGATTCGTCCCCTTCCCAAAGTGTCGTCGTAGTTGCAAGATGCATAATAACGAAGAACAAAAAAAAAAAAGTAAGAAACTGTTTTTGGTTCCTGCGCATGCGTAAATTCAAATAAAGAATTAAGAATGACTGTTAAGTCACAAGTTAACTGAATATGACAATCGCAATGTTGCGATATTTCTTGCCCGGAAGAGGGGGCTGTAGAAATTTTATGTATAAGATGGCCAGGCTGGGACCGTCTAGGGGTATTTGGCTCCCGTCTGCGTCATCATGCGGTTGAGATGTATTGTATTAAGGAACCCTTCCTGTCAAAATTAATGTGGACATTTGGCCCTCCATATTTTGTATTAGGTTTTTAGTATGAAAAATTTTATATAGACTGTTCGCCATAAAATGTGCACTTTTTAAGGCCCTCCCAACAGGCATTAACCGCTAATAAATATATGTTATTGCAGTCTCATGCATTAAATTTTGATGGCGGTGAAATGTTTACACTGTGTTTATTGGTCACATTGCAAAGTTTATATCAAAAAGCACTAGGAAGATGGACATATGATGAAAGGAAAAATTTATAAGGACCTTAAAAAGTGCTCACTTTACCGTAAACAGCCTATAGACATAATTGCCTGATTTAGTGCAGTTTCTTCTAAAGTATAAAGTATTCAAGGTGCTATAAATATAATTGGAAGAAGCCATGTGGCTTGTAAATAAGGTTTGATTATGCACGTGTCAGCAACTATTATGAATGTTTTAGTAAAATCACATTGGGGCACTACTATTTATACAACTATTCATGGAGCTATTTTTTTTATATAAATAGGGACCCAAAATTGTATTAAGAAAATAATGGCTTCCAAAAATAAAAATGTACCTGCAATATACTTTAAAGATGTATATAACAAGTATTATATTATATAAAATGAATTTCAGAAACGTTTTTCTTTCACTAGGCGTGTAAAAAGATTCCTCTAAGGTATCTTAGATTTTCTCCTATGCCTTTAACTTATTCTGGTTTTGGATGGATGAGGAGTTTTTCCTTGTTTAAAAGAAAGAATTTTCATCGATGTTTTTTCTTACCATTAGGTAATTGTGAAGTTGTTGGTGATTATCGGACTTGGGGCTGTCAGTGTGCTGGTTACGATACCCTTGGGTCTCATATTGGCACGTGTTTTTCAAAATGGCAGTCATTAAAATTAAGGTTATTTGTGTTGTTTACCGTGTTTTGCGTTATAAAAGCTCGCATTACATTTCATTTTGCACGCAACTACAGTTTACATAAACAACTGTACACGTTCTTTTGTTGCTGAGTGTCAGCCATTTTGCTTAAGCTCGTGGATACGTGACAGTGTAGTACGGACATTTCTTGAGTTCTATTACGGACACGGCTCTTGTAGTTTTACAAACGAGTGGTTTTACAAGAGGAATTTTTTGTACTGTTTCAAACATTTGCAAAATTACAAACAATTTCTCAGTTAAAATTACATTTTTTTTTACAGTGCACTCTTACAGATCTAGTTCTTACGGCCAGACGTGACCTCGATAGTATAAAAGATTTTACAAGGAATTACCCTTAACGTAAACAAAATTAACCAATATAAAATGGTTCCAGCAACTCAGTCACCGACGACATGTAATATTTTTCAGGTAATTACAGCTGACTAAATGCGAAGCTTGTGTTGATACGAAACCCAGATGGAATGTACCTACTACTGTAAAATATACTGCGAGTTTTTTCATGACTCGCTTTTAGAATGAACACTTTTAGGCCCACTTTAATTTAAGGTTTCCAGTTTTGCAAGTAAGAAATTCTTGTATCTGAAGAGTCAGTCTCTTAAGGGTGTTGGACCAAAAAAAAATTTATCAAATTGTTCAACTTGTCCACATTGTTTGTGATGAAATTCTCCTAGAATAAAAAAGTTCTACACTTTGATTTTTTTTAATAATTTGATGTCAAAAAATTTTCTGTTCTGCTGCAGCCATTACTAAGTTGTACACATGAAAAAAATTACAAACTAAAATAATGCCGTGGACTACCCCGTGACTTATATGTCACCATCAAATATCAAGCCATACATACCAAAATAATGGTTAAATATATAGAAACTCTTGCATTTTTATAACTTTCTTTTAAATGTATGAACAGTTATTTGGTAATTATAGGCTGTTCACGGTAAAGTGAACACTTTTTAAGGATCTACTAATTTTTTCCTTTCACCCTATTTCTATCTTCCTGCTGCTTTTCAATATGAACCTTGCAATGTGACGAATAAACATAATGTATACATTTAACTACTCTCAGAATTTAACACCTACGGCTGCAATAAAATATATTTATTAGTGGTTAATTCCGTTGGAAGGGCCTTAAAGAGTGCTCACTTTACCGTGAATAGCCTGTACATATATGTCTCACGGTAGCCCATGGATGTAATTTACTTTGTAATTTTTTTTCATCTGTACAACTTAGTATTTGTTATGGGCTGCAGCAAAATAGAAAAAAATTCGAATTTGACATGAAAGTATTGAAAAAATAAAGTGTATCATATTTTATTCTAGGAAAATGACATCACATGTAATGTATACAAGTTGAACAATGTTTGGTAGAAAAATAAAATAATTTTTTGGAGGCAACCGTTATAGGCTATTCGCGGTAAAATGAGCACTTTTTAAAGTCCTGCTTATGATTTACTTGTATGCAAGTTGTGTATTCTTCCACATTATGTAAGTTTAACATTACCATGGGCCTCATCACTTTATTCATGAGTCGGTCAAGTGAAACTGTGAAATTATTATAAAAGTGAATATTTTACCAATCTGCTCATTTTTACACTTAAATGCATTAAAAAGAAATAAAAAGCGAAAGAAATAACATAAATTATCAGAAATTGTTACCTAACACTTTTTATTCGACGTTAAGATACGGAACTATTTCCCATCCATCGTTACCAACTTTACTGGGCGTATGTTACTCAGGGCGCCCGTTAAGTTATATGCACGAAGGGGCAGTGACTTTTTTCTAAGGTTTATTTCGAAAGCGCTCACTTTAACGTGAACAGTCTTTAACAAGTACCAGAAAAAAAATGGCCTCTCAACATTGGCAGCAACAGTGCTTGCATTGCGTGATTGCCGTTTCCCGCCGATGTTTGACATCTACAGTTTCCTTTTGTTTTTTTTTTTTTTTCTTTGTCCATCGCATGCCTCCACAACTCCATGCAAATGGTCGCTGCTACTTACCTCGGCGTTTCAGAGAATTGCCTTCCCCTTTTTCTCCTCCCTCCAATGTTCTTTTCTCCCCGTCCGCTTCGTTTGTTCCTCTTTATTTATTCCCCCTCTCCACCCCCTCCACAACCAACCAATTCTTATGGTATTAAATATAGTCTGCTGTACAGAGGTGAGCACTTTTCCTTATCTAAACTCGAGCAAAGCTTAAATGTACACACTTCTATATTCACAAATAGGCGCAAGCCTTTTCTTACATACAATACACTGACATACTGTGCCAACTGGCACCCCGAACGTAAGCAGCCACACAACACAATTTCTACGAACGTTTTAACTATTCTACGTATTATGGAGTATACTAAAATAACATGGATTTAAAAATAACGAACATATTATTTTACAAGCCTCATTAATCGACGAAATATTAAGAAATAAAGATCATATATTGTAATGAATAGGAGAAGCCCTAAATTTGCATGACAGTAAGACTAAACATAAGCATTCTCTAATTAAGTTTTTTTTTTGCGTGGTAATATTATTCATCTCCCACTTTTTCCAATACAAGAAGTAATTATTCCTTATTATTTATGCACTTCGTACAGGCTCTTCACGCATTACGTTTTTCATTTACAAAAAATAAAAATAATCTATATTTTCTATTTTCGTCAAACATTATTGCAACTGCAGAAGATATAGTCGATATTTCTTTTAAGCAAATAAAATTATTAGTCGCATACATCTGTATATACATTTATGTACGTGTATGTATGTGTGTATATATATATATATATATGTTTAAGAAAATTTTGAAATGAAACAAGGGAAGTTTTGTCATAGTTCAATCAAAATTATGCTTAGCATAAATATATTTTACAAACATTCAAAGCTAATAACAATTGAAAATATGCAAAAAAATCCCTTATACTTCGCGGTTTTAAAAACCCGAAAATGTTTCTATGTGAAATCGCATAGGCTGGCTATCTCGCAGTATCTCACAGTATTTAAATTTTAATATGAATCACTAAGTTATATAAATGAGAAAGATTCAATTATTTATGAGCTCCAAAAACACTTGAAGTTTTTGCATGCATAAAAAGTTTGCGTATTTGTTATTTGTGTGTGTCCAGAATGTTTTGTTAAAACAATTGCGGTGGTTTAAAAAATATCGGAACAAATTATGCAATTACCTTATACTTTCTGTATTTATTTTTCGTAATTGGTTCATTACTTCCCAAAAGAAAAATACTTTAATGTAATTTTGATATGTGATTATGGAATTTTATATTACATGTAGTTTGCTGGAAACATAACATACGAGCTAAAATTGTAAAAAAAAAAAAAAAAAGAAGCTTTTTCCTCTTTTTTCCAGAGTTCTTAAGAATAAAGAGATTTGGGGGGCTCTTAACAACAAGATCTTGAGAGCCGAAGAGGGTGATTGAGGTGAGTATGGAACAGCGCCGGAATGAAAGGGCGGTGGGAACGGGAGATCCCCGAGAAAATCAATCGGCCAACGGAATCGTCCGGCACGAGTCCAACGTGCGAAAATCCGGTGACCCGGCCGGAGATTGAACCCGGTTCGCCTTGGTGGGAGGCGAGCAGGCTAACCGCTCGGCCACCGTGGCCCAAGCTTTCTTAAGAGCGTTAATATTTGTGCCTGAAACTAGAGTTTTGACCCAACAGTTTCGATTATAATTTTTAAATTTATTTTCACGAGTGTTTGCTCATGCGACCGTTGAACGTGTCCTGGAGGGCGCTGCCTCTTGCTGGAGACACCATGAAAATAGTTTTTCTCGTGGTTTTTTTTTTTTTTATCGCCGGTGTCGTTTCTTTAAATGCGCTTTCCGAAATCCTCGTCGATAAAATTTAACCCGTGATAAGCCTACGTTAGTAGAATTTAACCCGTGATAAGCCTACGTTAGTAGAATTTAACCCGTGATAAGCCTACGTTAGTAGAATTTAACCCGTGATAAGCCTACGTTAGTAGAATTTAACCCGTGATCAGCCTACGTTAGTAGAATTTAACTAAGATGCGTTTGTGATCTTCGTCTAGAACTCCAGATGTAAGTAGTTCGCAGTCTGCTATAATTCCCCACAGCACTGATCTTGCTTTGCATAAATGCAGGCGACTGGAAGGTTGTACATGCCGCCTGCTGTGGTGCAGTGTGTAGCGCTTTCTTCTTTGACGCGGAGAAGGTCTGGGCCCGATTACAGACACCGACCCTTCGAGTTTCGCAAGAGGGTGGTGGATATGGCTTACCTGCATAGGGCAATGGCAAACCATAATTAAATCATTCTGACTAGTTTCCCTAGGCATAGAGCTGTCTACTGTTTCACAGCGCCGAAGCTAGCGGCACTTACCAGTCTTAGAGCTGACAAATGATCAACATCAACCTGATCAAAGAAATCATCTGTGCGTTTCTAATAATTATCTAAGTTCTGCCTCTTTATTACCCCACCAAAAATAATACATAAATTGCGACACGTTTGATTTTCCAATTATTACTGTTGGGTATCCGCAAATTTTATTATTCAAAAGGCATGGCTATTCATATTGCCGAACAATTTCTTTCTATCTTATGTGGTTGGTGACTCTCGTAGACTTTTTTTTAAAGATAAAGTATCTTTTTTGTTTTACCACATACACACATGTGCCGCGTTTTACAATTTCACAAGAGTGTGCGTTTATTTTATCATCAGAGAGAACTATTGAACGACCTTGTTAAATTATCACTAAACAGATTTGTATCTCTGAAGGGATATAAGAGAATATTTTAAGTAATTATACCGACGTGGCATCTAATTTTAGCCTCTAGGCATTCTACAATCGCTACTGAACTGCGTAGGCTAGTGAAATTCAATGCAGTGTGTTTGAAATGCACATTAAAAAATCTGCTAAACCTTTTCGCAGTTCATTCTCATACGAAATAATAAATCACAACTCTGACAAATCTGTAAAAAAAAAAAAAACTTTTCAATGTATGGTATTTCCACTCACACAGAACTTAAAATTTCCTTAGCTAAAAGCTATTAAATTTGTGTAGGAAACTTTATACAAATGTACAATATTTACAGGCGCTACTTTGAGTACAGCATTTGTGTAGGGATCGGCCCAAAACTATAATGTACAGTCGCCGCTTGAAATATCGCATTTATAGGCTGTTCACACGGTAAATTGTGCACTTTTGAAAGCCCTGCTTAGGATCTACTTGTATGCTAAGTGTGTATTCTTCCGCCATATGCAAGATTAGCATCGCCGTGAACCTGGTCACTTAATTCATACGTCGGTCAAGCGAAACTATAAAACTATCAGAAAAGTTAATATTTTCAGCTCTCATTCTTACGCCTATATGTAATTCAGAAATTAAAAACAAAATTTATTATTTACACATGTTTAGCTAACCCTTTATTTTAACGTTAAGACATTAAACTATTTTCCGCCCCGCCGTTGCCAATTTTATTGGGCAGTCGCCAGGCAACGTGGCCGTTAAAATGTATGCAGGTAGGGGCAGTGACATTATTCAAAGATTGATTTCAAAAGTTCTCGATTGACCATGAACAGCCTATACACAAAATGCGACGAATAGCCTCAAGATGAAACGTTTTGGTCATCGCTAATCATTTGGGTCATGAAAGTTTTAATAAAGTGAGTATGCAGCAGTGGCGAGATGCAATGGTGGGGCAAGTGCAAGCGACCCGGGAGGGCCCGCCAGCCAGCGGAAGCGTCAGCCATGTTTCCTCACAAGCGAAAATCCGGACGCGACCTCAGTTAGCCGGGGTGACAGCTGACAAAAGATAAGTTTTCGTTCAAGTAAGTGTGTATTGCACCGAATTAATAACCAGACAAAAATTACAACATTTGGAAATCTTAGGATTTATAATATGTTGGTTTAATATTTTTACTCTTTTTTTTACATCGACGACAAAGGAATAGAAAGAGAGAATACGATGAAATCGGGGTCACCAAAATAGTCTGCTAAATTTGCCTGTGTAAACGCCGCGTTGGCGGTTGTCTACCATCCGTGGGTATGATTCTGGTGTGGAAGGCAGGTTGTTCGGCTAGGCGGTCGCTGCAGGGGTGCCAACACGCTTACACACCCCCCCCCCCCCCAAGGTACTTGAAGCAGCCGCCCATGACGTGTTTGGTTGTATGGGGATGTAACTGCGCCCCCCCCCCCAAGCCCTACCCTCTTCAACCCCCCACAACGACGCGCACACAGGCAGAGACATTAACCCCCTGATGCGAACACCCCTCGCTCATCATCACATACAGCAGCCGCGGCACAGTGGGGATGACAGAGAATGGTAATAGTTGAAGGGGGGTGGGTGGCAGCTGTTTGTAGAAGGGAGGGGGTGCGCAGTACTTGCGGAGAACACTACCCATCATAATAACCACTGCGATATTCCGGGGGCGTACAAGCTCAGCAACTCTGTTCGCTTCGTCAGTGTAGGTTGTTCCGCGGTGAACTGAGCACTTTTCACAGCCCTGCTTATAATCAATTATTCTCTACATTTTGTATCCCTCCAACATATTGTTACAATTGCTCAAAGTCCATAGGCTTAGCTATGTTCTTTAAGGGATGGAGGTCTTAGTTAAATAAAAGAGTTCCTAATTTATTTAGAACCACAAAAAAATACTCTTGACTTAAAGTCCAACATTAAATGGCTATCACTTGCTTTTTTTTAAATTAATCAATTTAGTCAACATAATTCACAATCACCTAAAAAAAATCAAGTCAAACAGATTACTAAAATCAGTCCCAACTAAAAATCATTCAAAATCCGCTAAATTATTTTTCAAATTTTGTGTGCATATTTGACAGTTCCAATATTCACAATAAATTCGGTATCACACATTCATACAGTCCCGCCTTAATTCAGTCCACACACCATCGGTCCGGAATAGGGAATGTTCTAGAGTGATCCGAGCAGCCTCGCGCATGGTCTGCCATCTCGTCTATCCACACCTCACCAAACACTCGTCTGCCACCGTATCGCACCCTGAGCCATCGTCCTTCCCCTCCGCTAATGTCCCTCGCTACACCGAACTTCTCCCAATTGCCACACTTCAGCCAGATCACTACTACAAAGAATGAATCCTCTCCCGGCTGCGGGGGTATTTATAGTGTCGTCGGCGCGGGTCCAGAATCTTCTCCAAATGCCCGTTGCGGTAAGATAAACGATTACCAGAAAATTCTCGCTCATTCTCCCAAATCGTCGAGTCCTCCGGCATGGGGGAGAAGGTGCTGTGACGCCAGCCAGGTCAGCTGTCAATCATTCCCCCGGCTGCCAGGCGACGGGGCAACGAAGCGGTGCATGGGTATACCAGGAGGGAGGGGAGAAGTCGAGGTGAGTCACCCGTACACCAGCGCACTACGCATAACCAGGTTACACAGAGCCCACATCCGGTGCGCGAGTCCGCATGTAACAATATGTAAAACTAGCATTGCCATGGACCGAATCACTTTATTCATTCGCCGATCCACTGAAAGTGAGAAATAGTTAGGAGCGTATCTGTGTTACTTGTATACCAATTTTTGCTCCGGTGTGTACAAAAGAAACACAAAACTAATGAATTCAAAGTCCACGAATTTAAAAATCGCACATTCAACACACTGGGGTCTGCACATATTTACTGGAATTTATGACAAGAAACTTAGAAGTTTGTCACCTACATGCACGACTACAGGAACACCAATTCCATTAGTCTGTGTGTTCTCATTCGCCATCATATTACTGGTCCACGCAACAGCGGGCATTCTCACTACCGTACTGCATGACGTTTTTTTATTGGCTGCATGGCCACTGGGGTCCGAGTTACGTTGACCCAAACCAAACGTCCATTATCACGGGAAAGGATTTACACATCATGCGCTTTTGGGTGGAACAAAAAAATTATATTTACCAGGAAAATTATTCTTGCTGGGCTGTTGTTTTTTGTAGGATCGTGTTTAACATAGGCAGTAAATAAGTATATCTACACCCATGCGAGTTTAGATTTCAGAGACGAATAAGTTTCCGAAGTAGTTTAGCTGAAGGTAGATTCGAGCATAGTCTTCTAAACGTTTAGAAGGGGCAGTACATAAAATGCTAGCCATAAGAAACAATGTTAAATTTAACCTGAAGTTTTCAGAATTTTTAAATGTATATATTTAATGAGAGTTGCAGTATCTTGTCGCATTTGATGCAAAGAAATGAACTATATGTTCTAAATCTCAATTTCAATGTTGTGAAATTTTATTATAAAGACCTAATTTTAATGATGGGCAATTCCTGTGACAGTGCCTAAAAAAAACGTGTTCAGCTGCCTCTTGTAGTAAATGTATTAGCGACTATTTATGCTGTTCTAAAGAATACAATCAAAAATTTATTTGTGATATATCACACATTGGAACTATGAAGAGTTTACTAGCAAATTATTAGAATTTTTAACTAATGTTGGCTATTTCAGTAGCTTCTAGAGATACTGTGTTTTCGAACCAAGCCGAGGCATCTTCGCTGCAGACCTCGTCTTTTGTTCTCGTCACTCGGGACCTCAAACCTTAGTTAAAGTAGGTGGAGAAGGGGAGATGCTACTTACGGGAGGAAGTTCATAGCACTAGGACAAATACCAGGTAGGCGTTTACGCATCCCCCGCCCATCCACCTTACTCCTTGTGCGTCGCAAAGTCGACCCAAGTTCTAACACCACGCGGCTTTCACGCTATCGTGTCGCCACGCGGTTTTTCGTGCAACACTTGCCACTTCATTTCACCGCGATTCCACAACCGTTTATTCCACGGCCCTAATTCCTTCACCACTGCATTCCGTGCTCATACCTACATATTATTTATTTATCCTGTCCTTGAATTTCGCTTTTCTAACTACCCGTAATTAATTTTTTTCTCCTCCACCCCTGCGCGCCGCCCTGCAGTGCTCACGCATCCTACACCGGCTGTTCACTCTTTCTGTTTTAATTTAAAATATACTCCACCTACCTGCCTAATTCCTTCACCTCTGCATTCCTTGTGCATTCCTTCGTATTTGCTTGTTCTCGCCTTGCATTTCGCTTTACCATTTGGCAACAATAGAAACATTTGTGTGTTTGCTGACGATCCCTCAATTAAGAAAACTTGCAAGAAATCACTGTTTAGGAAAAATATATTCTGTGGAAAGAAACAATAGGCACGAATTAAAAATAGTTCCTAAACTAACTCAGGCGTACTACTTGGGCGTAGTAGGGTGTGCGAGACAAAAGTCACACCTGCAGTGCAGCTATTTTCTAATTCAGTTTATGCAAAAAACATATTTAGGAACGCGGCGGATGCAATTGCACACAAGATTGGGAACCACATGCCATACGAAGTTGTACAATGTTTTGTTTGAAGCCGAACATCTATCAGAATTAGGAACCTAATATTACTGCAGAAAACTCCTGGAATGAAATTAGAAAGAAAGAAAGAAAGAAAAAAAAATGCAAACTAGTACGTTAACCGTGCAAATGTTACTGTCTTATGTACAACCTACTTGACTGTGATTGACAATGTCTTTCAAAGGAGAAATTAAATAATTTACGTCCACTATTCGTCTTTCTTGCATCGTATTTTGATGAATGTCTGGCACAGTAATTTGTACTTCTTGTAGGCTTGTCTGGCATAATACATCACAGTTTGTTTACGAAACTTCAGAAGGCTTTATTTCAGCACTCGGGAAATCGAGATTCTTCTCGTGGAAGGTAAAAATTTGCACATAACTCGTGCAAATTTTTTTGTGTTTCCTTTCAAAGAAGAAACGTATAAGTTTTTTGGAAAATAATGGTATAGGCACTTAATTTATTTGGGTGAGAGAAGTTTAAATTCAATAATACATTTTAGAAATGTAGGATTTCCGATTTTCGAAAATCGATTTTCCTTTACAATATTACAGGAAATGCACAACAATTTTGATACGTGTTTATAGCAGTGAACCTTTTTCTTGCTGTGAAGGTATCCAGTTATTAGGTGTTTGAAATTATTTGTACTTATAATTTTAATGGTTTTCGAAATGCAGTTCTCCAGGCCCCTAATTTCTTAGTAAAAACCCTTAATTGGTTTATCTTATTTTCAAAACATAAATAAGACAATAGCAGTTTATTTCTGGGACATAATCGCTGTGAACGGAAGTTTTGCTGATAGTGTAACCCAACAGTCAAATTAAACGAAAATGACAATTGCATTTCCAAACAACCATGGTGCTGTATCGATTATAAACATAATAGGCCAATATTTTGTAATATTATAGTTTCGGTCGTAAACCGGCATGTTCAAAACAACTCGCGTAGAAATATTTCGTTGGATGATTATTAAAATAAAAATTATAACTGAACATAAACACGTAAATTAAAAAATTTTGTTCTTATTTATAGCCTCTTTGACTATATGTATTTTATGTCGGATAGGCATGGTATGACTGCATGTGTGTCCAATAAAATATTTAAAACTACGATACTATTAAAATATATTTCATACATACAATTATCAACTGCCAATATTTCGTCTATTAAAATGAAATGACTCGTAAAAAAAATAGAGTAGGCTAATATAACTATATTGCTTATTCTTAGATCTCTTAAAACATTAACGGCAGTCGGAAATGTAGCTTTTAAACGGCATGAGTTCGTTAGCGTTCCTTTACATTACGGAATTTCAGAAAGAAACATTCAAATAAAAATTGCTTATTTAACAGATACGAATAAGTTTCTACGGAGTTTCACAAAACTGGCCAATAAGAACGGGTCCGATATTAAACTGAGAAAATTGAAATTTCTAATACCATTTATAAAACTAACTTTTTCCTGGAGTAGTAGTCCTGTAGATGCCTAAGCATCCCCGTTTTCTTGGTCTGCAGTTCAGAAGTAGGGAACGTCCGTTTCCTTTTCGCAAGTCTTCTTTTCCCATCCCTGGAGATATAATATCTCAGTAAATACTAACCAGATCTGCACGTTGTAACTGACGTAGGAAACATGTTAACTCATTATCCTGCCAAATCGTACGACAGGATCACGTAAACAAAACGCTCGAAATACGAGCTGAAAATTGAGTACCGGAGTTGTTCCGTCCCCAAGGCCAGCCATGAAAACGAGTAACGAACTGGCGGCTATTCAGCTGGTCGCATCAGCGCGGGGGAACGAAACAAGGCATAGGTAACATGATGGAGAAAGAAAGAAAGAAAAAAAATAATTAAATCACCACTATACTGGCAACGGGTTTCTCCCATCGGGAAGAGAAGTCAGTCATAATGGCCCTAGTCGTGGATACTCGGAGCAAAATAATACTAACGACCATTCGCTTTCTGGACTCTTCGTTAGGAAAGATCGTCGTTTTCCGGTCAAGGTAGGCCCGCTCTTAATGCGACGTGGTAGATGTATAATTACATTTCCTGACCCTCTGCCAAGCTATTTTTGGAGCATGGCACTATCTGTGCGTGTCTTTTAAAATACGCGAAATTAGGAGCAAATCCCTATTTTCAAATGCATGTTTGAAAAGTTCTCAAATAACTGCAACTAGCCTGTAGTTACGGGTCTGCAAATTTCGAGTGAAATTTTGGCATCTGATCGACTTCGCAGTCTTGTGTTTACTCGAGACATCATATTGTTATTTCGATGTGTATGACTATGGGAAGTTTTTGGTAATTAAATAGCGAATGTATATAAAATACTAAACAGGGATTTAGTTTAATTAGCATAAGAAACAGTTACAATAAATACGATCTTTCGGCGAGGTAGTCCCAAGTAATTTTCACCCACTCAAATGCAGTATATGACTAACCTGTATGTATCTTCACTGTAGGTTGAACTCGGCATGAGTCCACAGACTAACCCTGTTTAAGGCGTTGCCAAACTTATGTACAGAATGAATACCGACAAACTTCGGCAGGCGATTGCTCATAAAAAGTAGGTTATATATATTTATATATACGACATATAGCATAAGTTTATACCAGCAGAGTGTAACTACCCCTGAAAGTGGCTTAAGTAGACGTTTACTGCCCATAACACAGCCAGAATAAGAGACAAATCTGTGAGTTTCTGGATAATGCATTATTGAATGACGAAGTGCAAACCGTAAAAAAAAAATTGGTTGCGGATATCAATACCCTTCCATAAAAATGGAAGTACCGTGTCTTAAAGTCATCCAGTAAGTGTTACATAACCATTTGTAATAACTTAAAGGTTATTATATCGCTTTCTGTTTTTTAATGCATCGAAGTGTAGAAAATTATCAGATTTGTTAAGTATTTACTTTCTTAATAATGTCACAGTTTCCTTTGACCGACGCATGGATAAAGTGACGAGGCCCATGGCAATGCTAATTTTACACAAGGTGGAGGAATACACAGCTTGTATACAAGTAGATCTTAAACAGGGCTTTCAAAAGTGCTCATTTTACCGTGAACAGCCTAAATAATAACATATTTATAAGGGCAGCTCATCCGCAAAGACATGCAAGATTCACATAATTATTTTCTGTACAGTTGCATCAGTTCTGTTATTTTCAAAGGCCGGAAAAAAAAATGGCGAGTTCACTGACCTGTCAGTTGGACTTCGGACATTTTTTTTTTTTTACTCGAGTAAATGTCAGTTTCTCATTGGTCGCTTGCTCTCAGAGTGGCAGGCCGAAGTTGGACCTGCGTTTTGTCACGTGTTTGTCATCAGCTCATAGTCTCCCAGAGGACATAATATATAAATGCCTGGCATATAACGGAAGCAAAACATTAAACTTGACAATGTTTGAAATATATATATATATATATCACTAATAATTTAGCGAATTTTCAGGTACCTTATTTCCTCTGACCAAAGTTCATTTGATACGCCCTGTACGACGACTTTACGTCAGCAATAAAAGTGTCACATTGGGGTGACCGAATGGTGCACTAGCTCACAGTGACACACTGAGAAGAAAGTGATGGTTGTAGTAATCATATATATTATTAAAATAGGGACAGCCATTTCATGGGTCGTGGGTAGATCATCGAAATATTAACATAGGTAGTGATACCTACAGGAACTGTTTATTACATTCTTGTGTGCGAGTGTCTTTACTACTGAACATGGCTGCTACAAAAGAGCACTGTATCCGCGTTATAAAATGCACAGTACCGCCAACAAACCAACTTGAACAATATTTGGATTGTTCTCACAACAACTATGTTTGCAATAACTTAACGGAATATTCTCTCTCTATTACCCACACAAATCCGACTACAGAATTGTTCAGTAATAGGAACACACAACGAACAGAACATTTCGCTATGTCATTAAAATTCCAGTTGTTGTGGGAATAATCCGATAGTGTTGAAGTTGTTCTGTTGGAAGTGCTAGCTGTTTTGATTCAGCAACGAAGTGCTTTGCCGTAGCAAACATAATGTACAGTAGGAAATACAATCACAGAGAGGAACACAACATAAATTTCTGTTGTTAAAAACCTATCAGATGGCTGTACCTATCGTAACAGTCTAGATGGTTCCTACAACCCTATTTTTTGTCTCAGTGCAGCAGCCAGTGATAACATGAAGCCGACCTGAGCGTATTCTGGCGTGTGTTAATCTTCACCTGTTTTCCGATAACGCAAATTTTGCAAATTTCTACTTTCTGGGATTTAATAAAACAGACGTGTATGTGAGCGTTATTTCGAATTGGATTTATGTGACCTATGCTGAAATGATTCACTTCAATGACAGCGCGGCCATGGTACCATATTATGAATTCCACGCACATACGCTAAATCTGAATCAGTGAGAATTTCACTGTTTTAATCAATCAACAGTATCTGAGTGATTCAACAGTCACTTCAGTGAATTTAACTGATGAATCGGTGAGAAAACGCCAGGTTTCCTTCACTTATTTATTCAGTAATAAATTCCACTGATTCACCAGTCTTTTTTTTTCCCCAGTGGTTTGCTTTTTGACTGATGGATCAATTAAACAGGGTATAAAAATGGCCGCCAAACAACTTTACGTCTTTCATTTCGTTTTCATGTAACGATGTAACCAACTCAGCGCCCTGTTTGAAAGTTTAAACTGCATATAATATCGCGAAGAGCCGGCACTCATATATACTAATAGTTTTAACAATCCTAACGGTACCAATCAAACCAAAAACAAAAATTATGCGCATAAAATTTAAATTCCCACGATTTCCTTAATATTTCAATATGGCTTGGTAGCGCAAATGGTAATGAAACGGTCTAAAAGCGAAGTGTAAGAGATGTAAGAGTTCAATCCTCGCCACTCCCGAAAACTGTTTTACAATTATGGGAAATAGGACAATATAAATAGTAAACCTTCATAGATATGATTATTTCACGTAATTATTTGACTAAATTCAATATAAAAAAAAGGATTTAATTCGCCACTGCAGTCGGCCGTCACTTATTCAATCAGTGATATGTTTCACTGAAACAATAAATGGTTTCCCACTGATTCTAAGTGGAGCCATTTTCACTTATTCGAGTAGTTGAATTTCACTCAGTGGTTTTCCACTAATTCGAATTAAAGTGCATAATTTCCCTGTATACGACACCTTTACGAGAACATTTTTTAAATTAAAGGTGTAGTACTGATGTGAATTTGTAAATATGGGTGCTTTAGAATTAGATCTTTACCATAGTTAAAGTGTACAATGTAAAAATATATGTTATACGATGATTCACAAATTATCGCACTTTAAACACTCTTAAAATTTCAGTTTAATTACAGTTGTAAACTTTCAACGAAATCATTACGCCGAAGTTCTCAGCTTCTCAATATTTTTATTACCTTGTTCGTTTTCTCCAATAAAATGGACTAATAATTAACTCAGCTCCTCAATCACAATAAATCAATTTTACTCGTTTGAATTCTTAATAATTCAACTTTAAACTTCGTACAGCAATCCAATCTTTTTGAATCAGTTATCAATCAAATATCAATGACATATTTATTTCCGCACACACGCGTCCATCATTGACGGTGGTGGCATTCTTTCTGCTAATTAAAACGTTCGACTTAAAACTTAATCCTTACTTACGTTGTCATCTGTCTTACAACTGGCTGTCGTCTGACCACGCCACATCTCTCCGCCAATCAGCGATGGCGAGACGAGACAACTAGTATATTTTCTTTCGTGCAATTGTTTACTAATCCTTTAATGTTTAATACCTTCTAGGAAAGAAATGAAAAATAATAAACAAATTTAGAATGCTGAATATCGTTTAGAGACAAATGAAATGGATTTACACATGATTTCTGCGTCAAAATATTAAAATAAACAATGATTATACTTTATTTGTTTAACATGTATAATTCATCTGAATTTGGAAATTATATTAAATGTCTTGGCAACATAACCAAATAATCTGTAAGCATATATAATTATATCTGTAATTAGCGGTAAATATAATCCATGAAAATCTGCAACGTTACACAATTATTTATTATTATTACAATGTAAAGCACAGCAAGAAGTTTTAACAAAGAAATTCGATTGGTAAATTCATTTTTATAAAATATTTTACAAATAAAAAATTTAAAGCTTTTCAAAGTAGGTAAGTGTAACAAAATTAAACTTATCGCAATGAAAAGTTGAAGCGCTTTCAGAAGTTGTGACAGATTAAAGCAAGACGTTCACTTATTTACATACGATGTTCAAAATTAAAAATCAAGTCGTTAAGAATTTCGAAGGAAATTTCAATGGTTTAGAAACATGAATGAAATCCATGAATTTTTTTATAAAAAAATTCGTTATCTACGAAAATTAATTCAGAAGTTATTCCATGCATACGAAGAAGTCGGCAAAGTCCAGAATAAGAAGGAAGTAGTCGCAAATTATATCCGAAACAAACTTTTTTCTTTGCAAAGATTATTAATTAGCATACAGTTTGCAATGCCAGCAGCTTACTTGGGGGAAAAAAAAAAAAAAAAAAAAAAAAAAAAAGAGTAAACGAGACGTTCATTTCTGGCAAAGCAAATATCTCATGCAACAAAAATTGATAAGAAAGAAAACTGAATTCGTTATTTTTACGAGCGTCTTATATCTCAAAACGTTTATAGCTGAACCTGAAACAACAGGCACAGAAATGTGGCGGCAAATGTCTTCGAAAGTTAACAAAGAAACTATAAAAGTGGTCGAGTACTGATGTACATTGTAAAAAAAAAAAAATGAGGTAAAATTCCCTTACATGTAAGGGAAGCTAATTACATCTACAAGAAAGGTAAAATTACCTCTTAAATGTAGAGTAAATTTACAGAAAACGTAAATTACTCTTCTCTGATCTTACGGAAAAATTACCCGACAAAAGTGGAGGAAAAATTCCCATTCATGTAAGGGAATAGTAACTATATTGTATAATAATTACATATTTAAAAATATCCCGGAGTGTTACCACTATTAATATTTTTATTGCATACATCGTCTGACGAATATTAACCGAAACCACAACACTAAAATCCTCAACATTTGCTGGTGGGTGGGCGCGAACCATGGTCTATCACGATAGGTCGATGCGCTATCCATTACACTAAGACACATCATTACAGAGTCAGTGAATATTAGCGTGTTACACGATTGTTTCTACCGGCCGTCCTCCTCCCCCTCCCTTTTTTTCCCCTGTTGAGACACTGCTTGATATAACCGCACGTCGTACGGTAATTTTCCCATCCACGTATGTGATTTTCTACCACCATGTACACACGTGAATTTACTCCAAAGCGCGGGTAATTTTACCTTACCCGTAAGGAAAAATAAGGTAGCCAGGTAATTTTCCGATTATGTTTACAGTGTAATTAATGTCGCTGATGCTGCACATTATCGTCACCACACACGAGTTTGACAGAGGTATGGGCGACACATGATAGCAGAGGTATGGGCGACACATGATAGCAGACGTTTGCAGCACTGATTGGGGTGAAGAGACCGTGTGCGAAAATCCGGAACTGGCGCCTAAACGGGTGTCTCAGTAAATAAATATCCTGGCAATACGAAGTTTTGCCAGAAAGGATTTAAAAAAAAAAACTATTGTCTATGCCACCATCTTTTTACTTTTATCATATTAAGTGTATTAATGGAGAAAAAAACTGAAAGTGGTCAAATAATGCATTTTTAAAGCTTGCCTATGAAGTTTCTTTAAGCGGTAAGAGAAAAGTGAGATTATATGCACGTAGTTTGATTTGTGTACTTTCAACGCGTGTAATCAAACACCACTGTTACAGATCTAGTTTACACAGTAAAGCGTTAGGACGGAAACATTGCACGCCTTGCGCGTAAGAGCGATGAGGCGCTAGGCGTGCGTGTTAGTGTCGCCCGTATCACTCCCTCGCTTCTTGACCTTGGACGCGCCGCTACATAGTCCTCTTAAGGCATTTTTATTCTAAATCAGACGTTTGGTTATGATACCATACTTAGAGCCGGGTACTTTTGAAAATTATGTTCAAGAGTAGACTATAAAACGAATAACAGAAATTGAATTGAAACAATTTGTTATGGCTTTAACATACTTAATTATATTATTTCACCCTGTCACACAAAGAGGATAGTGGGATACATATACTTTTGGGGTTGTTATTAGCTGACATATCATATAGTCTATTCGCAGTTTCTCCACACTTTTTGAATCAAACATTTGAAAAATCACCACCTGTATGACGTGTTTAGTTATTTCCCAAATACGCCACGCAGGCCTATCACAAACGTTTTATACGTCTGTTATCATAAAAGTATTTCGTTAAATTAAAGTTTCGCCCATATTTTTTCATAAATTATAATATATCATTTATATAATTATGAATAAACCCAGTGAGAAAACACGCGTGTTGGAAGCGCCTAGTAAGAAATAGTTCTCATCCAAAATATCATTACAACAGAGTGCACACGAATTCGGTATGTTGTCCTTTGGTGTAGTCCTCTAGACTTAGTTAATTAAGCTTAGTTTGCACGAGGCGGAGGAATAATACTGGAAGTAGAATTTTAACAGGGCTTCAGAAAAGCGTGAAGTGACCGTAAATGGATAATAGCAGGCCTATGTGTATGTATGTTATCGGAACCTTGTTCATTTGATTTGCGCTGGAGAATTCCAGATCAACGATAAGCAGGTTAACAATGGCGACATTACACGCGCAGGCCAGTTAAAAGTAAGGCCACAGCAAACAATACTTGCAAATTTACAGCGCCCAAAAACACAGTATATCGTTGGCACTACACTCTTCAATCGAAACTGTTGAAACTGCTCGCAATCCGCGGAATTTGACTGCAGATCTGTTGAAACATCTCCACATTAACCAGTGAAATTCTACTGCTCAATTCAGTTGCTGGTGTAGGCCGTTCACGGTGTAAAGTGAGCACTTTCTGAAGCTGTTTCATAAGACATAATAACCAATAAATACATTTCATTGTGGACTCGGACTTTTGGTTTTGGGCATGGTGAATGTATACACTGTGTTTATTACTCGCATAGCAGGGTTTACATTAAATAGTGGTGGAAGGATATAAATTGGTTCAAAGAAAAAAAGTTACCAGGGCTTTCAAAAGTGCTCACTTGACCGTGAACGGCCTATAGCAGGTTTTACGGAGAACACGACAGTGTTGGGGTCACGCAGTGCAAGGCGGTGCATCGGAATCGCATTCGAGAAGTCCCGCGTTCAATCCCCAGTTCGGCAATTCTCTATTCGGTTTCCCAAGGCTTTCAGAAAACTCTGCGCAGCAGGATGTCGGAGTGGTTCCTTGCCATCACTGCAAAAAAAAAATTTTTGTAGCTTTTACCGAGGCATTTTTTTTGCAATTTTACAAACGTTTCTAACTGGTTTAAAAAAATTTCGCTTGTGAAATTACTCGCTTGTAAAACCACAAGAGCCGTGTTTTTAATACACATCGAGAAATGTTTGCACTATACTGACCAGTATCCACGAGCTCAAGCAAAATGGCGGACATTCAACAACGTAAAAACGTGTATAGCTGTTTGTAGAGAAACTAGGGGTGATGTCAAGTGTAGTTGCGTGTGAAAATAAATGTACCTATGCAGTTTTGAATAACGCAAAACACTTAAAACAGCTTAAATACACATAATAAAACGACGACAATTTTAAAAACCGCTCATTAACTCTTGGTGTTAACATATCATAGAACTCTTATAATGAAAAAAAAATGCACAAAAATTCGTTCTTCTTAACCGAGTAAAGTCTGCGTTTTTCGTATGTATTAAATACTGCACTGAAATCTCTGTTATTAGTTCATCAGATCTGTTTTCTAGAAAAAAAAATTCTAATTTTCTTGTCCACTTCTCACTAATGCATGTTATTATACACGCCTACATTTTGTTATATTACAAATATGTATGTTTTGCAGATTTTACGAGAAAACTGTTTGCAGTTCCAGAAAGAATTTTCTTGGCGACTGGGTTTCCAAAAAAATTTCTTGTGAAAACACAAATAGAAAATTTACTGCGTACAGGCCATGGCGTCTTCCTAACCCTCCGCTGCTTCTATAAGAAAAGCTTCTCACACAATAGATAACTTTAGTATTTGACTTTAAGTTTCCTTTCCTCTGACGAAACCATCGATACACATTAACATTTTGTAGAAGTCAGAGTTCAGACAATTGAACTTCATTTCTGCGAGCTTCGCAAAAATGTGTATCTTGTTATGTAAATAATTATATCATCCCGGAATGCATTTTACTTACTTTTTTTTAATATGCTTAAAATTTACATTAAAAGTTTATTTCAAAACAGAAAACTCATTTGTTTACTATATTAAAATATGTCAATTCATATATTTCCTCTTCACATTATATTTGTTTGCAATTTATTTAATTTATGACGAGCTTTGTTTAATATACCGAGATTAAAATCGCCCTACGATAAAATAACGTACTTTCCACATAACCTCTGTTAGATTCTCGGCAAAATGGCTGCTTGACTTTGACTTATAAATTCAACTTTTCGAAATCGTAAAGTCAAGAGTGCTTGATTTAACCATTGATAGTTACATTGTGTCAAGTTCCGTAAGAAACATCATGTCGGAAAGCAGACGTAAAGTCAAATGTTCAACTGTGTAAGGGCCTAAACTTACCCCGTCTCTAATGACGTCGTTGTCGACGAGGCGTTTAGGTACGGTAAAAATAAAAGTTTACGAATGTCTGCCCTCGCAGGTAAACAGAGAATCGGGAACGCTTCTCTTCTGTTTGTTAGTATTTCAAAGTGCTTGCCAGACCTCAAGCGAAGAACTTCTACGATGCGGCTCGCTCGCAGTAAACTGAGAACTTCTTTCTTTCTTCTACACGTGTAAACATTCGCTGCGGTTTAGAAGCTAACTGCGCCACGGAACTAGCAGCTAGTATTAGTGCGTCGATCAAGAAACGCCGCGAAAGTGTTAAAAATTTATGTACGTTGATGTTGGCTCAGTTTCTATCTATAGCGTGTCTAAAATAAAAAGAGACATCGCCCTATTTGAATGGCCACTATTTAAAAAAATGAATACACTTCTGCTGAGCAGACTTGAAGAGAGAGAACAAGTTTTCTTATTATTTGTCATATTTACTGTTTTTACGCAATCTCGCTGGTTGTATTAAATTCATTTCTTGCTTATTAAATGTTTTAAAAGTGAAAACCTTAAAAAATACCTGTACATTATTTTAGTTAAATGCTTTACCCTTCAGTACCAACGTGAGGGAGTGAGGGAGTGAAGAGATTTGGGCGGCTCTTAACAGCGAGGTCTTGAGAGCCGATGAGGTTGGTTTGAGTATGGAGCGGCGCTGGAATGACGGGGCGGGGGAAACGGGAGATCCCCAAGAAGACCCGCCGACCAACGGCATCGTCCGACACGATTCCCACTTGCGAAAGTCCGGCGACCCGGCCGGGATTGAGCCCGGTTCGCCTTGGTGGGAGGCGAGCGTGCTAATCGCTCAGCCAACGTGCCCCCCCCCCCCCGCCCGGACAACGGAATGTCTAAAATATTAACGTGAAAGTGTGTTAAAGGTGTTCACTATAGAGTGAACATTTTGGAAATCAACTTCGAGAAATGTGGTGGCGTTGCCTTTGTCCTAAAGTTAGGCCAAACGAAATTAGGGTACACGAAGTGAGGCCAAACGAAATTAGGCCAAACGCAGTTAAGCCAAACGAAGTTAAGCCAAACGAAGTTAAGCCAAACGAAGTTAAGCCAAACGAAGTTAAGCCAAACGAAGTTAAGCCAAACGAAGTTAAGCCAAACGAAGTTAAGCCAAACGAAGTTAAGCCAAACGAAGTTAAGCCAAACGAAGTTAAGCCAAACGAAGTTAGGTTAAACGAAGTTAGGTTAAACGAAGTTAGGCTAAACGCTTTTACGATAAACGCAGTAGGACAAACGGCTTTAGCCCATTCGCTTTTAGGGTAAACGAAGTGTACTCAGAAATGTCGCTGCCTCTATACCAGTAGGGGCCGCGGTGGTGACTGAGCGGTTAGCTTCCTCGCCTCCGACCAAGGCGAACCGGGTTCAATCTCCGGCCGGGGTTCTCCAGTTTCCTCAACCCTTACACTCCGGTGCTGCTCCAAACTCACCTCAATCACCCTCATCAGCTCTCAAAATCTTGCTGTTAAGAGCCGCCCAAATTTCTTCACTTATTCACTTTTACCTACAGGCGCACTGAGCACTGAGTGCCTTAATTTGAAATAAAAGTGTTCGGTAAAATATTTGTGAAAATTGAAATGTTTTCTCTTGCTTTCTGTTTTTTCTTATTACACCTCCTCAGTCTTAGAATTAGCAAATTTCTTATTTATTTAAT
This sequence comes from Dryococelus australis, assembly GCA_029891345.1. NCBI lineage: Eukaryota > Metazoa > Arthropoda > Insecta > Phasmatodea > Phasmatidae > Dryococelus > Dryococelus australis. Next base: position 322,359,784 of record CM056995.1, on the reverse strand, counting down.
TTACCAGTAATCTCACAGTTTCAGTTGACTGATGCAGCAACAAAGTTATTAGGCCCTTGGCTGTGTTAATATTGCATATAGCGGAAGAATACATATCGCGCATGCAAGCAGATCTAAAGCAGAGCTTTTAAAAGTGCACAATTTTCCGTAAACAGCCTATAGATTTAAGAAAATATTAAAGTTTGTTTTTTTGTTTGGTATTACATTAACTGTAGCAAAATCGTGAGTTAGTATTTAAGTCGTTATATCTACCGTGAAGTGAAAGGTAAACCACTTACGGTTTCTGTAAGCCTTTTCAGAATTTTGCTTGTCGGAAATTTAAATTCGAAATAAATTGCATTATCGAATATAGCGAGCGAGGCGAAGTCCCCCAACTACCTAGCGTTTATTTCCGCTTTCGAGACCGAGAAGCGCCAGAGTCTTAAGGGCGATATTGCCACGCGCATCAGGTGCGCCATCGCCGCTAAGCGCAAGCCTCTGAACTGGCGCACATTGTTCTTGTCGCATTGCGTGTACTCACGGGACTTTCAGCGGCGACCCTATTACTTTATTGGCGGAGAGTCTGTAGGAAGGTTCAATGCAGGGCCCTTGAGTAGTTTCGCATGTATCCGACGTGTATACTCTGAAATACAACACTTTGAAAAAGTCGGTTTTAGCCATTTTTGAGTGCTCTGAAATTGTGTTTACGATATGCGAGACGTCTTCAGAGCACACTGCAGCCCTCGTCTGAAGAGCGTGGTCCTTCAGATTAGTACGTTGGAAGCACGTTTAATAGTTTCGTAGGAAACACGAGTATTGCAAACACACAGCTACGCATTTGAAGTGCCAGGTATAGGCCGCTCACGATAAAGTGAGGACTATTGTAACCCTAGTTACTTTTTTCTTTCAACCAATGTATATCCTTCCACCACGGGTTAATGTAAACCCTGCCATGTGAGTAATAAACGCAGTGCGTACAATCACTATACCCAAAACTAAGGGCCAAGGCCACAATGGAATGTATGGTTATTATGTTTGATCAATCAGCTTCAAAAAGTACTCACTTTACTGTGAACGGCCTATAAACACACTGTTCATGATTAAGTGAACACTTTAGAAATGAGCCTTAGAAAAAAGTCACTGCCCCTGCATGGATATGTTTTAATAGGCGCACTAAGTGACATTAGCCCAGTAAAACTGGCAACGATAGATGGAAAGTAGTTCCATATCTTAACGTCGAATAAAAGTGTTAGGTAACCATTTGTGTTAACTTAAAATTGTTTCTTTCGCTTTCTGTTTTTTTTTTTTTTCAATGCATCGAAGTGTAAAAATAAGTAGATTTGTAAAGTATTTACTTACTTAATAATTTCACAGTTTCATTTGACCAACGCATCAATAAAGTGATGAAGCCCATGGCAATATTAATTTTGCATAAGGCGGAAGAATACACAACGTGTATACAAGTAGATTTTAAGCAGGGCTTTAAGAAATACTCATTTTAGCGTGAACAGCTTATAGGCAAGAGCCGTAAATACTACATTCAGCGTTAACGGCAAAATATGGGCAGCAAGGTAGGTAAAGTTCAGAAGTTGATTCAAAAACTGCTCAATTAAACGCGATCCAGGTGTGGTGAGGGGATTAAAATACCCTCGCAGGCACTGCATCTACAAGAGCTCGATGGGGATCGGCGCTAGCGGCGATCTTCATGTGGTTGGGAGGGGGGGGGGGGGAGGTAGAAATGGAAAGGGAGTGGCGGCGATGAAGGTACATGAGGGGAGTGGAGGGGCTAAAACCCCGCTGAATTATTGCTCTCGAGGTCAGAATTAATCTGCGGGAGGGTCGCTCCAGCGATGTGGGAGGTCCACTTACGTGACGGGGGTGTGAATTCCCCTCACGGAAGGGTTGTTTAGGTTTGGGGGAGGGGTACGGGATTGCAGCGCATATCGCACATCGACCTGATTGACTCGACTGCTGACTCCCCCAATCCCGCGTCTCCTCCCTCGTCCGTACGCGTTAGCTGTCCATCACGGCTCCCACATCGACCTTAATGATTGGCCCGCCGATTACGACGTCGTATAGTAACATCCCCTCCCCCCTCCCAACCCCTCCGCCATGAACCAAACGGTTACTTACTTGCCACTGGACAAAGCGGGTAAAATAAATATTCAGTATGCTGGTTCAACTTGAAAACTGCGCTTTCAGAACCCTGTGGAGCGAAGTGAGAAAAAGAAGCAACTGCAACGGATTGTTAAGGCGAAGGAAACGGGAGAACCTCGAGAAAACCCGTCAGTATACAGCAACATCCGTCAAGTTTTCCACGTAAGAAAACCGGCAGTGACCCAAACACGGACTGAATCCTTTGTCGCCTTAGTGGCGGTACGTTAACCAAGCAACAAATGCATCCCCTATCTTGCAAAGAAAAGTTAAAAAAAAAAATTTATAGCACACTGTTTGTTTTCACCTGAAAGTTATTTGAAGTGTCACGGTTTCCGTAACCTTTTGGATGATCTGAATTAGCTACAGTTAAACTTTAAGTTCCAGCAATTTAAACCTAAAATATTAATTAAATACATAAAACACGTTGGTTTAATTTAAAAATTAGTTTACTTGCGCATTTAAAGGACGCCAAAGAATTGTTATAAACCGCAACTAAACGAATTGTTAAAAGATTCTGAAGATTGTTTTGCACACCATAACAAGTGAAAAACAGAGCTCTATATTTATTATTTAATTCATTATATTCCCATACATTTTTCACATGGAAAATTATTATTTTTTTTTTTTACCGTAACTTCCTAATGTATAAACGCTCGTGTACTCTGGTAATCGAACAGGTGATAAGTTCACAACACATGGCACGAGTCGAATTTGGAACCCGGTAAAATATCAGGAATGTACAAATTTTACTGATACTCTTATCTTTAGTTACGTGCATAATACAAATATAAACTAATTTAAATATATTCGACACACATTTAAGCATGGCACTTATAATACGATGTTGTCACTTGGAAGTATATTCCCCACGATTTTCCAAACTTTATTAAAAGAATGCTAGTTTGTTTACGTTGTTTTTTTTTTTTCGTACGCAGCATTGGCCAAGGAAAGTGTTCACTCCTAATTTCAAAAATTTCCAATTTACCGCAAACCAGCCACGTACACAAAATGTAAAAAAAAAAAAAAAAAAAAAATTTGCGAGACAAAAATAAATTCTACAATGTAAAAAAAATTGAGGTGTAAGGGAAGCTATTTACCTCTACATGTAAGGTAAACTTACCTCTTAAATGTAGAGTAAATTCACATGGCAAGCAAAGTACTATTTCCTGCTCGGGCGGAGAAAGTCCTGACAAAAATGGTTTAGAGAGGGGGGCGGGATCCCTTGCATGTAAGGGAAAATTAACTATATTGTACAATAAAATAATATTTAAAAAATTTCCCGGAGTATTAGCACAGTTCATTTTTTTTATTACGTATATGCTCTGATAAATTGTAACCATGGGCCTCTATCACGATAGGCAGATGCGCTATCCATTACACCACGACGAGAGCGTGACAATATCGGCGAATATTAGAGTGTTATAGGATTATTTATTCCGCCCGTCCTCCCACTCAGCTGTTGAGACAATGCTGAAGAGATGCACGCGCCGTAAGGTAATTTTGCCATCCATTTATGGGATTTTCCACTACCATGTCAACGTCCGCCACATTTCTTATATGAGTAAATCCGAGTGACGCCGCCGGGTATCAAACCCGATTCGCCTTGATTGCGGTGTATATATTACACGGACTAATAGCTGTTCACGGTAAAGTGAGCACTTTTGATGCCCTAGTTACTTTTTCCTTTCAGCCATTTTTTAAAATCCTTTTACCGGCGTTTTAAATAAACATTGACATGCAAGTAATAAACACGGTGTGTATATTGCACCACACTCGGAAGTTAACGTCTAAGGCTACAATAAAATAGATTTATCGGCTGTTATTCCAAATTAGAGGGCTTTCAAAAGTGCTCATTTTACCGTGAATGGCCTAGCAATAATTCACTACACGCTATAAGCTTGCCGTATGATAAAGAATTCCTTCCAGATAATCTGCCAGGAAAATAATATTACAGATCTATAAAAACAGATGAAAACTCATTAAACGCTTTCTATGCAAAATTGTTAAATAAAGTTGTATTCTTATGTCGACATTTCACTCCAGTTGTACTTAACTATGCATTTGGCCGTACATATCCTAATTACAAGCTAGTCTAAATCAATTAATTTTACTGTAACAGCCAGAATTCCAAGTAACTTTTTAAACAATTTTGTGTACAAAACATTTAGTGAGTTTTCAGTGTTCGTAAAACGTTGTCTAAAAAGTTAGTATTTTCAGTAAAAATTTGAATTCAAATAGAATACATTTTGATTATGCATGTGATAAAGGCAGAAGCAGTCCCTTGCATAGTATTTCAAAGTCCTAACGGACATTGGACTTTTAAAAAACTCCAATGTGTCTTATTCCTGTAAAATGCCGCTGAACCCACATAGTGATTTTTCCGGTGGACAAAATTTATAATGCCCTTGAATTAGATGGAGAAAATAATAATAATAAAGGTAATCTATTTAGGCCTGAAAGTATCGTCTTTAATAATTCTCCAACGCTGTTATTTAAAATTTGCAGAAAAAAAGCACTACACTTTTCAAAAAAAATTTTCACATAGAGGATATATATATATATATATATATATATATATATATATATATATATATATATATATATATATATATATATGTATATATATATATGGAGAGGCCTGGGTGGTACATAAAACCGAGATCTTGAGAGCCAATGAGGGTGAAGCCAGGCGAGCATGGAGCAGCGCCGGAATGCAAGAGCGAGGGAAACGGAATATCCCCGAGAAAACCATTCGGCCAGCGACATCGTCCAGCACGATTCCTAGGTGCGAAAATCCGTCATGTGACCCCACCGGGAATCTAAAAGATTTCGCCTTGGTGAGAGGCCTGTAGTCTGACCACCACACCACCGCAGTCCACAATATGAGGAAAAATATTTTACATATTACCATTAAAGTCTAAATAGAAAATTTCTATTACTCTGCGAATATCGAGATGGAACTGCTGTAATAGTTTCATAGCAATTCATTTTTTTCTAAGGTTACTTTTACAAATACACTGATAGTGACTATGACATAGTCGAGAAAAAAAGCTAAAGAAAGTATATACGTGCTGCTAACAAGTGATATATCTACTGCACTGAAGCGGAACGAAAGGTTTAACTATCCACGTTATTAAAATATGATTCTATGGGCCGCTCTCTTTAAAAAACCATACAGTATGTGGCAAAATTAAGTCTGCGTGGACAGATAATTCCTCTCAACGAGCCCTATACATACAACCCTTTTTACAGCTGTTACGTCACGCGTACATTAAATTAATGAGACTCAAAGAGGAAACAGTTTCCACCGAAACCGAACTCAGTCATGACTGTAAGGACAAGAAAAATTGTAATGAAGTTGTATTGGATTACCCAGCTACGCATTTGTTACCCGAAATAATGATGCTAATATTGTAACAGCATCACGTCGGTTGTCAACAATGTTAGATCTCTTCCCGCAAGGGGTGGCAACCCTCCCCTGGTGTGACGTTCACTGCATTCATTTTTGTTCCTTTTGTGCGTACAGCACTGAATCGACATTTGGTTCCATATCAACAAGTTTATTTTTCCATATATAAGCTATATTTACTTCTGTCATACGCCATGTCTTCTTAAAACGTTATATCGTATATATTTACACATTCTGTATATTATTATTACACAGTAATGAGTATGGATGTACGACATGCATAAGGCCTTAACATAATTTGAGTTTATAGAGTTAGGGGAAAATATTTCTTTCACTCATAGCTTGCGATTTTTCTTCATGCATTAACAAGGTCAATGAGAAATGTATAGGAGGAGTCTGTTAAAATTATTGATTTCATATCTGTTTAAAATGTGCCAAGAATATGGGGATTACTTAGGATGCCACCAAATGCGGCGCTCATAAACGTTACTCTACGAATAATATTTACTCATTGATTGTCCCAAAACACTAAGTAAATATTTTGCTCGACCTTTGCAGTGCCCCAAATCTTCAGAGTACAGATAGTCTCGCGGATGACACACTCATCCTGCCTAGCTGATCTGCCCACGCAGCACTTTATAAAATGTCTACTAATCAATCAAGTAACTGCATTTTACCGATTTCATGGTTATTAATTCTAGTATGCAACTGCCTCGTGTTCTCGTCGCTTCGCCTAAAATCAAACAGCCGAAACGTCTGGTAGGCAAAGTGCCTGATAGGAAAAATATTAGGCTAAACATCTGTTCGGTAGAAAGTTTTTCAGGCTGAACAATTCAGGCTAAATGCATGTTGGCAAAACGACTTTAGGCTAAACTTATGTTAGGCTGAACGCCTGCTATGCTGAATGTGTGTTTTCCTAAACGACGCAGACTGAACGTTTGGTAAGCAAAACAAAGTTAGGTATAACGAAGCTTATTCAGGACTCTTGTAAGGTTAAAATACTTTTAGGTTAAGGGTTCCGTTTGCCTAGCGCTTGAATTGCGTTGAAGAGTGTATGAAATCCTGTTTTTTTTTTTTTGACGAAACTGTTAAACCTGCCCCCAATATGTTTACCTACGAAAAGTCGTCATACACCATACGAGGAAGGAATGGTACTGTACTTCAAAGTTACCACGCATGCTGTAAATATTAATTTGGAATCCTCCAATATAGTTAAAAACGGCTTTTCCTTATTGCCGTAATTTAAAACATACTAGCAGCACACAAGTTAAACTACGGTAGGAGCCTGGATTGAACTTTGCTACAGACTTTTCGTCAACGAGAGCACTGGACGCCAATTCGTAGCCCTGCGCGTAGCGGCGATGGAGTTCTTGTAGCGCGTGCCAGTGTAGCCCTTATAGATCCCACACTTCTCGGCCAAAAAAAAGGAGAACGATTCATGCAGGTGGGCCTCAAACGCCACGTCCCCAGTTCTCAACACATTCCGCTTACTTGACAGTAAGGGTCGTGCGTTATGGCGATACATATATCAAGAAACAATATACCTGAAATAACGCAACGGCGATGAGGTCCAAAAGTTTGGAGAAATACATTTGCGATATCGATGTAAGCGATATTTGCGACATGTCGCGGTCGATTTTCAAAACATTCCGCGAGCGATATATCGCACCGATACCGATGTGATCAGCTATCGAAAAGTGGGTGTCGCACAGCGCTGTAAACTGCCGGTCAGCGGCAGCTCATTTAGAGAATCTTCAGAGCGTTGCATTCCACTGGCGGGGATCACTGATACAGCCCTGCGGTTCGAGCGGCAAAGGGAAATGTCGGGTGATAAGATTGAGGGGGGAGGGGGTGCGGACGAGGAGATAGAAAGAGTTGTTTGGCTGAAGGGCGTGAAGGACGGGTGAGTGCGATACGTCTAGGAGGGATTGGAGGAGGGGCGTCCTGGCGCCTGTCCAAGCAGACGCCAGCCCGTCACCGAGGGTGTTTGTTTTCGGCGCGTGGGAGACTACCCTTGTCAGCACAACTCCACAGGGGTCGTTACGCCTCCCAGTACACGCCCTCTTTTCCCTGACGGTGGCGCTGAGAATAATGATCAAACCTCCCCCAACCACCCCTGTGAGCTCGGCGCCCGCACACCCAGGTTGTGCTTCGTCCTCTACACCCCTCAACTCCTTTTCCTTCACACAGGACCCGACAACTCCAAAACTGAAAACAAGGGAAACTAACATCTTGAGTGCAAACCTTCTCCCGCAATATCAGAGAATGTAGAGATCTGGACGACTCTTGCCCTCGAGTTCTTGAAAGCCGATGTGGGTTAAACGAGACGAGTACGGAGCAGTGTCGGAATCCACGGGCAGAAAAACGGGAGATCCCTGAGAAAACCGAGCCACTATGCGAAAGTCCGGATGCGGCCCCGCCGGGTATCGAACTCGGTTCGCCTGGGTGAAAGGCGAGTACTCTAACCACTACACAAACGTGGCCCCTGATAAAAGTATACAATAAGGGCTTGGATGATTAGTCTTTAGCTTTCTGGCAAAAATTCATGTACCCAGAACATTTATTTATTTAAATACGTTTATTCGCGCAAAAAATATTTCACAGGAACATTTTAGTACATAGTACTCTACCGAACAGAAACGAAATAAAGGGTTCTATAGTCCAAATGCAGCAGTTTTGAAATAGTTTTTGGAAATTATTGTTATAAGCTAATCAAATACTTATATGCATACGATCATTCAAACGTTCAGTGTTTTACTGAGCCAAACACTGTATTCTCCGGCGAATCTTGTCCGAAAAAAGTAGTTGCCTCAACTCGTATGTATATTTTGTCTGATGAACAAAGTTAATGTTTTTGCTTTTAAGATTTTGTTTGGACAACAAAATACCTCTTAAGAGCAACTTCATATTGGGTTTTGCGTATAAAGAATAGCATTCCGTTGCCCAAAAAACGTTTTTCTTCGTGCTAAATCCAGACGAACTGCTCTACAGTCACTTGCAAGATGCTGAATATAATTGTCGGTATAGTGTTATGTCCGTTTCAAAACACTTTATATAGTCACAGTGGGTCGAAATCAGAGAATAAAGTGATAACTGCTCGACTAGAAAATTCAGCGACACTACTTATTGTTACGGCGACTGAATTTCACTGATGTAATGGTGATTTCCACTCAATTCCAGTGAATCTCACTACTCCATTACAATAAAAAAACTTCTAAATTCAAATAAATCATACTGATTCTGATCTTGAGATCTAATTTGTAGAACACTTTCCTCGGCGGCAAATGAGAGGAGGGGCGGAAACTCTCTAACGCATGAGCTGGAAATGGTTGGCCGCTCCCTTCAGATACGCAACAGAGTATTACACACTGCAAAAAAAAAAATTGAGGTAAATTTCCCTTACAAGTAAGGGAAGCTAATTACCTCTACATGTAAGGTAAAATTACCTCTACATGAAAGGTAACAAACCCCTGTACATGTAAGGTAAAATTCCCTTTACATTCAAAGTAAAATTACCTCTTAAATGTAGAGTAAATTTACCTAACAAGTAAAGTACTATCCCGTACTCGTACGGGGAAGTGCTTGACAAAAGGGGGTGGGGGTGGGGGGTGGGGTACTTCCCATACAATTAAAGGAAAATTAACTATATTGTAAATTAAAATTATATTTGGAAATACCCCGGAGTATTAATACAGTTAGTTTCTTCACTAGCCTCTTGACGAATAGTAACCGAAACCTCAACACAAAAATCCTCGGCACTTGCTGGTGGATGGACGCGAACTGTAGTCCTCTAACATGATAGGCCGATGCGCTATCCATTACACCACGACAACAGCGTGACAGTATTTTATGAATATTAGCGTGTTACATGACTGTTTCCTCCGCCCCCCCCCCCCACTTAGCTGTTGAAACAATGCTGAAGAGATGCACGCGTCATAAGGTAACTTTCCCAACCATGTACGGGATTTTCCACTGCCATGTATGTGAATTTTACTCCAGAGTGCGGTAATTTTACCTTACCTGTAAGGAAAACTTTGTTTCCCCCACAAGTCTACGAATACTACCTTACACTGGTCTGGTAATTTTCCTACGACTTTTTACAGTGTAACTAAAACCTTTGATATGAACATCAGCAATTAAGTTGCCTGCCATACATGCGTGCAAAGTGGATTCGGAATGATAGCGCAACGTCTGCAGTTGTGGAGTTGTGAACGTTCTAATTCCGGATCCTGGCTCAGGGCATGTTTAGAAATACGAATCGCCTTTCTGTAAAGCTCAAATCACAATCATCCGTCGCATCCGTAAGTCGCCCGTCCGTCAGGCGGCCACGTGATCTTCGACCAATCGCAGGGCAACATTAATTTTTTTTTCTATCCGTCAATCCGTCTAACATATCTCAAAAATTTAACTTTCGACGGACCGACCGATGGGCCACCACCTTCTGAAGATATTCCGTACATCCGAGTACGCACTTTGGAATAATATTCAAGGCGGTGGATATGTGTATACTACCTTTGGTAGTAAATTCAGGCATTTAACATGTTAACAATAATATACCTCCAACTAAAGGCAGATCACGAGGTTATGTTGCCACGCTGGAATTCTGCCGTAAAGAAGGAATCACGAACGATGGATTGTTGAGAGTAAGCTTTCCAACTGACGGATAGCTGCATGATGGGCGGGCGACTGACGGGTTCGTTACAAAGTGTTAGTAATTCACGTTCTTCTGCGAAGCTATTAAACGCGCGTCCAATGTTCTAATCTACGAAAAGAACGCACACTTCAGGCGAGGGCTGTAGAGTACTTTCAGGACGTCACGCACATTAGAAACGCCATTTTCGAATACTCCAAAATGTCTAAAAATGGCCTTTTCAAGGCCTTATATCTCAAATATACGCGTCAGGTAGGCCTACACAAAATGCTACTCAAGCATCCTGCATTGAACCTTCCTATAGACTTTCCACCAATAAAGGAATAGGGTCGCCGCTGGAAGTTCCATTGGTATGGGTGTTCACGGTAAAGTGAGCACTTTTGAAAGCCCTCTCATTTGGAATAATAGTCAATAAATATATTTTATTTTATTCCTAGACGTTAACTTCTATGCGCGATGGAATACACTCACTGTGTGTATTACTTATGACTACACATAGATATTTATTTAAAAAGATGGTTAAAAGATAAAAAATGGCTAAATTAAAAAAGTAACTAGGGCCTCAAAAGTGCTCACTTTATCGTGAACAGCGTATACACGCAGAGTGACGAGAACACTGCACGCCAATTCTGAGCCTTGCGCGCGCTTAATGGCGATGGGGTACTTGCTTCGCATGGCAGTGTCGTCCTTATTGGCCTTGCGTCTCTCGGCCTGAAACGCGGAAAAGTTTCTCCAGGCAGACGGGGACGGGGGCCAATAAGCGCGAAAACCGGCTTCAGCGTGCCCGTGGAAAGCTGGGTTTACAATAAAAGAAATACGTGTTAAGAATTATGCAGCAAACGCTGATCGGACATACGGAAATACGTCTTATGTATTTTCTGTTTCTAATAATATTATGTTTTAATTCCAAATTCCAGCCAATAGAAACAGGCGACAAACCCGCCATGTTTACTTTTGCCCCTAACGAAACATCGTATAAAACAAACATATCGAAGCAGATAATATTGAAAAGCCATTTTATATCAGGGAAGCTAATTTTTGCAAACAAATATAATCGTAAACATGTGCACACGCAAGCATCTTTTCAATATTTGTTATACTTGCATTATTGTGCATAACAGTTTCTCGCCAACAAGACCGACTGCTCTGTTCTGAGTGGTCGTTGCCTAGCAAGTTTCACTTAAGATATAAAATATAACTATTTTTTTAACGCTTAAGGAAATCCCAAAACGCACGCGACCAGCTAAATTCTATTGTAAACCCATACATATGATAGCACACTTTCGTTTCTTCTGCACGCGTCTTAACGCGTAATTGAACGCTTAATTTTTCTATTGTAAACCGAGCTTGACGTCTGTAGTCGTGAACTTCTGAAACGTAGGAATTCAGGGGTCCCGCCGCAGAAACCAGCCATCTCTATTTGGTCGCCGTCCCCACTTCACGGTGCATCCTTCAGCGCGGTCGATTGTGGAGAATGAATCTCCAAGGATAATGAGCGCGCATTGTCGCGGCAGGTCTGGAAGTGTCAGATACGGGCTCGTCAGTGGCTCCAAGGGGCGAGAAGCACGCATGTTTCCTGGGATCGGGCGGGGGGGGGGGGGGAGGGATCACGAGGGGGATGGGGGTGAAGTCTGGGATCTGCCGCGGTCGTGAAGCGGAAAGGCGAAATGGTTTCCGAACTCGCTCGTGTACTTCCTCCCTTCGCAGTATCTCCGTCCGGACAGAAAAGGGGTGGTCGGGAGGTAGACGTTACGAGGGTTCCGGATCCACCTCTCACCCTTCCACCAAACCCCCCCCCCCCTTTTTCGCAACCCCCACTCCTCACTCAACCCTCGGGCGATCGGGAATAAAATGTAAAGTGGCGCCCGGCAGTCTGGCGCGGACGATAACCGTAACCCTGCGGCGCGATAATCCTCGCTGAACGAGCGGCAGTGGCCGGAATGACGTCATTTTCGCACTCGCCTCCAAACCCCTCCACGAGCGGGGTAGAAAAGGGGGCGGGGCCAGGGTAATGCCGCAGTTTGGGGGGTTCGAATAGGATGAGGATGAAAGGCGACCTCTGACAGGGACGCAGGTTCCGCCACTACGGATAGCACAGGACTTGGAGGGAACGTGCGACAGGTACTTTGTCGCGTTTGTTCAGACGGTTAGCACCTTCATCCAACAGTTTTCTTGCAATAGGTACGTGCATCACTTCCTCTCTCTCTCTGTCTCCGTCCCATCCATCTGTCTCTCCATCTCGTTTTCCATTTCTCCGTCTCTCTCTCTCTACGTCTCTGTCTCATCCATCTGTCTATCCTCTCTCTCTCCGTTTCACCATCGTTCTCTGTTTCTCTCTCTCTCCGTTTCACCATCTTTCTCTGTTTCTCTCTCTCTCTCCATTTATCTCTCTCCCTCTCCCTGTGTCACTCTCTACGTCTCTCTTTCTTCGTCTATCCCTGTCACTATCTGTCGTCTCTCTCTCCGACTATCTCTGCCCCTCTCTGTCGTCTCTGCATTTCTCTGTCTTGCTCTGTCTCGCTATCTCCCTCTCTGTATCTCTGTCTGTCTTTCTCTTTCTCTTTCTCTCTCTCTCTCTCTCTCTCTCTCTCTCTCTCTCTCGGATCTCTCTGTTCCCTCTCTACCTCTGTCTCTATGTCTATGTCTCTCTCAATTTCACAGATAATCCGGAGATAGCCAGTGGCCGCAGAGACGAAGTGTTCAGAATACTCACCTACCACCACCGCGAACTAAGCTCGATTACCGGAAGTTGTCACTCCCACTTTTCGCACGAGGGAAACGTGTAGAACGTTGGCTGGCGCGTTTTTCTCATCCCTCCCGGAAGTTCGCCATCTACGCCATGTCTCGTTCACTATCCAGGCTGTCTGCAGCTAACGGCCATGATTTCCCATTTCGACAGCTTTTGCGAAGATTTATTTTTTTTAAACTCAAACGGGGGCAGATATTAATATCGCTTAGGCCATTTTGTTAAAATTGTTTTTAATATGTAGTCTAATTCTTCAACGCAAAAAAGTATAATTAAATTTAATTAATTAACAAACGAAATTATTGTGAATTTAATAATTAGTTAAAACTATATAGTTTGTGTTGAAAAAAATAGACCACCTAATAAAAACTATTTGTAACAAAATGACCCGAGCGATTTGACAATATCAGCTCACGTTTGGGTTTAAAAATTGAATTCTCGCAAAAGCTGTAGAAATGGATGATCATGGTCTTAGGAGCGGGATTGGTCACGAAGCGAGAGAGCGATACGGGCGACACTAACACGCACGCCTAACGCCTCATCGTTCCTAGGCTCAAGGCGGGCAGTGTTTCCGTCATAACGCTTTACTGTGCAAATTATATCTTTAACAGTGGGGTTTTATTACACGCGATGAAAGCTCACAGCTTAAACTACGCCCGTATATTTGCACTTTTCTCTTGCCGCTTAAGAAAACTGCATACACAAGCTTTAAAAATGCGATATTTGACCATTTTCACGAATTTTTTTCTCCGAGAATACACTTAATATGGCAGAAGTAAAAAAATAGAGGCATAGATAATTGTTATTTATCTTTGCTGACAAAAATACGTATTTGCAGAACATTTATTTACCGAGATACGCGTATTCACGCATACAACTATTTTACAAAAACCGCACGGGTCCATCCCACTCTTAACGTGTGTCCGGCAAGTAGGACAACTTTGCCCGTTAGTTTCCTCTTATACAGCATCCGCGACCCTCTCGTTGGGAAGTAAATTGCGTTGTTACATAGTACAGAATAAGGAAAAATCAGTTGACGTCAGATATAAAATTACAATATGTAAGTGAAAATACAAAATTTTCGGGATAAAATGAAAAAGGCGGGCATGCGATTTCACATCGCTCTGGGAAATAGGAAAGGCTCACCCTACCAGAAGCAATTAATAAAAATGTCTTACGATGGTCTGCTTATAACATATTATATATAACATATACTTATAACATATTCTAACTTATATTTACTTTAAGGTAACTTTTCGCTCATGCGGTACACATTCTACTCGGCAAACAATACTGTACATTATAAGTAAACAACTCCTTCATTGGCTAGCAAAACCAAGATGTTTGTAAACGCTGTAAGTAATGCTTTCAGTAAGTAGGCAGTCGCAATGGTTTCACATCCGTCGGTGGGGAGGCAGGGTAGGAAGCCCACCCGGGGAGGGGCGGGGGGCCTATGGCTGCGTCAACCTGTGTTAGAAGCTACGATGGTAGTGCTTTCTTCACCGAAGCTGGCCTAGCTGCAGGCAGTAGGCGTCGTGTAGTTTACAGTAACTAGATCGATGCATGGGCATTTGGCAAGTTCCCGCGCACAACACGAATCTTATTGTTTTCATTTAATTTAGTTTTTGTGCGGAGAATGTTATACCTATTCGTGCGCGATGTACACCCTATATAAAAATTATAAAATTACCGTGTGAGACTGATAACCGGTGGATAGAATGAGTGCAACAGAAACATATGAATGTAAGTATGGCGTGTGTGTGTGTGTGGATTACGAGTGAAACATTTTTCCAGCAGTGCTTTCACTTTTCAAGAAAGATGTGACATCATAAAAAGAGGGTAGGCCGACACCTGAACTTACGATCACGACAACACGCAAGAAAGGTAATTTTGTACGTAATTTCCAAAAAAAAATGTTTATCAGAAACACTCGTAGTTAGCTGGATGTAACAGCATAAACAAAATTGTTTTGCTGGCCCTGTTTATTGTTGTTTACAAAGGATGTTAACACGTGGACTGCAGCTGGGTATTGTGACCTTATAACAATCTGTGCAATGCTGTTCAAAAACACGAGCGTTCTGAAGTTCACATAAATTCGTTTTGGTCTCTTAAGGAATTTAGTAAAAATAGAGTTAACTGCTTTCCATCTTTACACAAACGAATAATCATTTTTCCTGTCTACACTTCTGTACAAAAAAAATAGCTCTGTATGTAAATGCCTCACTGTCGACTATTGAATTTGAGTGGACAAGGTTCCGGGTTTGATGACCGTATCTTTATAATATTATAATAACTGGCAGTCCTCTTCTCACAAAAATTCTACTTTTTTTCGCAGAAAATGTTACGAGATCAGTCGCGCGCAAAGTTCGCTCCAAAATAACTGTATACCTTTCTGTAGTATCTTTCAGTGACAAGACAGCTCGGAGCTACTGCGACACACGTCTGACCTGCACCAAGTCCTGCTTGCGGATCTGAGATGGATCCTACTGATATACAGACATAACTCCAATCATAGCCATGGTCTAGTGGGCCTCAGAAACAGGAGTTTATGAGAACAAGAGTCTGCATACACGGACTGAGACCAGAAAAGGGGGCTTACGCAGACTTAAAACGATGACCGCTCACTGACCGGAGTAAAGCTGCTGCTCGAAGCTGTGTACCGCAGACTGCAGCATACTGCTGGTTCGGAGGCTTAACCGCATTTCTCCCCCCATCCTTACTGGTGTCGCTGCATCTTATCAGCTCTATGGTTCTCTGGAAGCGATTTTGGTTTCAAAACCCTTATTTAAAACTTATACAAATAATATGTACCCCATTTTCATAAGTCGGCAAATTTCTGCGGCGGACTGTCAGTTCGCAAAGAAAAAAAAGGGTTTGTAGGTACCCTCTAGACTGTTAAAATAGGGACAGCCATGTTTTATGATGAAGGTACCATCTAAATATTGTTAATATAGATAGAAATACCAACATAACTATTTGCTATATTCCTGTATGTGTTTGTATTTGCTATTTTACATATAGTTCCTAAAGCAGAGCAATGCATTCCTAGTACAAAACAGAGAGTACCCCCAACAGAACACTTCAACAATATTTTGATTGTTTCCTCAACAACTATAATTGTAATGACTTAATAGAACGTGCTGCTGCTGCTACCCTCAAAGCCGATTACAGGAGTGTTCAGCGCTAGCAACAGAACATCTGTTAGGTAGTTACAATCCTGATTGTTGTGGGAACAATCCAAATATCGATTAAGTTGTGTTGGATGTACTAACTATTTTGTAATAGGAACGGATTTCAATTTTATTTTTTCTCTCACTGTTTCGCTGTTGAACTATTATGTTTTGAAGTTTGTGAATTCCCTACTGGCTTCTTTCTTGAAAAAGAGCCATGTCCGCGTTGAGAATGTTACTCAATGGAGTCGAGCTAACGAAGTGTATAACAAATAGTTTATCAGCCTCGTGTATGTGTAAAAAACATTTGTAACAGAATTTTTTATTTTTTTTTACAATTATTGTTTTTCAGTATTTCCACTTTTCTCGTTGTATTTAGAGCGAAACATACAGTTCCCAACAATGAAAACAGCGCACGACGAAGACACCATGCGGTATCAGCATAACGATATAAATCACGAGAGTATGTGCTGGTATGCACATAATCCTATGTTGGTGCATTTGCATTTGACTGTACACCCAGCTATGACACTGCAAGCACTGACCGCGACTGTAGATACCGGTGCATAAAGTCGAAGCGGCATTAATGGAAGAAACGCCAGACGAAAGCAAGCAAACATACAGAGAGAAGTAGAATGCTGGGAAGACGCCAACGTCGTCGCTTTAAACAACCGACGGATTTCAAGACAGGACTCATAATCGGGCTGAAAACCTCGGGATGTTCGCATTGTCGTATAGCCCATTGTGTGGATCGCTGTGACCATACTGCCCGATGCTGTTCGAACCAGTGGATATATGTAGACATCCACACATGAATAACAGGGTCAGGACGGACGAGGTTAACTACTAGTAGAGCGGATCGACAGATCGTTCACCAAGCGCAGATGTATCCCATTGCGACCTAGTCCACGATAGTGGCCAGTGTTGGCACTTTCGTGTGCCCACAAACCATTTCCCAATGCCTCGAGAAACGTGAATCTGTGATCCCAGCACCCATTACATATGCTACCATTAACTTTGGAAAAGCGGCAGCTCCAGTTACAGAGGTGTCAGGCAAGAATCATGTGGAATGCCACAGATTGGCGATGTGAAGTGTTGAGTGATGAGTGTCACTTCATTGTGGGGACTGATGATCAGCGCGCTCGGGTGTGGAGAGTCATTGATGAACGCCACACTCCCTCCATGGCACGGGATTTCAGGTGCGATACTCCAGAAGGATAAAGTCCGATCGCACATGGCACGGGTTACGCAGGACTGCCCCCGTCGTGTCCAAACACTGTCGTGGCCTGCTCACTCCCCTTACCTGTCGTCGATCGAACGTGTGTGGGACCAGTTGAAACGCCAGCTGGCACCATGTCTAAGTACGTGGGATTTGGAACACACCGTCCGACAATTGTTGGCCTGTCTACCTCAGGACAACATTTGGCGTCCGCTGGACTCTGTGCCAGACCGTGTTGCAGCGTGCATCGCAGCGCGAAAAAGTGCGAAGCACTCTTGATGCTTACTCGACGGCGTACCACGAATCCACATGAAATTGTCCTGCTATAAAGTTTGTGTACCATCCGACGCATTCTTCTGTGTGTGCTATTCTATTGTCCTGCAATATAAATCGTCGTCTTACTGTAGACTAGAACTCGAAACCTGGTATACCGACAGGAAGCACACTGAATGCCTCTAATATTGAGATCGTCAACTTTGACAGCGTACTGTTTGCCCACGAAGATTGAGGAATTTCAAGTGGATATCAGATTTTTATTGGTATTTTTAGAGCATGAATATGCATAACTTCAGGAGTAGTCCTTTATTAGGGAGAACTGATTATCTGTAAAACTGTTAAATGCGCTAGTCACGGTAAAGTGAGCACTTTTTGAAGCCCTTTCATTTACAAATACTAGTAAATTAGCACATTTCATTGTAGCCTTTGACGTCGACTTTCGAGTCTAGTGAAATAAATAAACTATGTTTATTACTTACGTGGCAATACTTATTTTACAAAGTGTAGGAATGATAAAAAATGACATAGTAATATAGTAACTATGGCTCACTTTACCGTAAACAGCCTATAATTATATGCATCCCTAAATTTTTCATTTTAGAGTATAAGAACAAGTTTCAGTATCAAGCAGATAACATATTTAATGACACTGCGATCCTACGATTAAAAATACCTGGATTACAGCAATTATAGTAATAGTATTACTATAGTGACTACACTCGACCAAAATTGTTACTAGCTGGCTAACCTTAAATAGGCACACTTACTATGTCGATGCGAAACGTACGTAAGCATCTATGGAGCTAGATTAAGTCAAAATACCAAAAAATAATGGAAAGAAATATTATTTCACCGATAATCGTTAACTAATATTCTAATACGTATGTTAGTTAATAATTTGATTTCTTATATTTTAAATTGATGGTTGAAATTATGTTTTCCAGATATTTGTGTTATTCAAAAATTAGGAGAGGGGAATTGGATGGAGAAACAATCGATGTTATGTGTGTATATATGTATATAAACTGTTAATTTGAATAAATATGAATATTTTAATTCTTACAATGTGAATTTAAAAAACAGGTAAAATTCATATTTTAAGATTTTAAGAAAAAATCAAAAGTCAATACTTTACTAGGATTCCTCATTTTAAGACTTTTTTTTTTTTGGGAAGTTCTCCATTTACTGTTTACATTGAATGTGAGGTCAGAGGCAGGGGAACTTTTTCAAAGTCAGATTTCAGAAGACAATTAACCACGAATGAGCAACAGAGCATCTTCCGTCCACAAAGAAGCCTGCAAGGAGAAGATGGGCGCGGCGACGCGCCATTTGGTGGAGGCGGCGGGTAAAGAAAAAGAAAAAAAAAAAAAAAAAGGCGAACCACCGCGGCACCCCCGAAGGGCAGACGCTGTCAGGTTGAGGTCACTTCCGGGCGGCGAAATCCACTCCCCTGGCGGCCGGCTGACCCATCTCGTTAGGCCGCGAAGCTTCCTCCGGGCCAGGATGGCAGACCCTGCTCGATCCTTATCAGGCCATTACAAGCTGGAGCCTTCCATAGGGAGGAGCGACGCCGCCTGAATTTTTCATCTCGCTGTTGCCCCGCCGCTCTGCGCGTGTCGCCCTGTGAGTCTACGAGCATCGGTGAGGAGGAGGAGGAGGTCGAGTCGCTACCACTTCCAGTCTCCCCTCCTGTATGCTACACAAAACTGATGGCTGGAATTTAAATATGTATATAATCTAAGTAGTAGTAGTTTAATGCCCCAATATAGGCATAATATAATCATCAATAGAATAGAATGTCAAGAAATTGACCACCAAGCTGCTAGACGAGTTAGGGTGGAATGCAGGAAAACCGCGCCACTCTCACCCAGGCAACTTGGTGTAGATAGTTGTAACACTATATAAAATTGTAATCCATAAAGGCTGTAATGAGAAAGTAAAGTATCAAAATAAAAGGAAAAATAAAGGAACAACCCATGCCCCTGTATTACCCAGAAAGGGCACAGGTACGGGGGTGATACGAAAATTGCGCAACCCACCTTGGCGGGCCACGAAAAAAAAAAAAGCTACATAGTCCCCCACCCTTCTCCTGGATCCATCGTTGCCAACTCAGCAGATTTTCCACTAGATTTGGTGAACATGAATTGCTATCTGGTAGACAAGATTGCTTTCTAGTGGTCAGTGGGCAACCTAGTGTTTTTATTTTTAATTTCCTGTGGAACATAGCGAACGGATTTCTGGAAATGTATATAGTTCAGTTGTTGGAAACATTTATATCATATTTATGTAATTTATATGCATGAATTAATGGCATTGCGTCATTGTTTATTTTTTAATGCTGTCGCTGTGATTCTTATAAGCTTTGCCACAACAAATTTTGTAGAGTGAGTGAGTGAAGAGATTTGGACAGCTCTTAACAGCAAGGTCTTGAGAGCCGATGAGGGTGATGTGAGTATGGAGCAGCGCCGGAATGAAAGTGCGGGGAAACGGAAGATCCCCGAGAAAACCCGCCGACAAATGGCATCGCCCGGCACGATTCCCACATGCATAAATCCGGAGTGACCCGGCCGGGTATTGAACCCGAATCGCTTTGGTGGGATGCGAGCAGGCTAACCGCTCAGCCACCGTGGCCCGTATTTTTGCAGAACGATTGAATTAATGTGTCCACAAAAATAACTTTAAAATGTCTCATAATTTTGATTAAAATTAAGAAATTTGTTTTTAATTGAAGACTGAATATTCTCATACTGTAATCTAGTGGGTTTTGGTGGGTTTCCGTCCGAGGCCTAGTGGAATTCTCTGTCTAGGTATTGGCAACACAGTCTGGGTCATTTCGCAACACGTCGGGACAGAAGCACCTCTTCGAACACATTCGCCTCCCCGAGTATCTCGCCACAAGTCTGCAATGCAACAGCTCTTTCGCCCCCAGAGGATAAAACAGGAAAATAAAACAAACTGTTTCTCGCTGGTAAAAGTAAAACATTTGTATTCCTACATGAACTAGCCATGACTGACTAAAATATTATTTTAATTAACCTTTAAAACCAAATATGTTTTAATAGCAATTTTTTTACATATATACTGATTGGTATATTTGTATTAACGTCAGCAGGTATTAGGGAAATTAGTTCCATACCATCTTTTTAATTATGTATAGTTTATACTGGTAGGCAATTAAGTTGGTTTATCTTTATTTTATATAAACGAGAATAATAATTTGTTTAGTAAATGCAGATCTAAGTGTGCATTGAACGATGCGTTGAAAGTGATTAGTCTCCCGTTATAGGCTGTTCACGGTAAAATGGCAACTCGTGAAAGCACTGCTTAAGATCTACTTGCATACACGTTGTGTATTCCTCGCCAAATGTAAAATTAACATTGTTATGTGCTTCATCACTTTATTCATGCGTCGGTAAAATGAAACTGTGAACATATTAATAAAGTAAATACTTTACTAATCTGCTTATTTTTACACTTAGATGCATTAAAAAAAAACAAAGTGAAAGAATAAATTTTAAGCTATCGTAAATTGTTACCTAACACTTTTTATTCGACGTTTAAGAGATGGAACTACTTGCCATCCATCGTTACCAACTTTACTGAGAGAATGTCACTCATTGCGCTCATAAAATATATGCATGCAGGGCAGTGACTTTTTCTAAGATTCATTTCTAAAGGGCTCGCTTTATCGGGAACAGCCTTTGCATGTTTTTAATAATATTCTAAACAGTATTAAATCAAGAATGACGAAGCACGAACTTTATTGTTAAGTACTATGTGGTGGAGCTATAAAGAGGCGAAGTAGCTGCTCTTACTAAGAACTACAGCCGTTTACAAAGGCAAAATGGTGACACACTCCAGCAAAATGTTGGAACACCATTCGCCAACCAGCGAATGCTAACCTAGTCGCTAGCTGGCAGCCCACCCAATAGGGGACCTCATACAACATGTAGTGGCCATTCAGACACAAGACCCATTCCCAGATCCTCGTGCAGCCAATCGGAGAACTTGTATGCCCGCGTCAGAAGAACCACCACTCTATTTCGCCTCTGTATAAATATCTACTCTGTGGGTCCACGAAGCGGGCGCATCTGTATAATGGTGACTCATTATGGGCATCCCCAGTTACTTGCGGGCTACGAGGATTCGGCGCTTTCATCTACCTCCCGACTGACTATTCCCGGACATACCAAAATTGAGCTTCCTTTATATTTTTAGCAAAACATAAACAAAGATATTTTACTTTATGCTTTTGAAATAACTGTCATGTTACATTTACATTCCAGTATTTTTTTTTTTTTTTTTTTTTTTACCGAAAATTAAAACTTTTCCAGTTAAACTCATGCACTGAATTGATGAATTATTACACACAACATATAGCAGCACGCTGACTACACTTCAACCTATCACCCCTTATAAATAGTGCAATTTCAGCTCTCTCAGCACAACCTATACTTTAAAAACAAACTAATGTGGCTGCTGCCTGTTGGCTAAATCGGCAGCTCGCCTGGTGACAAAATCGTTATTTAATACACTAGCGCCACCTAGGTGTTGAAAATATACACAAATGACAAACGAAAAAACAAGATGGCGTGTTGAGCATAGGCAAGAGAGAACGACAGCTGGCCTGACGGCTAAATCGAGAAACTATCACTGCCTTGCTGGTAATTTGGCAATTAAAATTACCAGCGGCAACTAGGTATTGAAAATGTAAACAAATGACAAACGAGAAAACCAATATGACTGCGTACGGCGGAACGAGCAAAGGTGAGGTAGCAAGGGGTCGAACGAATATAAGTAATTGATTGTGGGGGCGGGGAGGGTAGAGTGAAAGTGAATAATTGACCGACTAATTGGTAAAGCGAACGTAATTAGCCAATGAGAACCATTAGTGTGGGTGGTGCGAATGCATCCAATTGGTAGAACGAATGGGAGTTATTGGCCAATGAAAATCATTGGTGGGGGTGGAGGCCTGCCGACTAAACAGCCATTAGCAATTGGTTGTGGTGGTCAGTCATCTGCTGGGCGTGGTGCTGGGGGGACCTCCGAAATGTGAATTTTTTAAAAATAATTTTTTTAATAACACATGTTTAATAGTAAATTTGTTAATGATTTTATTAATAATAGTTATATATTTTAAAATCACTTTTAAATAAATTTTTTATAAATATTTGTATAAATGTTTGGGATTTTTAAATTTTTTAAATAGGTTTTCAAGGTCAAAAGTAACCGTGGTCGGGGTGAAAGGTCAAAATCAAGGTCACCGACATCTAAAATGGCGGACAATATAACCGTCGAGGGACATGAATGACAGAGCATGAACAGCTCCGTGCTCCGGCGCCAGACGCCAATGGCCCTAAACATAAACAATTCTACTATTGGGCTCTGTGGTGTTATGGCTAGTATGCGGTTCCTATTCTGTGCACAGAACAGAAGTATTAATCACTACGTGTACTGCCCTCTATCACTTTCAGTGCCACATGCGCATATGGTGTTTTTACGTCGCCGCTTTAGTGGTGAACATTTTTCATTTTCCACGTGCGTGTGTAGTCGATTATCATCTGTTGCTGTTGTGCACGGAAACCAATTTTTTATTTTATTGTTCTTTTTGACACCAACGCCTAATGCTCTGCAGCTAACCTCCTTGAGGTAGGGCTATGTTTTACATACTAAAGCTAGTCTAACTTGCTCGTTTAGTAAATCTCATTTTTAATTGAATATAATATATTTAATGGGTTTATTATTTATTTATTTCTTCTTGGTCTTTTTCAATATCGAATTTTAAAGTCGTAACGACACGTGCACAGTGGTAAAGAAAGAAATTAAAATTTTGATAAACTTTGGTAATCCTACGTCATTAATAATTATTTTCTCGTTTAACTATATAATTTAAGAGTCAAATTCGGTATCACTAAAATCAAAATATTCATAACTTCAATATTATAAATGTGATGCTCCACTACGTCTTATTTGCAAAGCAATTTTTTCCCAATTGCCCGAGGAATTCTTTGGAAACTATTATTGTTACATATATTTTTGTAACACTACAAATAAATTAGAGCAAACTTCACAAAATTTTAGTGTGCGATGTGTAAAACAAGCGATGCATTTAAACAAGTGTTTTAGACCTCGAGTTTATACTAAACATTGACTGACTAACTGAAGAAATTAGGACGACTCTTAACATCGAGGTCTGGAGAGCCGATGAGGGTGACCGGCGAGTATGGAGCAGCACCGGAGCGAAAGTGCATTGAGCTAAATAAACTATTTTGAATGTTTCCAAAAGTAATGTTTTGTAATCACACAGTATTTCAGCTGTAGAGGTACAAGAAAACCTCGCCTGCTAGTTTCCAAACAATTGTTTGTAAAAAGTACACAAATTTTTTACTGCATGGGAATCGTATCCAGGAACCTTTTTACTGTACACCGTCTCTGTTAAACTACACCACGGAGATCGTCTCACGAAACTGTTTTCGTGGCTAATAATAATAATATTGTTGGTATAATAGACACATTAACAATGTTTAAAAATGTGTATTTTTCGGCATAGCTCTCGTACTTCGACATCGGTAAACCTATTATTACGAACACAATTTTACTTGATTTGTGTGCCAAGCCTGGCCGTCTATTCCAAGCTTATCGTTGCATCTTTTAAGGAGTTCCAAAAATAATAGTTGTTTCGATCGCGTAGTTAGCGACCCAAAAGATCGCGTGTCGGTGAAGTATACTGCAAGAGTATTATCGATAAGTCGTTCGTGCAGTTTCTCGGTTTTTCGATTTTCTCCTCAATATTAGGGAACCACGCACCACCACCCCCCTCCCCTTATCCTCCTCAGGCCTCTTTCCAACGTCACGAAACTTCACAGTGTTAACGTAACTACTGCTTATGTTGTACATATACGGCGGGAGAAAGGGCAATATTTTCGAGGAAAGTGCATTCCACAATAGAAAAAGAAACAACTACAGAATTCTACGTTAATTTTTTTGCGAGCACGTGGAGGTATACACTCATAGTCGTGATAAAATCTCGTGCTAACTTGTTAAAAGTAATAGCTACGAATATAGTAAACATTGCATAACAACATTACTGGTGGGTGATAGATGTTACATATATGCAAGCCTATGATAAAATTATGGGGGGGGGGGGGGGAGGAGTCCGACACAGGTACCTTTATAGCGAAAGATTAAAGAAACCTTGTGTAAGTGTAAATAACCTCACGCACAAAATAATTGAAAACTTCCATAATATGAAATAAACCAGGTAGTCTCTCATAGCCAAAGGGAAGCCACTTCGCTCCTCGCAGTACCTCGAAGCACAGAACTTGACAAAAGTGGAAAATTCCGGGCGGTCCCAGGTCCTCGTTTGTGAAAAGGGATATCTGCTTTCCTGGAAAGACGTAGTTCGTGGCCAATCACGACAGTGGCGCAAGGTAGAGGTGTTCGAATAATGTGGCCTGGGTTCGGCACGTAGTGCTTGATACTATACTAAAATTCCTCGAGTTCGAGATCAAATTCAAATTCCCTTCCGCGCAGAGGGGATTCTATTTCCCTTCATTGTATGGATTGTTTATTTAGAACTGATATCTCTTTTTATTTTTAGTATTTACGCGTGTAAATGCAATCACTCCTAATTAAAAGGCCCAGTCAACTAATTAATTGTTTGCTGCTGGTAAATTTTATATATGCCACAATTGCAAGATACGTTAGTCCAGAGAAAATAATTGTAATTTAAAAAAAGCACAAAACGTATTTTCTATATACAGTCGCCACTGTGACGTGACTACGTCTTTATTTTTGCAACCATAGTGGGAGGAAATCAAGAAATGATGACAAAATCGGGGGATACAGTTTGGTATTGCAGCTCCGAATCTATCTTCTTCATTCGATAGCAACACTCGACTGACAAAAGGATCAAAGAAAATGTTATGTTGAGTGAAAACTGCGAAGCATCGCGCGTGAAAGAGAAAAAGAAGAAAAAAAAAAGGAGGTGGGGGGGGGGGGGCGCAATTTTCAGTTCGTCTCATAACTTCCGCGTAGTATCACTTTTGACTAGGAGAAAATACGACGCTCGTTTAAGTTTTGAATCGACAGCTCTCGTCAAGATCAATCTATTTGTGTGACGTGGTCACGGTGAAATTGTATGCGTTTAATGCAAAAAATTAAGAAATCTTAATGCAATGTCGGCCTATACTCGTCAAAAAGCCAAGCGGAAATACAGAAATCGTGTACAGTTGGAAAGAGCATCTCAAAAGCAACCCAGTGATGCCCATAAAACCCCATATGATCGAGTGAAGCGGTGCCGGGAACGTAAAATAAACATCAAGGCGCCCGAGCGCGTCAACTTATAGACGTATTCACGCAAAACAAACGGCCGTGTCCCCAACACAGCCAAACCCAATTTTTATTGCATACGTCTTTTGGCTTCCCTCTTGAAATGCGTCAGCACAAGTTTACTAGCTGTCTGGTTATTTAAATGAGAATTTTAATACACGCCGTCATGTGTTGATGTTAGCTTCCCGTATCATCTCGCAGCATACACGTGCGGTGTTATTGAAATATCGTTTCGCATTCGTCAGAAATTACAATAAAGTGAACATAAGAATATACACACACGAAAATTTTTTCACGCTTTTGAAAGACTAAGACCTGAATGCAAACGTACGCCTATAAACTGCGGATCGCCTGACAACAGGAAGTTTGTTTATAAATCTATACTATAGTCCCTTAATGGCAACTTCCAACTTTTGCAAAGCCGTGCTAAAGTTACTCCTTCAGGCTATTCCTCCGCCTCGTGCAAACTCACTTTAACAACACTTTTCACTATAACCATTTTTACAAGGTATTACCAACACACCTCTTATCACGGTTTGTATTAATATTTATTACAAATGAAACATTTTAATTTATTGATAAAACATGGGCCTAAGTCAAACCGTGATTTATTAATAAAAAAAACAACTTTATATTAACAAAGGAATTGTGAAAAGCTTGTGATACATGATAAACAACAAAAAATCAAACAAGGGGCGATTTTTCAAAAATTTGTTTCAAGAACTGTTACGGCACTGCTAAAAGACTATAATATATTAAAGAATTCCCGTTTCAGCATTTCAGTGAACAGTAGAGAGAAAACATAAGGTAGAAACAATAGTTTGATATCATATGTAAAGGCTGTTCACGATAAAGTGAGCACTTTTGAAATCAACCTTAGAAAAAAGTCACTGCCCCTGTCTGCATATATTTTAACTGGCACACTAACTGGCATGCGCCCAGTAAAGTTGGTAACGATGAAGGGAAAGTAGTTCGGTATCTTAACTTCGTATAAAAAGTGATAGATGACCATTTGTGATAAGTTAAATTATTCCTTGCGCTTTTTGCATTTTTAAAGCATAAAAGTGCAAAAATAAGCAAATAATTTTACACTTTCATTTGACCGACGCGTGACTACAGTGATGAGGCCCATGGCACTGTTAATTTTACATGAGGCGGAAGTTTACGCAACGTGCATGTAAGTATATCTTAAGCAGGGCTTTCAAAAGTGCTCACTGTACAGTGAACAGCCTATAAAGTCTGGCGTTCTCGTAAGAAAAGAAGCCATGCCTCTGCACGCTGTTACGAACTTAACTTTTTAGTCTTCTTCGCACATGAAAGGGGTTAATTTAGGTATGCGAGAGACGTATAACAACAAGGCACTTACAATGACAGATACTGAAATGTTACACTCGGGAGAACACTATTGGCTGACATG
The DNA here is from genome assembly GCA_029891345.1 of Dryococelus australis. Lineage (NCBI taxonomy): Eukaryota > Metazoa > Arthropoda > Insecta > Phasmatodea > Phasmatidae > Dryococelus > Dryococelus australis. The sequence goes on along the minus strand of CM056995.1, from coordinate 322,332,429 downwards.
AGATTATATTACCATAATTTACATTATTTTTATGTTTAACTCACGCCTCGATTGGTATGGACTAAATTGGACAGTCCCGGCCTTAACATGATGCTGGAGGCTGTGTCTAGTATCGGCTTGCGACGACCGGATACACCCAGTTTGTGATATTCCATGGCTGCTGGTCTGACGTGGAAAGACGATGCGCAGCGCCTCGTGTCGGCCTATATCGGCGCGTTATTTGGTAAGCCGCCCCTGTTTACTGGCTGGTGGTGGGGGTTTTTGCAGTCGGCCCTTTTTGCAATAGTTGATGCAATTTATGGTGTCCTGATTTATTCCGAAGGTGTGAGGCCGGGTTCAGACGGGGATGTTACATAAGGCTCTCCCATGCAATCATAATAACACGTCCTATACACTCAAAAAATATTTTTTGTACTTTTACAAGGAAAATCCTTGGAAACCCAGTTACCAAGAAAATCCTTTGTGAAACTACAAAGAGTTTTCTTGAAAAATGTGCAAGGCATTTCTTTGTAATATTACAAATGGTAGTCTTATATTAAAACTGACACTATTTTGAACTGTAAATAAAATAACATTAATTTTCTTCTAAAAAAGAAATGTAATTAATCAGTAGCAGAGAACTAAAAAAATATTAAAAACATAATTTACAAAAAAGAATTATACCTCGCCGGCAAGGGGATTAGAACTCTCACACTTTGGTATACTAGACCGCACCTTTATCCACAAGACCAACTTTACTGACATTTATGTATATTTTAATTATAAATATACGAACAAGTTTATACAAAATAATATTTAAGTTATACGGTCAAGAAGCTCAGGTATTTTTTAAATATTTTTTTATTAAGATTTCAGTAGTTGAGTTAAGAGATTTGGACGCCTCTTAACAACGGGGTATTAAGAGTCGTTTTCAGAGTTGTGTTTAGCTAGGAAACATTAACATTTATGAATAATGCGGTCACGTTTCACTGAACTCTTCGTTTTATTATTATTACTTGATTTGTTTTAAGTGCTTTGCGTAATCCAAACTTGCAATGCATTTCTTTTTACACCAATAGTTTTTGCACAAACATCGTTATGCGGTTTTAAGTTGTTGAGTGTCCGCCATTTTGCTAAAGCTCGTGGATACGGCTCAGTATAGTACAAACATTACGTAAGGTCTGTTACAAACACGGACCTTGTAATTTAACAAAAATAAACCTTTGTACAGTTACAAACATTTGTAAAATTACAAAGAATTTCTCAGTAAAAATTAATTATTTTTTAAAATTATATTGTTTCTAATTTTTGCATAAAAAAATGGAAACTAGGTATGAAAATAGTTTTAAAAATGTAGAAGACCAAATTTTGTACATTTTGCAACAACATATTATGAATTAACAACTTGTATTTTTTTGTAGTCACAGTGCTTACAAATAAAAATTCTCAACATGACCTATGCAGTAATATAAAAAAAACTCGAGATATTGAAACTCAGGCATTACAATGCTTTATAATATTATCCTCTAACAAACTATTTTATTTATTAGTGATACAAAGTATCTTGTCTTGAAAAATTGGTCCGTATGTTTTCACTACGGAATATATCAAGTGATAAAAAATTTTTCAAGGAATATCCGCTACAACAGTTCTGTACGAAGCGAACACGTGGATGTCACGACGACGCCACAGAGGAAATACAAGAGAAACAAACTTGCACATCAGTACAAAGTAGCGGTACGAAGGTCACTACAGGGTTTTTTCTCCGAGACTTGGTATTGCATATTCCGCACAATTAATATCAAAAGTCGTGCGCGGATCGCGCCGAGATCCGTGTAAAAATTGTGCAATGCAGAACCTCAGAGCTTTACAGCGGTACGTGCAATATTAAATGCACGCATACTTTTGACGTACAAACAAAATAAAATCAATAAATAAATCAATAAATAAATCAACAAATAAATCAACATATATATATATATATATATATATATATATATATATACTCCCAGTTTTTATGCTTGACTCATTTTTGCGTGTGACAATAATACACAATGTGAGATCATTTCTGTTCTTCGAATGATTTTTGAACTTCAGCGAATGACACAAGAACAGTTATTAACAACAGGTATTTGAAGTACCAAAATTTTCCAACAAGAAATAAGTTAAGGTTTTTTTTTTTTTTGCAAATAAATGAGGAACAAAGAACAGGAGGAATAACTAACCGAACAATTCGTACGGTATACACATAAAAAAGCCTTATGTTACTGCAAAAAAATTATATTAATGCATTTCTTTAATCAATTATGTTGTAGTATCATTAATAATGTTGTGACAGCGTTATTTAATGTTAAACATTTACAAGTCTTGTATTAGGCTACTGTAATGCAAACATACTGTTGGAGAGTAAATGCTAACAAAGACTATACGTAATGTTGCCGCAAATAAAAGTTGTATTAAGCTAAACTTAATAGGAATAACGAAATGTTGTGTGTTACTGCGACATTAAAGAAATGTCCAAGCAACACAAGGTTACACTGACTTGGCGTTGTGAAATTGGCGGATAGTAGGGAACAGCGATATCCTCGTAAAATGAAACCACTGTATTACAACTTTGGACCATAGTATGAGAACTAAATGTAGCTTAGATCATGTCTTAAGCCTTGCAAAGCAATTTGCGTGTGCAAAATATGCATATATTTCTAGGGCATAAAATATTACAACGAAAGAGAACTGAAATTTGTCATGTTGTCTTCAATACTTACAATAGAAACTTAGTTTGACATGGCAAGATAGCGCAGTTCGTAGGACGTCGAGTTCTGTGAATTGTAATATGTTAAACACTGATGGCGCGGGTTCGATTCCCCAACCATCTGTTTTAGATTTGTTAGTAATATTTCTATTTGTGAAGAATAATAGTGCATACTTAATTTATTTTACACGTTAATGTTTTTTTTTTTAAATAAAATACAAGAAAATTTTAACACAAATGTTAACATCAGTTCACACAATTAGTTTTGCTGCAACATAAACCCCACCTTAAAGTTCACAGTACAGAAAGTGTATAATGCTGTTACTTTATTATCTTAATGTTACATCAACATAACAAACTTAAGAGTATATTATATTAACAGCAACATTAGTTACTGATGGCTCACAGATAACAAGAAATTGATGTTACAGTAACATTAATACTGTTGACAAAAAAAAATAGACTTTTTTCTGTGTATGCATACACATGCTAAAATCTCAGACGACTTAACGAACAAGGAAGATGAACATTGAGGCGAAGATAGATATACGTGAACAATCTGGACGAAACATCTAATTTCGTTTTTGCCACTGCTGTATTATATATATATATATATAATGTGTAATATATATATATATATATATATATATATATATATATATATATATATATATATATATATATAATGTGTGTGTGTGTGTGAGCATGTGTTTCATATACACATGTATATATCGGCTGTTCACGGTAAAATTAGCACTTTTGAAAGCCCTGCTTAAGATCTACTTGTCTGCTCACCCAGCAAACACAACCTGTCGGCAAATTGTCGGCCCGATACCTATACTGCCGGCAACTGTCGTTTCAATGCCAGAAGATATCCATCTGACAACGGCGTGACGTCTTTTTTGTGACAGTATGTTTGCCGTTAGCGAAAAGACAACAGCCCACTGTATTTTTTTTTTGATAACAGATGGATATCACCTAAATTATGTCAGCGTGATATCTCACAGCCAACATGTCGCCAATAGAAAAAATTAGATTCTGGCCCGATTCCGATATAGCATCTTTATTTTTTCGGCAAGCTGGCCATCATCTTATTTTTCCGGCCCGCTAACATTTTCGAGACATGGCTATTTCTCACCATAAAGATACAAATATGATGTCTTTTTGACGACAAACTTACCCCGTGGTGTATAGGTTGGCATGCTGGACTGTCAACTCAAGGGTCTCAGGTTCGAATCCCACACTCGACAAGAAAAATATTTGCACATCATATAATGTGTTAATAAGTAAATGAATATATGTAAAGAGTAAATAACAATTACTAAAACTTTTGATCGAAAAGTAAAGGTTTTTTCATGGTTATACTGCATATTTCTGGGCATCATGCCGCTGCAGACCCGGAATTGTAATGACATCCAGCCATCGCAGGCCCGGCGTCTTGCTACTATCCATAGGGGCCGCTTCCGGCATAAGACAGCGGGCCGACATCATCTGACCGGAGATCGGCTATCTTTTAACGGCCCGATTCCGGCCCGTACTTTCCGTGTATATTTGGCATTGTGTATTCTTCCGCCCTATGTAACATTAAAATTGGCATGACCCTCACCACTTTATTTATGTGTCGGTCAAGAGGAACTGTGAAATCAGTAGAAAAAGTAAATATATTTTTTAAATCCGCTAATTATTACACAATGATGCATTAAAAAGCCAGAAAGCGGAATAAATAATTTAAATTATCACGAATGGTTACCTAACACTTTTTAATCGACGTTAAGATATGGAAATACTTTCTATCGTTACCAACTGTACTGGGCGCATGTCACTCAGTTGCACGGCAGTGACTTTTTTCTAAGGTTGATTTCAGAAGTACTCACTTCATCGTGAACAGCCTTTACACACATGTATACACAAACTACAATTACGCCGCAGAAATATTTGAGATAAACGAACATAGCCAAAACGCTTTAATAACTGAATAACTTAATGAACGAGTAACGGCATCTATACCAGATATGGAAGAAACATTATATTCAGGGAAAAGGGTGAGATTGATAGAGTGGTAAATACGCTTGCGTTGGCGATCTTGTACATGACAATCTTTGACTGTCTACCTTGGGAACCAAGTAGAAAACTTCTGCCAGTGAAGAAACATCTTAACTCTGTAAACTTTTTACGACGTTGTTGTTAAGAAAGCTGGCGTTATCGTCTAGTGCCTCTTACTGATTCCAAACGAGTTCAAATTCTTTGACTTTGGATAATTCACAGAATCATTTGCTGTGCCTTAGCACAGGGGCATTTTCAATTTAAAAAAAAAAAAAAAATTCAAAACACGTAGTCGTAAGGTTTTTCATTATGGTAAATCCGAGATTTCTTCTGAAGCTGTATGATAGTTTATCGGTCCCCTTTGCAAACCTTGCTTTGTTTTCTCTTCTTGCATGTTCTCCATCGTTTTTCCGCATGTTGGAAACTAACGCTGCATTTGAACGACGCATCAACGAAGCGACACTTTTATATTGCCAGGAACATACATTTGTTACAACTGCACCAATGCTTGATCCGATTCGAAGTAAACAAAAGAAACCAATTTCAGTAGATACATATTTAAGCATTTTACTTTTTAAACTATATTTGTCCATTTCGCCAAAAAAAAAAAAAAAAAAGAAAAAAAAAAGTAAATAATTTAATTTCTATTCTGATTAAAATAATTTAAGATATTCCTACTGAATAGTATGTAATGATGGTAATAATACTTAGAGCAGACTGTTTCGCCACATGGGGGAAAAATACTATTTTATGCTACTGTAAGTAATACTCCCGTGGCCTATGAAATGGAATTAAACGCCATTCACAGTTCACTGAGAACTTTTAAAAGCCCTGCTAAATAAATATCTTCTTGTATGCACACGGCGTAACTATCCACAGTACGTAAAATAAACATTGACATAATCCTGATCACTTTATCCATGCGTTAATCGAGCGAAACTATTAAATTAATGGAAAAATAAATATTTATCAAACTTGCTACTTCTTACACGTAAAAGCATTTAAAAAAAACACGAAGAAAATGATTCATTTTAGTATTTAAAAATGTCTAACTTAACACTTTTAATTCAACGTTATGATATGGAAATACGTCATTACCAACTTTCAAGTTGCACGCTACTCAGTTGAAATGCATGCACACCGAGAAAAAAGATTTTGTTGAATCAAACAAGATTTGTTTGGTGCAACCGAATTATTTGTTTGTATAGAGATAATGAAATATTTTGTTGCTGAAACGAAATTAATTTGTTGTTCTCATTTGGTTGCGCCACAAACTGTAAGATTTAGCTGGTGCAACTAAAGATTTGTTTGGCTACACGCACATTAAACAGTTTGGGCCGATATAAAGATGATTGCAAGTTCGAGCGAGTTTCGAACCTAGCTCACCTGCGTCCGAGCGCTACGCCTTAGTAATATCACCTAATGTGACTACTGGTGGCGCTGGAAAGCTTTTAAACACGCATACTGCTAACATTGGGTAACGCGTGCAAACAAATAATTCAAGTTTTACAGCTTTACTTGTCGGTTTCTTGTAGCAACGTTTTTTAAATGTGTTTATACGACTGTTAAGCATCAATATATGCACTAAAAAACACGGTTACTATCCTAACTGTCATAAAAAATGCAAACAAACTCTCGAGCTGTATTTTCGAACGAAGGCAGTCAAATGAGTGGCCAAAAGAATGTATATTCCGTTGAGTCAACAAAATGTTCAGTTGATAGACGAAATTTTTTTCCCAACACACATATTTTGTTTATTTAAACTGCAATGAAATGACGTAACGCTAAGCGGACACAGCACATGGGAGACGTTAAAGGCCCGACGTTGGGATAGCCAATTATTTCTACGCTCTTACAGTAATTGATATCATTATTACATTTGCCCCACGTAAGGATGTCTATTAATTTTCTAACATAATACAAGGAAACTCGTTGAAGAAAGCTTAAGAAAAAATAATTAAAGGAATAATGGAATATCTCAATCATATCTCACATGTAGCATATTAAACACCTTTTCAACAGAGGACATATAATATTTAAGGATACTGCTGTCAGTTAACAAAGAAAAATTTTAACTAAAAAAATATATTCTGTGATAAAATAAACAATTGATTTTCCCAAAATAATCACATAATAGTTCTTATTAACTACGAGCATATTATTTTACTACCAAAATTAACTGAAGAATAATCTGAACAGTTTTATGAAGGCAACCAGGCTTAGTTCATCAGTAGAGTTTAAGAATTATTCTAAATTGATCTTCGTAATTTATTACCACATACTCGGACCATTGGACTTGCCATATTATTAAATTCCATATACAACTTCAAGGCTAGTAATGTGTTGACTGGTTAAATAGCAAAGAAAAGCCTTACTTTAAGAATTCTGCAGATATTAAGGTAAAATAGCTGATATGCCAAACTGTCTCAGAACACCAACTGGGAAATGCATAATGAATAATCCTCCTGCAGTTAGATATTCTCCGGTGTGTTTAGCAGATATACTTAATACTGCTTAGCCTCAATACTGAAACATCTTCATAAAATTCATTTAACATCAGACACATTAGTCATACATACCATTTCAGCATGGAGGCCATTTGTTCCATCTTTAGAATTTTTTTGTACAACATAAAATTTTCAGTCAAGTCCTTCCTAACAATCAAAAACACATCTGCACTGTCACATTCCAAAACCACTAAGTTTGTTTTCTGCTGGGCACACTTTCATATATCTTACCAATGGGAAACTGTCAACCTTGTAGAGTGCGGATAGAAGTTGCAGTATGTTTTTGACATAGATAAATAAATTAATTTTAAATAAATTTCAATATGTGAAAATACATTTTGATTAATGTTACATATAAACGAATTTAAATTAAATCATTTAAATTAAAATAATAACATATGTTCACAATATTTGAATAACCATAAATTGTGTGTGTAGAAATTTAGAAATAATGAAGGGTCGTGTGGAGACTCCCTGTAAGGAAACAGCTTACAAAACAAATATTTTGTCAGACGAACAAAATTAATTTTGTTGCTTTTCAAATTTTGTTTACTCAACAATATATTTTGTTAGGGCAACTAAATATATGTTTGGTCCAATAAAAACAAATATTTTGAACGATTTTATCTCAGTGCATGTGTATAGGCAGTGACATTTCTCAGAAGTTAATTTCAAAAGAGCTCACTTCACCGTGAACAGCCTTTCTTTTCCATTGTTAACTGCCAAAATCAACTTAAGGGTCCCAGTCAGTTTTCACGTAGGAGCGCACGACGTTACAGGACAGGATTTATTTATTTTTCGCTTGAGAGTAGATTTTCAGAACTGATCAATTAGCCGTAAACCTTCTGTAGTTCACCCACCATCCCCTCCGTCGCGGCTCCAGCCATTCAGAATGCGGTTCGCGAGATGGTATCTGCAGTGGCTCATTAGCCTCGCCCGACGACCCTACATCCACTCCCGGCAGGCGACTTGACCCGAGGGCGACTCGGTACCTGGAGTATTACTCGGCCGTGGAACGCGCCGTTACACCGAACTCGGTGCCCTGGGTTACGACTACGTCGTCGAGACAGTATTACTAGGGGCAGTGCACAACAGAGGTTACCTTTCGTTTCACACGTATTCTACGAAAACACGAAGCACATTGCTGAAAAGCTGATCACGGTAAACTGAGCACTTTTGAAAGCTCTTTAGCGTATTGTGTGTTCTTCCGCCATATGTGAATGGGCCTGGTTACTTTATTCACGAATCGGTCAAGAGGAATTGTACAATTATTAAAAATGTAAATAAGTAGATCCAGGCAGGTTTCACAGTGTGGCGGTGGTTTGCACATTGAGGCGTAATCGGTCGGAAATGGAGAAATTCCTGCCATATTGAAAAGTCATTCCTGCCTGCCATCTTGGTATCGCCGACCCCTGTCTACCCAGGACAATTGTCGACCATTTCGGAGGCCAGCACCTTTCCGGTGGGGCATCAAGGCATCGCGAACGATCGGATCTCATGTAACACTGCCGCCCGCGACGTCAAATATGCTCCATGCTAACTAATAATCATAGTTGGCTGTAATTTCCGAACCATTTAAGTTAAAGTTGCCAAATTCATAACATTGACATCAACCACGACTAGGAGAAGGGTCGTGGGGACAAATATGCCCCATGCCAATGTATAAGCATAGTTGGCTGTAATTTACGAAGCATTTGAGATATAACTATCAAAAAATCATAATACTGCATAACCCCTAATGACGAGAAGGGACGTGCGGACATATGTCGACCTGCATATCCCCCCATTTTTACTCACCTCTGCCTTTCCTGTCCCCTCGATGCCACCACTTGGCCACACACACACTTCCACACATGTTCCCCCCACCCTCGGCACTACGACCTTCCTCTCATGCCCACAACCTCTCTCTTTCTATCCCTTGTCCTCCCCTCTACCATCCTACATTACAGCTGATCATATATCTTCGAGCAATCGCCACTGCCCTACCAGCGACTCACTGTGCGCCGACTCCCTGAGCACTTGTGTAACAGCATACTTACTTCCAGACAGTCGGTCGGTACCACCGACCTTGCACCCGTGAGCCGTGTACCGAGACGTCAATGTATGCATTTACATACATAATGAGATGTCACTCGCAATGAATTCACAGTCATTGCTAGACAGCCGAATCCTCATACATACAATAACATATGCTAGAATGATAATCATCCTTTTACAATAGCTAATAATCCCCTACCTTAACTGGTGTAGCAATGAATACACGTAGGCCATGAGTGTATCTCACCATCGTCATTTTCTTCGTCAATGATGTGACCTCGCTGGAAGTGGAGACCACAATGACCACCAGTCCTACCTTTCCATACACTATAGATAGTGACTAAGTACTGCATCCCCCGTCAACTCCCCCCTCGGCAACATGCTTACCAGTATTGAAAGGAAACAATGCATGTAATCTGAACCTAATGTCAAGGTATCGCAGGTTCAATTCTCGTAGAGTGAAAATAATAATAATACAAGTCCATATAAAAGTTGTAATTCTGTATACAACAGTGCTGGTAATTACACAGTCCCCGACCTTCACTCACATACCAACCCCATCACACACACATAATTAGAGATAGTCATATGCATTGTTCTTTATGCTACTCACGTCGTCCACTAGAGTACACGAAAGGAAAAAAATACCAACCCAAATCCCTGCACCTGACTTTTTTTCTTATGCCCTACTCGAATAATTAAGGTATTATAGTTTTGATTTGCGTTGAGAGCACATACTAACATCTGCGGACATTCGTCGTCGGTCCCACTGCCCATGAAGAGACTAGTATGATGGCCATACTCTATCTCAGACCTGCAATTACAGACAATCATACTATGTCGCCGACACGTACTCATGTACCAACCTTTTTTTTTCTTTTTGCAATTAGAGACGGCGATACACCACAAATTTAGCTGTAATTCCCAAAAACTTTTGAGATGCAACTAGCAAAAAAATCATTACATGAGCTTACACACTCAACAGTATCTCTGTCCTGCACTCGTGTACTGACGCATGTGATAATAACAGGGAGCATCAGGGAGGGGGTCAGGGAGGAGTCGCCCTGCTCTGTAATATAAGCCACACACACAATGTATATGATGCTAGACTGCTCTGGTCAAACGACTCCCCTTCCGATTCGACTGAAACAAAACCATCACTCCCGACCAGACCACAACTCGCACACTCCTGTACCGTAGCTTTTAATTACAGTCACACATATTCTGTATGGAACCTTCAATGTACAACAGTCATACTTCAACTCGCACTCACGTACCGAACCTTCAATGCTCACAGCTAATCTTTACCCCCACACCAATTGGGGACCGACCTGCAGTTGATATGTGCCTAGACTTCAATGTACATTACTAACGCATCCATCGAGGATTTTAGACAACTAAGTACAATCGAATAGACATGGAAGGTAAGAAAATATTACACACAGACATTTCAGCTACGTATGCACTCTGTAGAGCAGAAGGTCTGTAGGTATCGACATGAACTCATTGGAAGCTCAGAGCACAATGATCGCGCTGTCTTTCCGTGCATGATATACATTACCGACCAAGAAAGTACATCACAGCCACTGTATTAATACATGTATGTACTTTAAAGTAACTAATACACGTACCCTGACAACACAGACAGTCATAATCTGACGACCTTACCTTCATGTGTACAAACCTAGCTTTTTTTTGTTTTTTACAGACATGTGAAGTCATTATCTGCCAGCCCTGCCCGAACCTTCAATGCATATATCAATCATTTGTAATTACTAGCAGTCGTACTCTGTCGATCCTGCCCGAACCACAATGTATGTACTTGCATCACGTAATAAGCCTTTGAAATTACAAACAGTTGAACCTTCCCATAACCATTAATGTATGCACTTAGCCTGTTTCCATCCAGCGCACCATGCAATGTATCTTCTTCACAAATAATTTGAGTCATAGGTCGCACACACTATGATAACCCGAGACACAGACCAAGTAATGAGGTATCGCAGCACACACACACGTATGTCAACTATGCATGTACTCTGCTCTTAGATGATGCAGAGTGGATGTTTTACCTTAACAAGTGTAGCTATTTCAGAAGAACTGCAGGTCGTGAGCACAAATCATCGTCGTGACTGGTCCGCCATTCCGTACACACTAATCACTACCGATTACATGTTCGCCAGCAGACAATCGTCTGTCGGAGGGAAGCAAGGCCCCACTGCTAAAAATTGCGAAGAGTCATCATCTACAAGCCCTTAACCATATGATGCAGGCGAAGTGTGTACTTTGAATGCACACAGCAGGAAATGTTCGAATGAAGACTAAGTTGATCGTGTATGAGTGCAGAGAGGCCAACCCCACTGCTAGCAGTCGAGACATCACAAACCACCATATGTGGTTGTAATTATAGTCAAACACTGTCTCTGACCTGCACTCGTGTACTGAGCCTGTACAATTACAGTCAGTCATGACCCTACCAACACATGTGTACCGACCGAGCCTTTGCAATTACAGACAGCCAAACTCTGTCGTCTATGCATATGCTTGAACCTTCGATGCATGTGACATACCTTTCCAGGTAAAAAGCAGTCATACTCTGTCAGCCCTGTCTGCACTAGAACTTTTAATGAGTTTGTACAGGCAGTTTCCGTTGAGCAGTCTAACTGTACACTGTGATAACCACGATGCTTTGTGTGTGCCCATAGTAATAAACTGTGGCAAGTTGCAAACTCAGGTCCCTACAGACAGCTGCTTTGCTCACTCATTCCCCAGTCTTCACTTCCTTGTTGGAGTGTTACCCATGTTACATAAGGATTTCATGTGTGCATAAAACGAGGGTATATACACAGTCACACAAGCTACCTGCCTCATTCACAGTTATGCTGACATTAGAGCTCTGGCAGACCTGAGAGTGTATCAATTCGGGTCAGCAGTTTGTGCCATAGCTATGCCAAAAAAAAACTTGTGGTACACAGTGGAAATGATGGCATGCTGATCTAGTGTTCATAAGATCCCATCAGCTATTGTGGCATATGAAAAGCATAACTCACTTGCAGCACTCACCAAAGAAACTGAGCTTGGATACTTGCCTAAAGAATTCCATCTGACATATGCAAATCATGAAATATGCTATGCCTACAAACATCTACCCACATATCTACAACAGGCTGAAGACATACACAACTGTCTCCCATTTACAGTGTGTTTGCAAGGATGTACTACTATAATGGACACACCACATTCTAGGGGTTTCTGTAATGCACACTGTAAGATTGTTGAAAGAGCATCCAACACTGATTAATTCCCTTAGGGACTCATGAATTAGAGATCAGTGTACCTGGAGCAGCTGACGAATTCGTCGTTCCGATTCAGGTTCTGCCGACAGTCACCATCAAGCTTGTGGCACAGCAGTGTCACCAAGGGGACAGGAGAGAGAGGTGAGTAAGAACAGGGAGACATGCAGGCTGACATATTTCCGCATGTCCTTTCTCGTCGTCAGGGGCTTATGATTGTATTATGATTTTTTGGTAGTTGTATCTCAAATGCTTCATAACTGACAGCCGTCTATCATAGTCTTAGTTTATGTCTATGTTATAAATTTGGCGACTGTAAATCAAATGGTTCGGAAATAACGCCCAACTATGCTTATCAGTTAGCATGGGACATATTTGACCCCATGGGCGGCAGTGTTACACTAGATCAGATTGTTCGCGATGCCTTGATGACCCACTGCCACCGCCAGCGATGTACTGGCCGCTGAAATGGTCGACATCCTCAGGTGGTCGACAATTGTCCTGGGTAGACATAGGTCGGCGATACCAAGATGGCAGCCAGGAATGATTTCTCAATTTGGCAGGAATTTCTCAATTTCCGATCGATCCCGCCCAATGTGCAAACCAAAACCACACTGTGCAACCTGCCTGTATATGCCAATTAGCACTGGCTGCCAAGATGGTCCCTGGCAGCGGGAGGGAAATTAGGGAAATTTTGAGGGGAAAACGGGAAAAAGGGAAATCTTCACTCCTGGTGTCCGCAGCCTGACGCCAGGTGATATGCTAATTAGGGCCCACATGTCCACCGCCAGACGACAGGTGTGCCAGAAACTACATTTTTATACTACTTAAATACTTTACGAATTTCCCCACCCTTACTGGAATATGCATTTTAAAATTTCTGTACGCAAAAACAATATTAGTTACTTAACACTCCTAATTCAGTTAAAACAAACTACTTTCCTCCCCCCCCCCCCATCGTTACCAAGTTTACTGAACGCATGCTAGTATGTGAGCGTGTATTTTTCCGCCATACGTAAAATTCACATTGTCGTGGGAGAATGTTGCAAAGGAGAGAGCTGGCACAGGGGCCAGGATCCCGGATTCTTGATTTTAGCTCCATCCCAAATTTCCACAATTTTGGAATTGTTCTCTCAAAATCGTGTATTTTTACACAAAAATCACTTGTTTTTTTCCCCAAAAATTACTTCAGAAATCGATAATTATACCCAAAACTCAACTAAAAATTTCCCATTTTGCCCAGCTGCAAAAAAAGTCCCCCCTTACCCCCCCCCCCCCCCCAATCCTTCAAAGGGTTCTGTGACATCTTGAATTTCCTATTTTTCCCTCAAAATCGACTAAATTTCCCCCAAAAAAATTCCCCTTTCCCCTAAAAATTTCCCTTTCTCCTAAAAAGGTTTATAAAAAAATCAAATAAATTATTTAAAACATTTACTAAACAATTATAAAAGTATGTAGAAACATAATTAAATACATTTCAATTCGTCGGATTTTTTATTGGTTTTCCTAGAAAAAAACCTCCATTTGTCAATCGGCTCAAGACCTCGATGTTAAGAGCCGTCCAAATGTCTTTACTTCACTTCACTCCATATGCGCAGGAAGAGCTGTGTTAGCATTTTCTGCATGGTGTCAGATAGCCTAAGTCGGGGAAGTCTCCCATGGTGGGGCCCTACTCTGCAGTCACTATTTCTCTTGTATTACTACGCACCTCCCCAACACTCGGCTAGAATATATAAAGGCTGGAGCATCATCAAAATCTCTTACTTTACCGTGAACATCCTATATAAGTGCTTGTCGCCTGCGTATCCCGAGTACCCTTAAGCTTCGTTGCCATTTTGTGCTTGAAGAGTTGTAGTTGGTGTGAGTAAAGTTCTTTAGATCAAGATTTTAAGGTTAGTTTTTTTTTTAAGCGATATTTTAGGCTAGTTAGTACATCAAGATTTTAGCCTAGTTAGTGCATCAAGAGTTTTAGGTTAGGTTAAAATATCAAAAGTTAGTTAGGTTTTGTCAGCGATGGAATCAAGCCAGTGCAAGTTTTGCAGTAAGGCTTTTGCATTTCGTAATAGCATGCTAAGGCATGAGAGAAGCTGCAGCCTCAACACACGTCAGGGAGAGCAGCTGATGTGCGATAAGTGCGGCAAAACGATTGCTCGTAGAGATAAAATACGAGAGTATCTTCGTTGCTGCAATGTTACCATCAGGAAAGCGGCGACCACCAGTTGCAAGTTTTGTTACAAGACTTTCGAACATTTATCTCGTGCACGTCGCCAGCAACACCGCCACCGGGGATATAATCGATTCTTCTAATGAATATCGTTAGCGTACAAAATTGGGTTTAATGTTGGGAAAATTTTTGATTGATATAACGTACTAATATAGATTATTTATATTAACGCCATATGGAAAGAGGTCTGCAGCACCTAAAACATGTATCTTCTGCTGTAGCACTACTTGCATGTAAAATGTGGTGGTAATTGGCTAATTGGTCCTCCATATATATAATGAAACCAAATTATCTTTATGTAACGATGTTCATAAATGGAAAACAAAAAGGCTATTTGCACATTCGAAAATTGCCGTCGTTACTGCCAGTTTAAAGAGTTAAGTACTAATGGGTTATGTAGTTTAATTGATATATTACTTAGTACTTTAAAATGTTTATTTAGCCATCTTTATGGAAAAAGTATCTGGCCCACAAAAACCTACAAATTAATATTAACTATCATAGGTCAACTTCTGAGCCAAATTTGGAAGGAGTCGGTTAATCATTTCCCGGAATATTAAATAAAAATTTTAATTTTTATTTGGGGCTGTCTCACGAAACAACGGATAAATGAGGATTTGTACATACACATTTTATCATCGTGACTGATACTTCTAGAAAACACTTGTTTGAATTTGTATCGTAGTTTCCTACACACAGCATACCAAGCTAAATGTTTATTTCGCTATCATTTATAAAATGTGTCTGATCCAATTATATATCAGATGACATGGCCTGCCATAGTGCCACATGTTTGCCAAATTTAGTAGGAATCGGTTTGTGTTGTAACATTTGATAATTGTAACATATAGTGCCAGCATACAAAGTTAAGTTGGAATTATTTTCAAAGTTTCCACGATATAGCATACAAGGTAAAAACAACTATGTTGCCGCCATCTTGGACATAAGTGACTGACTTCCGTAAAACGTACCAGTTTACATCAAGTGTCGCATTAATGAATGTTTGCCGAATCTGGTACAAATAGGTTAATTTTTTTTCCCAAGATCTGACACAAAAAATGTATTTGTTCGTGGTGACGCTATCTTACAAAATGGCTGACAAAATAACAATTGTTAACACATGACGCATGCAATGAATATGTTCAGCATACAAAATTCGGCCGAATTTGGCCGTACAGTGTGCTTAGATATAGCAAATAAACATAAAATATTTGTATGGCAACTCACTATTTTGGAAATAAGTACCCTACCAATTTAAACCGCAAATGTTTCCATGCATTGCCATAGTTTTACTTAACGTGCCAAATTTTGTCATAATCGGGTGAATAGTTTTTGAGATATAGTGTAAAAGGTTTATTTTTTCACGTGGTGCTGTCTTTCAAAACGGCGGGCTAACAATATCCATTTCTAAATTCAATGTTTACGCTATGCACTATAAACATACGAAATTTGGTGTAAATCGGTTGAATAGTTCGAGGTATGACATAGAATCCAAAATTTTAAAGTAGCTGCCATTTCGAAAAGAAGCATCTGGTATGGCGCAGACTATACAAGTCAGACGTCCTTAGTAAGTACTATATTTGTGATAAGTGCGGTGAAATTCGGTTCAGGCGTTCGAAAGTTTTTATGGGAACACATGAAAGTGATCTCATAAGCCTTTATTTTTTTCGGAAAGTGGACTAAGAAAACACAGTAAAGCGGGCTTTCCCTACGTCCGGCTACCTGTTGGCTCTTTTCCGCATTTGGGTCACAGGTGCATTGGAAGACTATGGGAGACATTATCACGCACAGCGCTATTTTTTGTACTTGAAACAATTTTTTTTTTTTTTTGGAAACTAGTAGCCGAAAATTTTCTTGTAACACTATAAGTAAAATACTGTATCTTTGCAACGTTTGTTTTACCAAATATACAAAACTATAGGCTGTTCGCTGTAAAGTGAGCACTTTTTAAGGCCCTCACAAAAGGCAGTAACTCCTAATAAATATATTTTATAGCAGTTTCAGGCGTTACTTTTGAGAGAGATGAAATGTATACTCTGTGTTTATTAGTCATATTGCAAATTTTACATTAAAAAGTGGCGGAAAGGAACAAATTAATTGAAAGGAAAAATTCAGCAGAGCCTTTAAAAGTGGTCACTTTACCGTAAATAGACTGTACCTATGTATCTGTATGTGTATAATTAACTTGAATTATGCAGTATTTGCGTCTTGAAACTTATCGTTAGTTTTAGATATTAATCATTAAGGTGTAATAAAATCCGCTGTTATTTACTTGCAATATTACGAAATGAATCTTGTCAACGAGTATCGAAAGTGTTGTTTGTAAAAATAGAGAATATTTTCAACACGCGCGCAACAAATGCCTCACCTTCTTTAAGTGCAAAGCAATGAATTGTTGTGTACGGATATTTCTTCAATCTGCGTGTAACTACGGGACTTCGAGCGGCGTCACAACAAATTCTTCGTTGAAAGTTTGTAGGAAGGGTTTACTACGGCTTTGGCAGAACAGTAAGTTGCATAACGCAGCTAGGGCGGCAATTTTCACAAATCTCTGGAATGGGAGAATGGGATAAAAGAAATGTGAAATTTTCAATTGCTAGGAAAACCCAGCATTTTTTACACAACAATGAACTGTTTTTATGATTAACTCTCTATCATTTACAATCTGTTTAAGCATTAAACACGAGATCAAGTGATTGACAGGATGCTTTACAATCGCACATTTACTCTCAACTACAGCGATGACAACAAACTGTTTAACTCCACGCACGGAAAGGCCGACATAAGCCACTCGTAGCCTGAACTGAGCTCGGTAAGATAAGTATGAAATTATTATAATGTTAACACTTTTATTGTAATTACAGAACACTACTAGAAGCAATAGAGCATTGTATAGTATTTTCGTGCAAACTCATTTAAGAAAGGCTGCGAAAAAAAAAAAATTGAACGTAGGGGCACTAAATAGATAAATTGGAAGTTCGTTGATAGGAAAAGGTTTGGTACATAATATTCTGAAGTATACTTTGAGAGACAGCACTGAAAAAGGGCTGCTTTTACCTACGCTGAAGGGTTCCGAAATACTGAATCGCAATACTTGTCTTGAAAACTGACAGTTTTTGGGGGTACGGAAAGAGTGTGCTATTTCTGTAAATCAAAGCACTCGCGCTGAGAAAACGTGTGTATATATATGTATATATATGTATATATATATATAAATGTATAAATGTATATATATATATATATATATATAAATGTATATATATATATATATGTATAAATGTATATATATATATGTATAAATGTATATATATATATGTATAAATGTATATATATATATATGTATAAATGTATATATATATATGTATAAATGTATATATATATATATATATAAATGTATATATATATATATATAAATGTATATATATATAAATGTATATATATATAAATGTATATATATATAAATGTATATATATAAATGTATATATATATATCCATCACTTTGCAGCGCAAGTGAAGTTTAAGGTAATTAGATAGTTCGGTGGGCCCCTATAGGGACGTATTTAAGCCGAGGGGTACAGGAGGAACATGTCCCTTCCTTCACCGACGAACATTAAAAAAGAGCCAGTTTCACATCAAACGAACACGGGGAAAAACTTAATTAGATTACTGTTCAATCAAGCAGCCTTAGAATCTGAATGATTTTCACCACCGCGATTTCTTAGTAACTAGGTTAATCACGGCTCAAAAGAAAGTATGGGACGAAAATTCATATAGTCTATTCGCGGTTTCTTCACACGTTGTGAATCAAACCTTTGAAAAATCACCCGAATGTACGATGTGTTTCGTTGTTTCGTACATAAATGTCGTGTATCACAAGTTTATTATACTTATGTTACGTAAAAGTATCTAATATTTGTTTAAATATAACATTTACTTACTTTTCATTTATTAATCATAAAGTTTAATTTTTAATTAATACGAATAATACCAAGGAATAGTTCTTATGCAAAATGTTATTACACTGAGTGCGCACAAATGCGGTGCGCTGCCACTTTGGTGTAGTAATCTAGACGTGGTTTGCATTAGGCGGAGGAATATTACGGAAGCAGAACTTTATCAGGGCTTCATAAATGTGTGAAGTAACCGTGAACGGTCTATACTATTAGTCATCTTTCTGTAATGAGCCTGCTGTCCAAGCGAACATCCTCCACGTGCGACTTATAAGTGAAGCCAAACTTTTTTTGGTGCTTAAGCATAAAATTTCATGTTAATACGAATACACACAAACAGTTGTCACTCAGGAAATAGGTTTCTCATTAGCTGGAATGATTTCACGAACATACAAGAAAAAATGTGTGCCTCCCCCCCCCCCCCAAATTTTCTTGTTGAGCGGTCAACGAATCCCTCGACTACTTGGCTACTCGACTGTAGCCAATCAAGTCATGCCAAGACGTGATGTATTGGTTAGACTACTTACCTCCCGCCTTGGCGAACCGGGTTCGATTCCCGGCGGCGCCACTCCCGGATTTTCGCGTGTGGGAATCGTGCCGGACGATGCCACTGGTCGGTGGGTTTTCTCGGGGATCTCCCGTTTCCCCCCCGCCCTATCACTCCGGGAGCGGGTCCACACATCACCTCCCTTCACCAACATCGTCTCTCAAGTTCTCGATGTTAAGAGCTGCCAAAATCTCGTCACTATCACTGGCGTCAATTGCCACCAACATCCAGCCGATGGGGAACATTTCACAGCACGCAGTAGCCAACCAGAACACGAGATCCGTTTCCAGAATCCCGCGCAGCCGATTACGAGAACGGGTACGCTCACATCAAAGGAAGCGCCCGCGCAATTTCGCCTCTTCATATTCGTCTACTCTACCGCAAAACCCCCCCCCCCCCCCCCTCAACCTGCGGCCGCCGTTCTTACGATCGGGAGGATTTCCCTTATCTCCTTCCTCCCTGGGGGGGTTGGCTGCAGCGAGCAGGCCTGTATCCGGCGGGCAGATCTGCACTCCGCCGTAACTTAATGCGTTAAACGTATCGTAGTCACAAGCCCTTGCGAACGCCCATGGCCACGACTCTGCATATCCCGCTTCGCCGCTAATGGTTTTAAAGGGCCCGGGCGACGAAAAGGGGTAAAGGGGTGAAGGGGTGAATAGCCCTTCCTGGGATTGCTCGACGCTTCGCCCCCGAGAAGCAAGGCCGACTGTTTCGCACGGGGTGGTTTCACGAATTGGCCTTGGAGAATGGGGGGGGGGGGGGGGGGGGAGTAGTGTGAAAGCGGGACTAGAATGTGTCGAGCTCTGTGGGCCGCGCGTTACAAGAGAATTTGTCCCCTGGCGCCGTTGGTGCGTAATTGCATTACCCTTATCAGTGCGAACTGGCTTCATAACGGCGGCTCGCATTTCTTCCCGCGATTAGGAACCCTGCCCCCTCCCCCGGCTCATCATCTTCGCCAACCCTAACTCCGGACCGGCCACAGACTGGGAGGAAAAAAAACGGGACACTCGCTACACCTTAAGCTTTTTTTTTTTCCGAGCCGATATCTAGTCCACATTCACTCTGTTCGCGACCCAAGACCAAAGCCCACGTTTATGGCCCATGCAATAATACATTGTATAGACCGTTCACGATAAAACTAGCACTTTTGAAAGATCTGCTTTAATGTACACTTCCCGTCAGAATAAATGAGCTATGGAAAAAGTTAAATTCCCCTTCGGCAATCTTCGGCTTTAGACAAGATGTATAGCCTTGGCTCTTAGGCAACCAGCTGCGCAGAACTATCCTGCCAATCGTTCAGCATTTGAAGTGCGCCAAGAATCTCTTTAGCTTCTATTGGAGCATCATTCTGACATTGCCGTCTCCAAGTGAATGTAATGCATTTAATTGGATGAAGTAACTCGTACTGCGATGAATGAAGTTAATGCAGAAACGATATATCTCACACCAACTCCACACTGGAAGTCCGTGTCTCACGCGCAAACAGGTAACACTTAGGGGAATAAATCAATTATAAAGGCGAGCTGAGCTACAGTGTTGTGAAATATAGCTTGTTTCGAGGTATATAAGTAACATTCGATGCTTCAAACAATGAAACAGTAAACGTATGTGAAATGACTATAATTACAGATAACTGTAAAAGAGAAATGCATAGTTCCTGTGTTAATAATAAAAATTAACCCTATTTATTGTGAGACGTTAAGTCATTATAATATTTGTCATTATAATTAATTTCCTGCTGTCGTACGCATTTGCGAAAACCGAATATCACACTTTAGCGGAATATATGCCTATATTCGTCAGTAACTAAAGCCACTGAACATTAATGAAACCATCGGCGCATGTTGCAGATGTAATTATTGTATGCGCACATCAAGAATGTTTCTCTTGCAACTAGCGGCTGTCTGCATGAAAATCCACATACTATTAAACCGGGCCAATTTCTACGCTGCAAAATCAAATCCTTACACAGGTTTCTTATCATCTACTGTAGCCGGCAGACGTCTGTGCACGTCTGAGCGCGCGAAGCGTGTTAAGCGTGGCAAAGTGGTTTAATGAATTTGGGGGGGGGGGGGGCGGAGGGGGGGAGATGAGCACGCAGGTCTGGCCGTACTATCGGTTATTCCAAAAATATCATTTACGACGGGCTCAGGTATATGTAAGGCAATGGAGGACGAAGAACGTTCGCAGAAGTACAGGAAATTTATCCTCAGTGTTACAAAATTGCACTTGACCATGATATTTATCTAAAACCACATATCATAAAAAAAATATTATACAACTGGAATACTACAAGCGTTCTTGCCGTGCTAAATGGTAGTTAATGTGAAATTGCGGCCTACATACGCCTGGGTGTTCAAATTTAAAAGATCATAAAAATCACAGTAAACATTTAGAGTTTACTTAGAAAGGTGTTAATCATCTTGTCGGTTTATGTATTGTTTCTAGAATACCGATTCACGTGCAAAATTAATGCCACTTGTAAAGATGTTTTATCAAATAATGCTGGCATCAGCAGACGGTGTATCCAATATAAAAATATTGCTGTAGCATTTATGATAGTACAAATAACTAACTTAGCAGACTGTAATAAACGTTTGTCTATAATTCATGCCAGTAAATGTTATTCCAAATGCAGTGTCCATTAAGAGAAAATATTTTCCCTATTATGAAACAAAGAATGTGCAAATGTGTAATCCTATTTGAAAGGCATTAAAAACTAAAACATTAGCAGTTTAAAATGATATGCCTATCAAATTATTAGAAAAAACAGATTAGAAACTAAAGCTATCATTATAGTGATAAGTAAATTAGTTTTGTTCTTGTTGTTGTAGTTAAGGCCACACGTATTCACTCGAGAAGTTGTAGGTTCGATTTCTGATTGTAACGTATTTATTTAAATATAATATAAAATGTAATCTTTGTATTTTATTTGTGGTATAAATAAATTAATGTTTGAAAGTATGTTATATACTAATTTAGATTCTCAATTTACAAATATGACTGGAATACAAGTTTGCCGGTAATGTTCAATATCTATATATGGCAAAGCCCTCTTAGTAGGATAATATATTCATTACAAGGAAATGCAAGAATTCTTTTGGTTACTAGTTTTCAAGGTTTTACTTGTAAAAGTACCATAAAATGCATACACAATTCCAGATTTACAGCACTAATGTTTTTATTCCGTGACAATTTTCTTCTCGTAGTTCTCCTATTGGAAGTGACATTTCCCATTAAAGGTCGACTCCTATGGACAAGCATAAATCATACCCTTGCTTTACCCGGGATTCGAAACGGGAACCGATCACGCTCAACACTCAACCAACTGCGCCACAGTGGGCAGCCAATAGGTCAACCGGAAAACTGTCAGTGGTTTTAAGAACTTATTTTTAAGTGAACAAAAAGCAGCTTATTTCATTGGAGATAACTTCCAAGTTACAATTTAAGTAATATATCAATTAATTGTTTCACACTGTACCTATAATTCACTGCCACGTTGGTTGGTATTCGCTTGCCTATATTTGCGCTAAGTTAAATGCAGAAACTGCGGGCAAAGTTTTGAATATTGTTTTAAAACATCTAAAGTCTAGTTTAATCTTCATCCATCATTCTTTTCTTTGTAATAAAAAAATTTAAAACAAAAATGTATCTTTATCCTTTTCTCAGTTCTATTTTATGTTAGTGTCTAGCAGTGATTATAGTAAATATTCCTTTATAATTTAATATAGCATTATTATAATTTAAAGCATTTAAAATTTACTATTCACTATTAGAATTAATTTATTCGCTGCCCTGTATTGTGATTGGTGATTTCGATAAGAAAGACAATTCAAGAATTATATGCAATCATAAATATCGTGCCAACAACTATGGATATGTTACGAAATTACATTTGGCATTGGCTAGATAGATGACAGCTCTGAACAAATTTTTGTGTTATTATTTGCATGATTTTTGTAAAGTAAAACTGTTCTGCTGTAAAATGTGTTCAAGTTGGCTTAGCATTATGATGTCTCAATCCCCTCAATGTTTGCGAATTTTGTGAACAAATTTTGTCTCCAGTAATGCATTACCGTTGAGATATTTATTACGCTGCACCGTAAACCTTCAGATCAAATATTTATATGCTCCACTCACCCCCATTTTAATGGTGAAATATGATAAAAATATGAAAAAGGAACAAGTAATATGTTGACGCATCAATCCACATAAAGTATTATTCCATCTTCATCGTTGTTACTCTTATCTAACGTGATTTTAATTCGATACTGTTTAATATTTGAACCGAAAAATTGGGACTCAATTTAAAAGAAAAACAATTGAATGCTATCGAAGAATAAACGCAGAAGGTTATGAAATCCTTCAGCGCACACAGTCACAAGAGCACTGCTACCTGGTGTCGCCAGGTAAAAAGTCTCTGTGTCCGGTTTTGCATTTGCTGTTATTCAAGACAAAACACAGAGTGTTATTACGTCTATGTGAATACTGCCGGGACGCAGTCTTGCCGCTTAGCTAGAGACCGGTCTGTGCCGAGCCATAGTCTAGGGAGTAAGAGGGGACTCGCGTGCATAGAAGTTTGCCGGTACCAGTAGATAAGTCTATATTAGTAGCCACTTTGGAAGACAAGCGCTACAGCAAATATAATTCTTCAATAGCATTTCTCATTAATTGTTGAACCAATTTAGCATCAGTGAAAGTAACGGGAATGTCAAAAAGCTGTATATAATTATATTTCTAATGTAGTAACCACTGAGTACTAAATTTTGATGCATTTCTTCTAGTAAAGTTACGAAAGATGACTTAATAGTAGTATAGAAATGGGCAGTCTAAGAGGGGTTTGAAGCTGCGCACAAGGGAACTAGGCGACCCCATCTTTTTTGACGCCATGTGGGAAAAATTACACAATTTTTCCCCTCTTCACGCAAAAAATTTCTCATTTTCCTTCATGCCCGCGGTGGCCATATTAGACCCTAACCTCCTGCTCTGTCAATGAGATGCCAGGGTGTTGGGGCCCTTTCACTTAGCATCGTGGTAGGTGCCGAGTCTCATGCTCTGTCATTCATTTTGGGATCTGTCGATATAGCATCGTAATGCAGTGCTGAATACCAGTATTGGCTTACACGCTCGCCAGACCTAAGCGCACATATAATCATAGTTGACTGTAATTTCCAAACTACAAAAGATATAATTGTAAAATTCATAACATAGGCAACATTTAAGAGAAGAATGGTCGCAGGGTCAAGTATACCCTATGTATACTAACGAGCATATTGAGCTGAGATTTCCGAACCATGTAAGATATAGATTTCAAATTCATAACGCAGGCATCACCCCTGACGATGAGAAGGGTCGCAGGGCCAAGTAAACCTTATATCTACTTATAAGCATTGCGGTCTGTAAGTTCCGAACTTCATAATATATATAGTTGACAAATTCATTACATACACATTATCCATGATGATGAGAAGTGTGGAAGAGTCAAGTATACCCTATGTCTACTTTTAAGTATATTTTGGTGTAATTTTCGAAACATATACGATGAAACTGTCAAATTTGCACCACAGGCCTCATCCGCAATGATGAAAAGGGTCGCAGTGCCAGCATACCCCATATCTACTTATAAGCATAGTTGGCTGTAATTTGCGAATCATGTAAGATATAGTTGCCATATTCATAACATATTTTTATCCTCCACAACGACGATAAGGGTTGCAGGGTCCATTATAACCCACATCTACTTGTAAGCATATATGACTGTATTTTCCGAACTGTGTAAGATAATGTTGCCAAATCAAGAACATCATCCACAATGACGAGAAGGGTCGCAGTGCCAGCATACCCCATATCTACTTATAAGCATAGTTGGCTGTAATTTGCGAATCATGTAAGATATATTTGCCATATTCATAACATATTTTTATCCTCCACAACGATGATAAGGGTTGCAGGGTCCATTTTAACCCACATCTACTTGTAAGCATATATGACTGTATTTTCCGAACTGTGCAAGATAATGTTGCCAAATCAAGAACATCATCCACAATGACGAGAAGGATTACAAGATCATGTATACTGTATATCTATTTATAAGCATAGTTGGCTGTAATTTCCGAACTATGTAAGATGATGTTGCCAAATGCATACCATAGGCATCATCCATGATGACAAGAAGGGTCATAGCATCAAGTATACCATATGTCTACTTATAATCTTAGTCAGCTGTTACTTCCATACTGTGTGAGTTATAGCTGTCAAAATCATAACACAGGCCTCATCCCTGAGGCCTGTGTTATCAAAATTTGATGAAATTGAAAAAATTAATCTTATAATTATAATAAATAGAATATTGATAAGGGTTACAGGACCAAGTAGGCAGTAGATATTATCTGTAGAAAATCAATTACTTCGTTTATTTTTGGTCCTTTGCAAATAATACTATATGTATAAGCTGTCTTGTTGGTGTCTCATAAAATATCACCAAAATATAATTCAAGTTAATGTATTTAAAAACAAAAGGGTAACTCATACAAAATAAAATGTCTAACTTATCATATTCGTGTTTTATACACCTCTGTGTTTGCACATCCATGTGATGGGTAACAAAATGAAAACAGCATCAAATGATTTGATGGTCAGTTTTGGTATTTAGCATGCCTTTTCAATGTCACAGAGTTTCTTCCTGATTGCCCATGTATTTGTAGCCCTGAACTTAGTTACGTGATCAGTTGAGAACTTTATTGCATTTTCGGACACATCTTATGGTCTCCCTTTTTAAACAGATATCCTCTAACACACACATTTCGGAAAACATTGGGTCCCCATTAGCCACTGGGGATGCACACCTTCCATGCCACAGGCATATACAACCGATTTAATTCACATTATTGTGTAGTAATGTCTCGCCAGAGCCAGAAGGTTCAAGGAAGTGAAATGTCATTCTGTAGCGATATCTCACCACAGTCAATAGGTTTGGGAGAAAGTCATAGGCCTTGTTGAGGCGGCAGGTTTATCCGCCGCTGAAGAAGGCCAATGTTACGGTGTTCCAGAGAACACAAAGTCCATGGGTACGACAGTTCTGGACAAGGGTGACATGATGCATCGCGGAGGAATGGGTTCATGGAGGGTGTCGACTACATCCAAGGACAATCGTCTTATTAACCAGGTACAGATGACTTCTTTCAAGTGCGCCATTAAGTTAAAACGTGCCACGCACTTTCCTGGTAGCTCGAGTACTGGTCTGAGTCGCTTGACGGCGGTGGACTGAAATTCCAGCATGCTTCAAGGAAACGAAGTCTCACCGATGAGCACAGGATATATCGACTCGTGTTTGCCGAGGAAAACATTGACAGCGACTGGTCAGGTGTTGTATTCTCCGGCAAGTGTGTGTTTTCCTCGGCTAATGATGGCCAATGTGTGTCTTCAAACCTCCTGGGACCCAACACAATCTGGAATATGTGACCGAGTGCTCGCGGTATGGTCATGCATCCGTTGTGTGTTGGGGATGGATGAGTGCACGTGGGATAGGCATGTTGCACAGAACTAATGATCGAGGTCCGAGTACATGCGGTCTCAATGCCGAGCAGTATTAGCATATTCTAGAGAGTATTATGATTCCCTCGGTGCAAGTTTTGTATATCAATGGTGTGCTGCACTTCCAGCAGGACCATTCTCCGATAACCACTTCTCAGACAGTTCACGAATGGTTCGCAAGGCAAGACCAACTAGAGCTCGTAGATTGGCCACCTTACAGTGCCTACTTGAATCCAATTGAGAATGTTTGGTCGGAGATGAAGCGCATGATGGCGGCAAACTGGCCTGATACACAGCAAGCAAATAAAGATGTTCTCTGGGAGCTAGCAGCGGATGCCTGGGATGTAGTAGCTAATAGCGAATGCTATGCTACTTCTTTGGTCGCCTCTCTACCACGACGACTGAGGCAGGTGGTTGAGAATGAGGGATACTGGTCCTCGTATTGAAGTTACAACATCGGCCCTTTTCAGGGCCAAATGAACCATACACGCGAGACCATCTTTGTTTGTTACATGTGTTTCATATGGATGCAAACGTATGCTTACAAATAAAATGCATTACATGATACTGTAATATTTTGTATTACAAAGAAACAAAATTATATAACCAGTTGAAATGAAATTCAAGGTCAAACTCCAGAAACCTTATGATATAGTGAGAAGGGGGTAATCCATTTCTTTGGTAAGTTCGGCAACCATGCACAGATTGCGATTAGCAGACAGCTGGCAACATCGACTGACAACATAATATCATTCCGTATTTCATTCCAGGTGAATTAAAATAACATTGAACTATTTCTCGAACTGTTATTCTTTACTGCGCGATTTCACTCATTCTGGTATTTTTAGTCTGACTAAAAGATCTAATTCAAGTCCACGAATTACCCTGAATTTTAAGAAAATGTGCGATTTCATTTCCAGTTCACTGCAGAGGAAAAATGCAAGGACTGTTTCTCGAACTATATCTCGTACTTCTTTATGTTATTATAGTCCGACATTTTTGATTCAAGGTAGACAATTACAAGACATGTTCTCCGTCTATCATGAACTAGAATTATGTTCGCAGTTGCATTTATAGTTCATTGAAGCATAGATATGAATTAACTGTATTGCGAACTATATCTCGTACTTCCTGGTGTCAGTCTAAACCGACATCTATAATTAGAAGTGGAAAATTCCAATATATGTTTACTACCTGCCTTGAACTAACATAG
Organism: Dryococelus australis; assembly: GCA_029891345.1. NCBI lineage: Eukaryota > Metazoa > Arthropoda > Insecta > Phasmatodea > Phasmatidae > Dryococelus > Dryococelus australis. The sequence goes on along the minus strand of CM056995.1, from coordinate 322,304,351 downwards.
TGTTTCATTTTTCATTTCCAGTTCGTAAAGAGGAAACGCTAAAGAACTGTACCTCGAACTGAATTTCGTACTTCTTTATTTTGTTCCATTCCTACCTTTTTAATCTGAGTATCAAAGGCCAGCTAATATTCACAGAATCATACAAATATATGATAAATTCTGGAGCAAGATTCAGGAATTTTGATCGTGGGGTTAATTGACCACGGCTCATGTTCGACCAATTCCTCTATACAACGGCCATGGGGGCTAAGCGGTAAGACTTCTTGCCTCCCACCTATATAAACCAGGTTCAATCCCCGGCTGGGTAACTTGATTTTCGCATGTGGGAATTGTGCCGGTTGGTTTTCTCGGGGAACTCCTGTGTTCCCGCCCTTGCGTTCCGATGCTGCTCAATTCTCACCTCATTTCGCCCTTTCTTCTCTCAAGAACTCGATGTTAAGAGCCGCCCAGATCTCTCAACTCAACTACAACGGCCATTTTTAATATTCTTAACCTTGAAAGGTAGCCATGGTCGTGACCCACCGACTACTTTCCGCAAGCCGGCGACCATGTGTGTTTTATAGGCACCGGGCTTACAAATTCGAAAAACTGTGTTTAACAACCGATTTAAATATTCTTATTTATTTGACAGCATACTTATATGTATAGCATACATTATGTAGACACGCTATATATGTTTATTGATTATATATAATAAATTGGTAATTGCAAGTATTTAGTATCGATTGAACTAATTTGTTTTCATTTAAAAGTGTGCTAACGTGTAAAACAAATACGATGAGAACATTATGCTAACAATGCCTATTGAATTATAATTTAAATTAATTTGGTTTTGTTTTGAATAGAGAAACAACGGACAGACTAACTCACTGATATATTATGCCGCATAAAGCTGCATAATTCACTTCAAACGTGTTGAACGGTGTGACTAGTTGGCTACACAATGATAAAAGGTCGCAAAGGTAAAGAAAATACTGGGGAAACGAGACAAACCATTGTTTCATTGCATTGTAAAAACAAATAATTCCCTGAAATTTCAAACATTCTTGTACAAAGTCGTGTAATCTTGTGATTTAGAGAATAGAAAGCTTGACCCGTTGTATTAATAGTCTGTTTTTTTTTTGTCTCTAGGATAACTGATACATGAAAAACATAAATTTTATTTGTTACATTAAAACAAATATCGAATTCATTACCATTATTTTTACTGTACAAATCTTGCCAGATTTGCTGGATTCAAATAATAAACAAATATCAAAATAACGAGGATCGCTATTTCCTTATGTTAAAGCTAAAAGGCCAAACAAACGTAAGAAGAAACTTGTGTAGTTATAGTCAATAAGAGTAGATGCTGTTCACGAACAGCTCGGGGTAATGGACGGAATTCAACCATTTTTAACACTGTGTATAGTTTGTACGTAATTCCCACCTCTTCGAAAAACTTAAACAAACCATTATATTGTCATATAGTTATAGTCGCTCAACTCTCGTAAGATCGTCTTCTCGCTCTCTGTACACTCTTCCCTCTCTATCTGAGCATTCATAGTTGTAATGCTACTGGAATAATTTCAAATGTGAATAAGAGCTCAGGTTTGTTGGGAAACGAAATATTAAGGAATATTCCAGTAGCATTACAACTATAAATGCTCAGACAACACACATCAGTTTACACAAACTATATCCTGTACTTTGGGAGTTAATTAAATTTCTGATAGTTCTGTTTCCAAGAAATCAATTAAATGTTGCTACTCAAAGATAGTTACTGTGCAGACGGAATTAGTTTCCTATCCCAATTCACTCGTCATTGAAAACGATGTGTGAGATTATTAACCGTGGCATAAAGTGTAATAACACATTATGTACACACACAGAACCTCATAAGAAAACATAACATAGCGGCGTGATATATTTCACTGTATTTAATTATTGAACCTGTTTGGATTTAATAAATGTTTGTTGAGAATGTACGAAACTTTTTTTGTCAGACAGGTTAATTTTTATCCATACTTTTTCGTTTCGTAAGTTTACAAAACATCATCGAGAAAACATTCGAACCTTCGTTTTCTTAGGGATTTGAATTTGGACAGTTTCTGAAATGGGTTCTAGGTATTTATATAACCAACAGTTTAAAGCAAAGATCATGGCTATATCTTATCGAGTTACTGAGCTCTTAATGAGTTTTCCAAAACGCATTTTACTTCTTTTCGTCCTTGAGGTAATGAATTTCAAAAAATAACCTATAACGTATTTTTAGGCATTTGTATAGGTAGCCTTTTGAAACATACAGAATAACAATACATTATAGCTTTAATGCGCGATTATGGAGACGACGATAGCATATTTGAATACTTTTCACCCTCTTAATGGTTATTATTTAAAATATGTCTATTTGTTATCGTTTAAAGTTAAGAGCATAGCGATATCTCATTAGGTTAATAAAACATTGAGGGATCCTCGAACATATATTTTACTGTTTTTCACACTCAGTTGTTGGATTTCAAATAATGCTGAAATCAGTTTTGTGGTATATGTATAGGGTAAATTTTGAAGCTAAAAGAACAATCATACCTCGTTGGATTAATAAGCTATTGAGGAGCCCTTAAAAACATGCTTTACCTCTTTTCACCATCTTAGGGGTTAAATTTTGAAAAATCCTTTCTCAGTGGGTGCCTGCATCCAGAAGGAAAGCTAACACTACATTTTCTAACTTTGCATCTAGCCGTTTTGTCTGGTGATTGAGTCAGTCAGTCGGTACCTTCATTGTGTACACAGATATTTTAATTCAAGAATTGAAAATAAATTTCTTGTTATCGTTTTAGTTCGACGGTACAATACATTGTTCCATTCAGTGTTCACATTTTTCCAAGACAGAACATCGCTTATCCAAATACATTTACATCAACAAAGTGTCAATATCAGGCAGCAGCCTCAAATTCTACGTGATGATATTGTGAAAAATGGAAGTTTAACTGTCGTGTTATGTATACAATGAAGAAATTAGTTCTGATAATTTCTTGATGACCATGGAAGGAGGGATATCATAAAAATGTATCATGAACAGAAATTTGCTTTTACCTTAATTTCCGGTCATCCTTACATGTGCGTCCAATGCGAGTCCTGTCATATTATATTGTTTTCAGTTACACAACATATGATAAATACTTAATTTCCCCATCTAATTATATTTGTTTTGACGATTTTGATACAGGATTCACGATCGTGGCTCTAAGTTACTAATTATAGATTACTCATAATCTGTCATTTTGGTTCTGTAGTAGTCATATCTACTGGCTTTTGTGACCTTGGATTTATTACATTTTCACCTTGAAAATTGTAAAGGAAACACTAAAGAAACAGACAATTCTACATCGAGTTCAAAGCATATCAATAAAAATAACAAAAAAGCATTTCCTCGCTTTACAATTGCGGTTCAATGGACAATCTTGGAAATAGTTGTTTATTACGCAGTCAACTAATAACTCAACAAATCCGGAACCCTAAATGGCGAAAGCTTAACTGAAGACTAGTTATCTGTATATTATATACTTATTCATAAAAATGTATGTAACTGTGATCTCCAAATATCGTCTCGCAGGACAATGATGATTATACCATTTGCGATTCGAATTTTAAAGACTTGAGAAGAATTCGCTTGCTGCATGTTAACCTAATTGCCATTTTGCGGAAGTGGTAACTGTGAGTAAAATTGTAGCTCTGAGAAACGTAGCGAACTGCAATATATATAGTATGCGGTGGCGAACAGCCAACGTCGCTGTACTCCACGCCATCAAAACACGGCAGTGTAACACTTAGATCTGCGAGGGACCCACGTAGGCTGCTACAACAGCCACGCCAACTTAGCCTCCGCCATATAGCTACTGTATATGCACTGGGACCTGCCCTGAGCTCTGCACACGTCGCTGCGTGTACCGCTCGTAATCATGACAGCACATACTGTATGTTTCTTTACGTAGCCTGTATATTGTACGTTAGGGAATCGCATTCCTGACTTCGTACACTCCACACAAAACTAAAAAATCATAAAGTGTGCATGTTTTAGAGAAGGCAACAAAAGCAACAACATTTTGGAGAGTGATTCCAGTAGAGATTCTTGTGTGAGGTGTTACCTAAATGATCTCTCAAGTGGAGGTAAACTTTCTTCCGCCAGACTTATTATTCTCATTGTTTCCTTCTGCGTTCGAGTATTTGGTACACATAAAACTTAGCAAGGACAACCAATTTTGCAATGATCTGCCAAGCCGTTTGCTTATTTTCAAAACGGCTGCTATTTTAATACAATAGGACACTATTTCATATCTGGGGAATTATTTTAACTAGGTAATACCAAATCTTGTATTTTCACAGTTAATCATGTACGTCTTTAATCTAGGAAGGTAGGTTCTTATTGGTTCGCCATTGTGGAAGGTAGCACATCATGAAAACAATAAGCTTCTACATCATATCTCGGAAATTATACAATAGATTCCTGCCACATTTTGAAGGTGGTAACTAAGTGTCAAATATTTCTTTTTAAATTATATATATATATATTTATTGTGTGTGTTTATATATCCACACACATACGTATAATCTAAATCTATTAAGTTTCATATGAAGAACATATCGTCTAAACCTTAAATATGCCAAGAAATAACGAATTTCGTTCACCTTTTTTGTAATATACCGCAACACGAAAAAATAAAATCATTGTATCGTAACTCGTAAAACAATCTACACATTCCTGCCAAATTTGACAAAAGACGTACGCTGATATGAATTTATTGGGCCAGGCATTTATTTTTAAATTGGCGGCCATATAGACATTTTGATACCTTTGCTGTGTCTATGAAACGATGTGAACAATTTCAACCAAACTTTGTATACTGTATCTAATACTATATATGCCATGTTAACATATGCGATTTAAATGTGTAAGAAAATGGTTTTCGACATGGTGACTATATAAATATTTTAAGGTTAATTTGGTACACAGTGTGCCATACTATTTGACCAATTTCAACCAAACTTGGGGTGTTGAACGTATCACCTACGTGTATTAAATATGCTGGTACATTGTCTCTTTTGTCGGCCATATTGTAAGGTAGCGCCACACGATAATATATTGTGTCAAATGTCGGGAAACAATAAACCTATTACTACCTAATTTAGCAAACAGGATTCACCACGGTGATCAAATAAACATATATGTTTTACGTGGGTCGGTCAATTATTTTTAAAATGGCGGCCATACGAACATTTTGATTACTTATCTATAACAACGAAACTGTGTAACCAAGGAACGAAAAAAACAAAGAGTGAGGGGCTGGGGGAGTTGTCATACAATTTTGAAATACTGCACATGTACTTGTGAATGTTAACGGAAATTCGAAAATTTGATCGAAATAATACAGCACATTGAAAATAAACATTGGAATGAATTGAGGCTTCATCAGTGCTTTAAGTAAAACATGTTATACATTACAAAATATCTGGAAGAATTACTTTCTGGGTCCATATTGGTAGGTTAAATGTTGTTTAACATAAAATACAGGAATTATCAAAGTCATTCAGCTTAACTTTCTTTTTATCGTCGATAAAGTGGGTACTTATATGCGCAAATATAGGTCTCTTAGAGTTTGTGTGCATGTTCTCAGCCGTTAAAATATCGACACAATGAATCAAAACATTTTTTGTAGACCATTTTATTCTCTACACAATTTCCCATGCAGAAAAATATATTGTACCCGTTTGTTAAAAACTGGATTAATTTCTTTAAACGGCAACCATTCTGCAACGAGAGACATTGTACAACTAAGATGCCCGAGGGTATCTCGCTTGTTTTCTGACAGCTTTGACAAGTTCAAGTGCCAGATTTCAAAACTTGATCGTCCTAAATGTGTATATTTTCTTCGCTTTATACGATAACTTTTACAAATCACGGCCCTGTAGGAAATCGAAGAACGGGGGTGAAGGAACTGTCTATGGACTTCTACAATACTGTAGCCCAAACATAATGGCGTAAGTTGCAGCGTTTGTTTCGCTGCTGCATGCATCTCCGACCTGAAACGTCACATCCTCGCTCGCTTAACACAGCAGTAGAAATCGGTATATTTGATTACCATGTCTATTGCGCAGTCTGCATTAAAACATTTGACATAAAATGCCATTACAACAATTGACTTGGATGGAAGTACGGCCTCTGCTTCTACATGGCGGTATTAAAGGAAGCAAGATTATTTGCCTTGTTTGGTGACTTAACGAAGCACTAAAATACAAGTAAAATAACATTAATGCGGAACTTTACGTTTATCTTGTCACTTTTACAAAATAAAAGTAAAAGTTATTCCTCTGGGAATACCAGCTCGCCAAGAAAAGGGATGTGTATTTTTACAATATTAAAACGCTTATAGGACCTGTGGTGTTGTAACTCTCGTACTACTCGCCTCGCCCCACGAAAAACGGGGGTAAAATCCGTATTTTCTTGTGTAGGAAACATGGCGGGTGTTTCTGTTGGCCGGTGGGTTGTGTCGGGGTACTCCCGATACTCACTTTTCTGTCGCTGCTACATCTCTACCTCTCTTCACCACGATCAGCGCTGAAGACCTTAGTTGTTAAGCGCCTCCTACGTCTCTCTCATGTCACTGGTGTTAACTTAAGACTGTTTCACCTACATGCAGTACATCACATCTACATTGATCGTTCAAAGAATTACATTACATTGTTCTTCTCAGTTAATGTTAATTTTGTATCCATCGAATATCACATGTTACTTGCAGATGCCACTTAAATATGACGTGAAATACGGGTTGTACGTGCCATACGAAAGCTTTCCTATTATTCCTGTTATGTTTTAACTTGCCGACAGAATTATGATTATATTCTGAACCATTAGTCATTGTGGAAGACTTATTTTTCTTATGAAACTCGCAAATACTCAGCTTCGGTTAATCTTGTGGTCTGTAATACACAGACTCCACAGTTAAATGTTTGGTGAGAAAATTAAAACAAGTAACAAAATTGTAAACGAGAAGACATATGACATGAAAAAGTATACAGAAACAATTACAATGCACTTGCAGTGTATTACATTATTTAGTCAGACTATAATTTTGTTAAGCTAATGCATACGTGTAAATATGAATAAATACATAATCAGAAACAATCTCAACATATTTGCACCCTAATTTTGCTTTCCAAAGATTTTTTTGCGTGAACAAATAATGAAGTTGGTTTTATTTCTTAACTGAGAATTTGTTTGAGTAAATAAGCCTAGTCTTTATAAGTCTTTTTATACAAGGTATGCCTAGTGCCGACACGAAATGAACAAACAGTCAGGTGGTTTCCCCCATTCAACCGATTCATAGTCCGCCTGTCTGTATGAGGTTCCCACTGCTTGCAGCTCGCACTACTGTCCGCGCCAGACATCGTGGCCCTTGAGCTCCCTCGTCCGTCAGTAATGGGCTGGATACGGATGGGCGCTGCAGCCGGCGGAAATTACTAACTGCACAGTTATCTATACTCTTTACTAAAAGCATTTTACAGGGTGTCCGTTGGATGATTTCATACTACAGCCTGGTTCAGTTCACATTCTTATCGATCACACCAAACGAAGCTGTACAAATATAAACAGATATTCAGCATTGCCGTTTTCGTGCATGGGTGAAAGCTCAGTTTATGAATACAGGATTACGATGTAAATGCATGACAAGGAACTAGAAACTAAATATATTTTTACTTTATTGTTTGGTAATCAGAAAATGTTACAAATATTTTATGAAATAGGTCCAATCCTTAAGTTATTTCACAGGTACGTTTCTGAACAAAGACTGCACACTTGTTCAGTACCTTGCACATAGAGACGATGACGCATGTGATGCGCGTGCCTGGGTCGTCCAGCGCTTCGCCCTTCTGGACAAAATACGCCCTGTAGGCGGAATGCTTAACGAGCGAGTGACGAGATTTGGGCGGCTCTTAAGACCGAGGTCTTGAGAGCCCTTTAGGGTGAATCGAGATGAGTATGGAGGAGCGCTGGAATGCAAGGGTGGGGGAAATGGGAGATCAGTGAGAAAACCCGCCGATCAGCGGCATCGTCCTGCACGCTTCTCACATGCGAAAATCCGGGGGCTATCTGGCATGAAATCGAACCCGGTTCGCCATGGTGGGAGGAGAGTATTCTAACCACTACACCACCGCGGCCCCGCGAATGATTAATGTTCACTATCGGATTATAGTTGTCTCATATACACAATGACGTCCTAACAGCAAATATGTACTAACACACTAAAACCAAATGTGTTTAAGTGTATTCATATCAGCGCAACGTTTTAAACTGCTGTGTCTCCCTGAAAGAGCTCACTTGAAAGAATATTTTATTAACAGGAATTAAAAAAAACTGCTGATGAAAACCAGTATAAAAGAATAGCCAAAAATATTACTTTGTCATGCCATGAACTGAAGATAGTGCAGGTCAATTATCTCTGAACTTTATGAGCTAAAAATATTTCGAAAAGAGACGATACTGCTCGCTAAGTTGCAGGGATATTTGAACGAGAATGACTCAAAGCTTTCCAAATGCCCTATTAGATTGTTTGGCCTAGTTACGGAGCAGACATGTATACACTCGCTCGACCAGGTCCGCGTCAGCATACAAGAAGCAAGCTACTGTCTGCGCCAGACGTTGTGGCACTTGTTTGAACGTGTGAGGGGGATTTGTTGGGGAGAGGCAAAACAATTACGTACGCGGCTCTGGCTTTGTAGCATCCGACCTAGAAACATTACTCCAACACACGCAGTTTAACTGCTGATTTCGATTTCAATAGATGTCTGTGAACATTTAGAAATATATAAGAAGGCTATTTATATAATTGAAAGGGAAGTAGTAAAAAGTGTGAGTAGGTGTTGTTACTGCGAGGCTAAATAGGTGTAAGTGTTAAGGAATGCCGATCAACAAAGCAGCTGATAGGGTTGTCAACTATTCTGGCATCAGTAACAGGTTTATCCAAAGGGTTAATGAAGGTTTGTTATATAGTAGTCCATATATATATATATATATATATATATATATAACTGTTTGATATCACGAGTGCTACATATGAATACGGCATATATAGGTTCACCATATTGAAAATTGTAGGCAACTGCGTCTACCAGAAGACATAAGCATAATGGCCAAATCGCCTTGTTCGAGGACACAAGTTGCACCTAAGTCATACATTTGGCAGCTATAACTTCAATGGAGTGTAAAATGCATACAATTATTCATACAAGAATTGTAAAGCATGTTGGATCATATTGCCTTGATAGAGGTCAAAAGAAGTACATATGATATATATTAGGTAGTCATAAAATCAACTAATCCAAAATGGCAGCCAACAATGCTTACAATGCTTCTCAAAGGGCATAGGACGTAATGCATATTTTCTTCTTGAACAGGCTTTTACCTACGCCTGCTAAATTATAAATGGTGTTGAACATGTTAAAATAATTAACTATGATGGTAGTAGTCTATAATGTAATATGCTTGCTGACATGTATTTTTCTCTATTTTTTTGTTTTCACAGTCATTCAAGGTCATGGGGTCACACTTCAGGTCACCTGCATCTAATATAGTGGTGGTAGTTAGTAATGTAATATTCGTGTTGATTTTTGTGTATTTTATCAAGAGTTTGTGTTTTGAAGTTCATTTAAGGTCATGGGGTCCTGGTTAAGGTTACCTGTATTTTATATGATGCCCGTAACTAGAAATGTAACAAGCTTGTTGAATTTTGTGTATTTATTTTCGATACATTATTTTTAGGTCATTCAAAGTCATGGGGTCAAGGGCAAGGGTACCTATATCCAGTATGGTGGTAGTTGTGTTAATGTATTATGCTTGCTGAACTTTGTGTGTTTTTCTTAGGTTTTTGTTTTCAAGGTCATCCAACATAATTGGGTCAATGTAGTCTGCATCCAATATGGCGGTTGTAGTCAGTAATGTATTATGCTTGCTGACTTGTGTATTTTTTTTTCGAGTTTTAGTTTTCAAGGTCATTCTAAGTCATGGGATAAAGGTCAAGGTAGTCTGAATCCAATATGACGGTGGTAGTCAGTAATATATTTTGCTTGGTGTCTTTTCCTTTTTTTTTCTCGAGCATGTAATTGAAAGGTCATTCAAGGTCATGGTGCCAAGTTTAATGTCGTCTGCTTCTAATATTGTGGAATTAGTTCCATCATCGAGACCACAAAAGGAATACATTCACTTCGACATCTGCCGGGTTTTCGCTTCGATGTTTGCTGGGTTCAAATTCCGAGTAAGGCATTGGTTGCACGAGTGCTGTTAAAAACATTCTGCTAAATACATTCGGTAGCCATGTGTGAACAAGTTTAAAAACAGAACGTGTTTTCGTGGTTACACACCCAAAGCAGAGTGATACCAATGGAAATTCTAACCTCAACAAACATGGAACCTCGAATGTATGATATTTAATCATAATAGCCTCCAACATTTTTCACTATTGATCTTTTTCATTCTTATGAAACCTACAATTTTACTGTAATGACAATGTGTGGGTATTAGCACATTCACCATAAACTTAAGTATCAATGAAATCACTCATGAAAAGTTTATGGTTGTAAACCGCAATTTGATATTTCAGCACCCTTTGTTTAATTTTACTGTAAACACTGTTTTATTTCAATATTACAAAAAGAGCTTATCTGTTATTTTGTCATTGAAACACGTAGAAAGGCATGGGCAGAGAGGGCTTAACATCTCGTCTACAGTGAGGTCACTGCAGACGGCAGTGACAGGTCAAGAAAAGCAGCAAAGGGGACAGAATCGGCCACGGAAAAATCGAAATCGGAATGGCAGGGCAACGAATCGGCCCCCAGTTGCACTATGTCATCTCTGCGCCACATTTCTCAAGCAACATTTTGCGAAAGTGTGGAATCCTATTGGTTTTTATTTTCTTGCAATGGCATTGCAAGTGACGTGTGCAAGAGTCAGGGCACACGCTAAAAAAAAAAAAACTTAATATTTTATCGTCCAGCTAATCGAACAAACGAACGCACATGTTCATAGGCTGTTCACGGACAACCGTGCACTGTTGAAAACCCTGCTTAAGATCTACCTGCATGCACATTGTGTATTCTTACACCATATGTAAAACTAACATTGCCGTGGGCCTGACTAATTAATTCGTGCCTCGGTCAATGGAATCTGTGAGATTATTACAAAATAAAATACTGACCAAATTTGCTAATTCTTACACATATATGCATTTTAAAAAAATATTATAAAATAATAAAATAAATATTTTAACTGTACACAAAACGTATGGAAGTCTATGTGCGGTGAGTGAAGAGATTTGGGCGGCTCTTGACATGGAGGTCTTGAGAGCCGATGAGGGTGAAACGAGATGCGAATGGAGGAGGGCCGGAATGCAAGGGCGGGAAAAACGGGAGACCCCCGAGGAAACCCAACGGGCCAGAGGCATCGTCCGGCACGATTCCCTCGTGCGAAAATCCGGGAGCGACCCCGCCGGGAATGTAACCCGTTTCGCCTGGGTGGGAGGCGAGTAGTCTAACCACTGCACCACCGCGGGGCCCTACGTAGGTAGGGAGAGTAACATTTTCCTAGGGTTGGTTTCAAAACTGCTCACTTTACCGTGAATAGCATTTAGTTGTGCGGGAAAAGGCTACGGTTTGTTGAGGAGGAGGGGGGAAGCAAAGTGTGGTCTGCAGGCCTTGCCGTTCTCCAGAAGGTGGTGTTGGCCCGACGCAAGAGGCCTTATGAGTATTACCTAAATACAAACCAGCAACCCCTCCCACTCCTACTGTAACCCAAGGGGACAAACTTGTCTCCCTTGCAGGTAGCCTGTGTGCGTGTGACGTCAACTCTGAGCGATTGGCGGAGCATCTCGGGCTGCGCGCCTTGATTAGGCGCCGCGCCAGTTCAGAGGGCGGTTTCCACACCAATCAGCGGAGCCTCACGAAGCCTCTGAACTTCGCCGAAACACCAAACAACCCCCTCCCCATCCCCCTTCGACTCACCCAACTTCGAGAGGAGGGAGGGTGAGGGTGGATCGGTAATAAGGATATAAGTTCCAGGTGCTTCTCAAGATTGCTGGCATAATCCCAGGGGAATATCGGTATAGTCTTCTCAAGTCACCTTCACACATTTTGTTTGGTTATTTCCTGAATATGTCTTGAGCCACAAGCGTTTCGTACTTCTGTTAGGATATAATATTTTTCGTTAAAATGAACTTTTACTTACATGTTATCTATAATTTATAATATTTAATTTTGTAAGCCTACTTACCGAAGGAAAGTTAGGCTCATGCAATCTCCTGGTTGTCTGTCTGGAATGTATGTCACCCTAATAACTTTTAAATCCGACAACCGAATCAAACCAAACTAGGTCCGCGTATAGTATTTAGTAAGGTCATGATCCGTTTATAATTTCGACCAATCCGGGTACTTATTTTCAAAATATTATCAATATTGAAATTTAGACCACGATGTTATATCTCGGGGAACAATTATCCAATTTAAATCTAAATTGGAAGATTAACAGGGCACTATTTTGGCATTGCACTTGGAAAATGATAATTGCATTACTCAGCCATTTTGGAAGATAGCGCAGATTGAAAATAAAAAGGTTTTACGTTATATATCGGGAAACATTGAGCCGATTTGAACCAAATTTGGTACGTTGATAGTGCATGATGTACGCATTGAATAGTGATAATATCGATGGTGAAATTGTGTTACATACATTAATGTCGTCAGTAAATAGGTACGAATCGAATAGTGAAAAGTGTATTAGTATATTCCAAATGGTATTCAAGATAATCGTGAATGGAAGGGCCTTACCAACTATCGTGAGGAAGCCAAAGTGCTGTAAAAAGTGTCCTATCACATTTTAACATAAGATTCCTAAGGTCCATTTGCTCGTAGTGTTAGTACAATACTATCTTCAGGTAACTGTTAAACTTTGTAAGACTGCCATCTCATTATATATGTGAAACCAATGCGATGTACATGAACGTTATATAGAAGTAACAGTTTTAATAGTTTGTATCCACAAGGCGATGGTCAATAAAGCGTCGCTCGAACGAAGCCGCAACATGCTCTCCCCTATATACCTTATCATTCCTCTATGCTCTGGATGTGTGATCGTGATTTTATTTGTAACCGAACTGAGAAACAGTTTGAGTAAACAGTTGTTTGTGAATGAGTGTTGTGTGTGTAAATGCAACGATGTCTCAGAGTTTAATGAATACTTAATGAAAATTGATGCAAGGGGAGAGAGAACATCCATTTCCTTATACTGTGATAACTGCTCTGTGCAGAATAATAATTATCTGGTGTTTTCTAAGCTTGCGCATGTTTTTAAAACAATTTGTATCTGGAAACTACAAAAGTAACAATCTTGTTATTTGGACATTTGCACATGCCTGCGGACTCTGTTCATACACATAACGAAAAGCACGTAAGCAATACGATAGTGTGGTCACCATCTGAATGGCCAACATGGATAGAGAATTCTAGAGTCTAACTAAAGCCATACAAAATCGAAGTAAGAACCTTTAAAATCATGTTTGGATGGAATAGCGTTAAGGATGGTTTATTTCCTAAACAAGCAACCATAGGCAAAGATGGCTCAAAATTATATGTGAGCAAAATAAGCAAGACTCAGTGGTAGTTAAGTATGCATTGCATCCTGATTCGGAGGAATATGAAGTAATTGTAGGGAAGAAGACCACAGGATGACCAAGACTGCATTGCTACTAACTTTATCCTACCAGAATTTATTCTCCAGATTGCCCATTTCAATGGAAAAGTACGAAGATTTGAAATAACTGTGTGTTATGGGGGGGGGGGGGGGGTCATACCAAAATTATGCCACCTGGAATACTTTGGACTGCATATTAAATCAAAGGTTAAAGACATATTAAATAAATATGATGAAGGAAGTGTACAGTGTGAATAGATCATTTACCCTAGCATTTCATTGCTTCACTACACATGTCTTACACTACACTGTTATCGTAATTACTGTGCTAGAATAATAAAAGTGGTAATTTGTTAGTAACAACATGCATATTAAATTTCAATTATAACTGACATACTGTGTATTCATTTAATGAACTGAATGACTAATCTGAAACTTTAAAAGGGGCTTTGTCAACCATTTATTTTGGGCCAATCAACATTTCAAACAGTAAAAGGCCCTTATCAACTAACGCTCAAATATTTCTGTTATTTATACCGGTACTACCATTGTTATGTTTTTCAGGGCTACATACTATGTTTCTCAATATAATATGAATTGTTACGGTAACAATGACTGACAAAACAATATTTTTACTGCCTACTAACAAACCAAGTTAAAGTTAATAAGGTCCTTTTTCAAAACACCATCGATATTATTAACCGGCCATTTTGTAAGTTAGTGCAACATGAAAAATAAAGTTATGTTGTATCTCGGTAACTACAAAACCGATTTATGCCAAATTCGGCATGTAATACCATTGTAGGCCATTTTCATGTATGGGTCATTTTCTGAAAAAGGTACAAATTCAGAAGGAAAAAATATTTAAACAAATATAGAAACTAAACCATTTTAACACTCTACTACATATCATTAATGTAATTGAACTCTACTAAGCAACTGGTCAAGTTTTTAACAATAATTTATTTTAATATCACGAGTTACAATTTCTAGCTGTCCACCTAAATAGTGCTCCCTATGAATATCATTAAACACATACTGCACACGACTATTAAGAACAGGCTGATTCAAAACGTGTACAATGTCTTTGGTACTGATAATTAATTCAGGTTCATCACTGAAAATAAACTTTTTGGTTGTCTGTGCTCACCTAGTCATGAAACTAACTCTAAACATTCCCTTTGGAAGGCATTCTGTCACATTTACCATGTGCATTTTTACTCTTTTCCTACCAGAAACGTTTACAATCACATGGTTGCCACTCATCTGGAAAGCCTGAAAAATAGGGAAAAGTCACGGACTTGGAAAACTGCCTGGGAAATTACACGGTAATGCTACGGAATTTCGAACAAATTAACTAAATTTCAGGTAATTTTGTGATATGCATGCTATATTTGGCAGTTATATCATAAAATATGCACCACTACCAGAATCACAAAAAAAATTATTTAAATGATTATAAACAAATTTAATATGCATTTTTCTTTGCAATATATGTAGAGAACAATTTTGTAAAAATAAAGATAAGTGTTATGGTAAATATGTGTGTTATAATGCAAAGGCATCAATCATTAGAGAAAAAAAAATGTTAGCAAAAGGTCAGGGAGAAAAGATTATTTTCGTATGAAAATCAGGGAATTTTCCGATGGGAAAAAGGTGGCAACCCTGTAATAATTATTTTTGGCCTAATCTCACAGACTTTGTCCTCTCTTAATTCTGAATCAGTCTAAGAATCGGGCAAATTGAAAATCTGAGATTATTTAAAACTTTTTTCGTAATAGTTTTTATCACTGTAGAAAGTCAGAGGTGTCCTGGGGATCTGTAAGAAAACTAACTTTTTGCTCGATAATACATGAACTGGGATCTGTTTAGTATTGTAACGATTAACTATTCAGAAGAATAAAACAGATAGATCATTATAAATAAAACCTACACATATGACATTTCAATACTAAAGAGTAAGTAGGTGTAAAAAGGATACGATACATTTGAGAGCTGAATAAATCCCATTTCATAATGATGACATGGGCCAGCTCCACAGGTGGTGCATGTGAGTCGTCTGACCTTCAGGCTTTGTTATTCTTTCTTGAACGCCACTTCGTGTATCTTCATAGTGCCTTTGAACACTGGAATATTTTTTGGTATACGCTTGTCTACTCTAGTTATAACCGGTTCCTCAACTTGTTTCGATGTTATGCTCTTACAGTGTTGTTGGAGAAGAGGAACTAGTGTATTGCATTCCGGAATATCAACTTGATGAGCCACCAAGCTATCGGCTGTTCCCTTTAGAGCTGCTCGAGCCCCATTTGGGACACCCTTTCCATCGACACTTTCGCTGAAACGCTAGTGGATTTCTTCCGGATTTCATTTTCTGACAAATGGCCACCCACTAGCTGAAACATTTTCCTGTTTATATAATGGGTACAGGGTCCATCACTAAGGATGTGAAACTTTTTTAAATTCAGAAATGAATGAATTTATGTCATCAATAACTATTGCTGCAGGATCGTGTCTGTTACATGAGCTGACTGTTCCATATGGAACAGTTGTTCCTGCTATATCTTTATGACAGCATACACGCAAGTATGAATAGTCACTTGGGGTTTTTACCCTGCAAAGTATGCAGCCTGCAATTCTTTAGAAAATTTGCAATTGTAGTTTTTGGAAAATTCTGAATTTGCCAACACTTCGTTCTGTGAGAGATTTTCTTTATTTTCGAAATTTCCTCATACTGGTGTTCTATGTTTGATACATGGAACATGAATGGAATAATTTCTCTCTAGATAATAACTACTAGCTACTTTCTGGAACTTTATTCCTCAGCTTTAACACTTTCTAACACAATTTAGTATTTTCTTTTGCCTGTACCGAAACTTATTTGGGATCTCGCCTTTGGACAAACGCAGGTCCCTCATCAAAATCTTCTCTAGTCCGAACTATAACAGATTTGCATGTAATACACTATCTTTCTAAACAAGTTTAAATTTTAGGGTCACAATATAGTGTTCTAGGAACATCAGATTGTGCTCTCTCATCAATGATGTTTAGATTATTCATATATACTACGAGAAGCATGCTGTCATGCGTTTTACATGAGCATGATTATCTGTCAGATACTTTGGGGAAACAAACCCCTAAAATATCTAGGGTGGCAAAATGTCTAACAGCTCATATTCTAATACTCAAGACATTCTTCCTTTAACTTCTTGTCTAGATTCTGATGTGCATCGTTTAAAAACTGCTTTTGTTTCTTCAGGTTGTTTTTTTATATAGTTTCCTTATTTCCCGAGCACAGGCGGCTTGATTTTCTGTATAAAAATTCAATTACATTACATCTTGCCTTTTCCAAAACAAATCTCCCATTTAAAACTGATTTACGAGAGCGAGTTTTGTGAAACATTTTCTGTGAAGTAAGTGTACCGATATATTTCAAGTGACGATACATTCGAACAATTTTTTTTTACTGAAAATTCTTACTATATCCCTTTTAACTTTAGGCGACTTTTCTTTCTTTTAGTTGTTTGCTAATAACTAGGAACAGGTGTTTTTCGCGAAAATATTTCAAGACCAGTTGAACTCCAAACACTGTTGTTTATGCACTTTTGTGGTTGGGTGGTTTTAAAAGTCACGTGTCTCAAGCGCCTGTCCGCGAATCATGGACGTTCAGTATCTGAGTACTTCATTACGATTGGCCCAGTCAAATAAGAAAATGTCTTCTCGCGTAGAAACGCGGCCAATAACCAAGGGAAATTGTGGTCGTGGACGTAGGTTATTGAAGTCTAGCATGGCCATAAATATTTTCGCGAAAAAAAACCTGCCCCTACTAATAACTTAACCAAGCAACATTTTTCTGCATGCTTCATTTTTACTGTTTACTGAATTTTCACGAGTCTACGAATTTATTTCTTGGGCTTTCTTCTTCAATTCCATTACTTTTCTTCAACCAGCTTAATCTTTCTGCGTACTTTTCTAGCCGTGCCAAATTGTCCTGGATTGTTCCTTCAATAACTTGATCTTTTGTTTTAGCTTGTATTGATGTCTTCGTACCATTATCTTTCCTCTTTCAATTCCGCTCTTAGATTTTTTTTCTTTCTCGCGACTGCTAGTAATTCTTTCTGTAGGGTTATTTGTTGATGTAAGTCCTTCCGTGTTTTCTCCATATTCTACTGGTCTTTTTTTTCTTTACGATATCTTCTTGCCTTCTCTTTACAAAGTTTTCTTGCTGTCCTCTTTTCAACGTCACTCATTGATTGAACAGTATTTATTTTTCCAGGAGCTTTCCTTTGATGATGACGTTCTCCCTCTTACTCTTATCCTCTTCATATGGTATACGGTTTTCGAGTAACTTTTGCTTAGAATGTATCCTACCAAATTTTTTCTGTTCTCTTATTATCTGAATCTGAGCATTAGACTGGTTCTTTTTCTTCGTTTTTGTGAGTGCCATTTTCTTGAAAATTTATATCCTTTATGGGCAACAAGTAACCCCTCCGAGGATCAACTTAGTCCACAGAGGGGATAGCCATAGAGAAGTCAAAAATAAGCGTTTTGATATTTCATTGTTTCAGTTACGGAAGTTAGGAAATTAAAGCCACTCTAATGTTTAAAACACATCTAAATATACCTGCAAAATGAGTTAAAACAATATGTTAGTGCTTATTACCTCAATTTTGATGTCCACGAGGAATGCAGAGAGAACTTTGCAAAAAACCAAAAGATATCTGCTTTATAAACATTGCTTCACAACATAACACTAGAGAACAGCAACATTCACTTTTGTCGAAGATAGCTTCCTTTGTATCCAGTTTCAAGGAGATAAAACAGCGCAGCACACTATATTATTTTAGTGGATTTTACCATACTTTGCGAACGAAAGAAAGGCTGATTAGATCACTTTCCTGTCAGTGTGTCAATGTGTGTGTCAATGTGTGTGTCAATGTGTGTGTCAATGTGTGTGTCAATGTGTGTGTAACTGCGTGTGTCAATGTGTGGGTAACTGCGTGGGTAACTGCGTGTGTCAATGTGTGGGTAACTGCGTGGGTAACTGCGTGTGCGCGCATCTGCGTGTGCGCGCATCTGCGTGTGCGCGCATCTGCGTGTGTGTGCGCGCGTCCCTCCTTCAATTTTTGAACATGTGAACAGAATTTCACCAAACTCAGCACACATACAGCACTAAGCAAGGACACCTGACTTTTATAGTTTTCGACCACACCGGGTACTTACTTTCAAAATGGCACACATTTTAATATATGTGGCAATATGTTACATCTCGGAAACCATTCAACCGATTTTAACCAAATGTTTATGCTGACAGCGCAAACTGTAAGAATTAAGTTCAGAGGTGAATATTGTTGTTGGTCCGTCATTTTGGAAGATAGCAACATATGAAAAAATTAATATTTTACATTATATCTGGAAAACTACTCAAACCTATTTCCGCCAAATTTACATAGTAAGTAATACAATGATTGGCCAGGTAAATGTAACTAATTGAACTTAATAGGACCGTTATTTTCAAAATGGCGTCCATCTAGATATTTTAGCATAGTATGCTACAACTTCGAAAACAGTTAATCAATTCCAACTTTACTTTGTATGCTGGGAGTATATAAAACAATCGAATGTGCCTATACGGAGCCCCTCTTATCCTCTATTTTGTAAGATAGTGCCACACGAATAAATAAAGTTTTCATGTATTTCAGGAAACAATAGGCCGATTATTACCAAATATGGCAAACAAGTAGTACTGTGGTAGATAATGTTAGCTGATATGTCTTAGGTATGTCAGACACTTATTTTCAAAATGGTGGCCATGTAGCTATTTTAGTTTTGTATGCTATAAGACCGAAACCATGTAATTTATTCCAATGCAACTTTATATGATAACTGTGTATATTACACCAATCAAATATGTACGCAAAATCTCTTTTGTCCACCATTTCGTAAAATAGTATCACATGACAAAATATAATTATGTGATATCCAAAAAATCAACCAATTTCTATCAAATTTGGTTAACAATTACCACTATGGCAGGCAATGTATACTTATATATTTTGAGAGAGTCAGGCACATATACTTCCCAAATGGTGGCCATATAAACATTTTAGCTTAAAATGTTTTATCTACGAAACTGCAAAACAAACTTCAACTTAACTTTGTATGCTGACAGTATCAGTTATATCCATCAAAATTGTCTACGCAAAGCCTCATTTCTCCACCATTTTGTAAGATAGCCACACACAAAATAATACATTGTTCGTATGTCATATCTCGAAGAAAAAAAAACAATCGATTCCTTTAAAATTTGGTAAAGACGTTGTACTGTGGTAGACTATATTAATTTATATGTTTTAAGTATGTAAGTCACTTATTTTCTTAATGGTGTGCAGTTGATTGCAGGCTAGCTTAATTTTATGAGTTTTTTCTGAATTCGAATCCCGGGTAAGTCACTCGTGGATTTTAATTGTCTTTGTACTGTTTCACATATGTCCGACTTCATCTCTAATAATATTGCTGTCAATGAGACGTCAACGACTACCTATCATGGAAGCTTCCAAGAACTTCGCTAAGATTTATTTACACCGATGCTGAGGAAAGTAGGCTCATTAGTTATCAGTAACTCCTCGTTTTCTTTGTCCATGGAGGAAGAGCTTGTAGACCAGGGACAAAGTTTAAAATAGAATAACTTTATTAATTTTGCACAGTGCAAGAATGCTCTTTTAAGAATGAATTCACGATATCTTTAATACCGACTTGTTACAAACCATAAAAATAATAAAAGAAAATCTAAGAAGCAAAATTTGCCAGTTTCTTACAATTCAGATCTAGGGACACCCATGGAGGGGACTGTCTACTGCAGACAAAGTATCAATTAATTATTAACCTTTTTAGTACTGTATTTTACTATATCTTACACGTTTGTAAATTTAACATCATATAAAGCTTAAAAAAGAATCTGTTTTATGTGTATTTTCAGATATTATTGCGTAGTGACAAAAGATTGTACGTTTTTCAGAGAACGATTTGTACGTAATTTTAACGAATAAGGCACTTATTTTTAAAATGGCGGCAGTATAAATGTGGTTTATTTGCAATATTTACAATACTGTTTATCCAATTTCGACCAAACTTGCTATACTGAAATAATCTTGAAAAGCTTCAAATTATTTTAGTGCATAGATTTTTTTACACGCCGTTTTGTAAGATAGCACCACATGAAAATAAAGTTTTAATGGTATATCTCGGGAAACAATCAACCTATTCCTACCAAATATGGTACTCTAGTAATGCTACGGTAGGGCATATAAACGGACGTTTCAGTGGTTCAAACTATTGTATTAAAAATGGCGGCCGTACAACCAATTTAGAATACTATGTTGTATCTAAGAAACCACGTAAGACATTTCAACTAACGTTTGTATGCTGACTGTGTCTACTACGATAATCAAATTTGTCTACCAAGAGTCTGTTTCGTCCCCCATTTTGTAAGACAGTGCGTTCCTCGTTCATTCTCCACCGTCATTAATGTACGTTACGTGGTTTCGTTGCAGTAAGTTTCAGTAATGCCTCAAATATTCATGAAACACGGTGATTTTTTTTTTTACATATTTCGCACGTTAAGAATAACCTAAGTGTGTCAGCATATACATCATCTGAGGCAAGAAGAGACAACATTGTATAAATAGAAACGTCTGTAAACACTAGTGCCTTCAGAAATGTCAAGAAATAGTACTCGTTCGTAAGACAGACTATACATCATCAATTATACTGAAGCAAAACTCTAGGGTTCTCTCGTGTCCTGTACCCTAAAACCCGAAATTCTCGTAAAAATTTCAGAATTATCATTATTTAAACAGATCGAAAATCTTTCCTACAAGAAGCTTGTTCCCCGATATACCGGCACGCGACTTCGTGACTGTAAACTGTCGTCTAGTTCGCGTGACAACCAGTTATTGCGCAAACTAACATAAGACTTTAATGCACAAGTTTGCTCGCGGCGTCCAGGCAGAGTTCACGATCTTCTGGGGATGTGGCGTGCCAAAATTTTTAGTGCAAAATATCGGCGTTAGTTTCCCAAAAGTACGGAAGTCCTTGCACGAGTCACTTCAATAAAACGTTTACAACTGACGTTCCGAAGTTCGATACAATAAAACAAACGCGTGCCGAATAAGATACGTTGGGATATTGGCCTCAGTGAGGTATTAACGTCAGACTACAAAAAATTTCGTAGGCCATAAAGAAGCGTAGTTTAAAAGATAACATAAAATTATTGATGCAATTTGCCATTCACGGCATGGACAGTTTTATACGAAAGCAATTTTAAACTGTATCCGTTAAACCTTCGAAAATTAATGACGAGCTATACTTCATTCCTGCGCAGTGTTTTTGGTTCTTCAAACTTTTATTGTTAAATTTACAAGATACTTCCCAGGAACATAATGGGAACTATGAGAAATAAAAAAGTTGGCAGTGCTAATAACAATGCCATTCGATAGGGTATCAAAAATGGTGGTTCAGGTGATTTTTAACGTTCTCGGTTTATTGCATATTATGCCACCAATGAAGGTAGAAGGATTAATTTATCCCAGCATATTATCTACAAGCTTCCTCGTAAATCGAACTTAAGGTGGTGTTAACGTGTTATTAGTATACTATGTAGTATTATAGCATAGATGGATTTATTTTAGGGAAAGTGTGAGGGAAAGATAGTTAAATAATCAGATGTCATCATATCTCGATTTAGAACTTCACTATTCTATGCTGCTCCTTGCTCGCACGTGATAGTCCAATGTTTCCTTTCTTTTACTGTACAGTTATCCAAGACAGTTATGTAACCTGTTTTTGTCCAATATTTTGAAGGTGTAGTTCAAAACCTCTTCTTTCATTCACCTTCACTTACCCAGACCCCTTTGTCTGTTAATTTGTAGGTTTTTCAAATGTTTACATTTGTAATTATGTCTCATCGTGCGTACCTTATTAAATGTTATTATTGGTTCAATCCAGCGTCTTGTCTTCTGGTTGTTGCAGTATCTGGCTTTGTTTCTGTACCGTCCTTCAATATAGTTCCTGCCCGTACTTTTAAAAATAGTTGTTTTCATTTCTACGCTCAGAAATGTGTTATTCCAGACATCATTCTTGTATCCTTATATTAGTTTGATTTTGAAATTTGGTAGTTTGTTTAGTTTGTTTCTTTTGAACTATGAAATATAGCTTATTAAAAGTGAATCGTAAATTGTCAACTTCTGTTATCTGATCCATAATGCTGTCTTCTCTTAACTTACATCTCACTGTTTTACAGCAATATAGTCACAGATTTTCTTTCATACAATTTAAGTTGAAAAAACTAGATTACATAATAATAACAATTTGTAACAAAATTGTAAGAGGATTTTACAATATCGGCTCCCGTTTGGGTACAAAAAATTAATTTCTCGCAAAAAGCTGTAGAAATGAAGGATCGTGGCCTTAACGAGAACCATGCGTGCTGGGACGTTACAGCAGATACGCAAGGTGGTTTACAATTTTACATGTTTTTGTGTAGATGGCTCGTCTTTCCTAGTTAAAAATGCGTGCTTACAGTATGTGCGTGCTAAACATAGGCACAGGCTGTTCACGGTAAAGTGAGCACTTTTGAAATCTACCTTTGAAAAATTGTCACTGTCCCTACCCGCGTACATTTCAACGGGCACAATGAGAGAATGTTGTCCCATGCTTTAACGTTGAATTAAAAAAGCGATAGGAATACATCATCGAATACCGAAATGATTAATTTTGCTTCCCGCGTTTTTCAAAGCAATTGAGAGTAATGATCAGCGAACTGATAAAATATCTACTTTCGCAGAAATTTCACAGTATCGCTTGAATAAAGTGGTCAAGCCCATGACAATGTTGATTTTCACGTATGGTGGAAGAATACGCTATGCGGATACAAGCAGATCCTATGCGGAGTTAATCGTGAACAAAACTCAAACAGTAGCTGTGAATCACACAAATGTGAAGTACCGCACACGGTTTTCGCCTCAGGAAGTGATGCGAGTTCCCGTCTGATATTTCTTACGAATGGTTGCCGTAACAACGTCGTCCTCGATGTCATTCTTGTGCTCGGTATTTGACTT
The DNA here is from genome assembly GCA_029891345.1 of Dryococelus australis. NCBI lineage: Eukaryota > Metazoa > Arthropoda > Insecta > Phasmatodea > Phasmatidae > Dryococelus > Dryococelus australis. Next base: position 322,280,522 of record CM056995.1, on the reverse strand, counting down.
ATAACCCACGGTTACTTCACGCTTTCCTGAAGCCCCGCTAAAGTTCTATTTCGAGGATATCCCCCTCCGCCTCGTGCAGAGTAAGCTTAACTAAGTCTAGGAAATTTCACGCAAGGACAACGCAGCGAATTCGTGCGCAACTAAGTTTTTATAGTATTTTGCATGAAAACTATGTCTTACAGGGCGCTACCAATACAGATGTTTTCCCAATTATTAGTCACATTTAATATAAATTTAATAATATAATTTAGAAACAAAATATACGATAAACTATAACAAAAAATTAGATACTTTTATATTAACAGACGTATAAAAACGATTGTGACATGGTATATTAGGAAGTAACTAAATACGTCATATATGGGGTGATTTTTCAAATGTTTGATTAAAAAAGTGTGAAGGAACCGTGAATAGACTATAGCCTATAGGTTCACAAAAGCCCAAAGCAAAACTTGTTTAAAAGTTCAATCTCTTCGAAAAAAGGGTACTTGACAGAGAACTTTAGTGGAAAAATGTCAGGGGTTTTACAATAGATATTTTTTTTTCAAAGCCCGTATCAAATAACTACACTATTTAAAAAATAAAATTCAACTGAAAATAAACTTACGTAATAACTTAAGCGTCTAGATCCTATAGCCGTCATTCATTTAAGGTTTGGATTTCTACATCAAGTCCAATGGAAATGAATGTATGTTGGACGTTAGTGAACGATGGTTACAAATTTTCAGCAGAGTTTTCTTTTCGCTGCTTGAAAACATGATAATGAGCAACTACACAGAGTAATAGATAGCTCGTAAATAATTTTAAAATATAATTTAATCGAAAAATATTAATGCTGATTGTTTTTTTAATATTTTCATGCGAAAGTGTGCACACATTTTATTTTAAAGGGAGATTATCGGAGTTCAGTTTTTCAATTGACATCGTCTGGCTTAGTTTTTTTTTCTTCTTGTAAATACGTTATTCCTCTTTTAATATTTTAAAAATCTGATTACGAGGTGTGCTTTCAGCAATTTCATTAACACTCGTACAGTCACAACAGTTAACGATTGGCTTTCAGTTTTTTAGTGTTTGGCAGATAATAAGGAAATCTCTGTTTCAAATAAAACGGCCTATCATCATTCTCACGAGCTCCAAGAAACTAGGAAGATTTATATTCGAGAAAGTGTTTGATTGAGGTGAATAAAATGTTTTCGTCAGGTTTTATTCGCTTATTTGGCGTTCTACGAAACCAAAGAAATCTTCCCCGCAACTGAATATTTTTCAATCTTGTTACGTTTGTACTGGAGTCATTATATAAATGTATTTGTAAATTAACAGCGGCGTTTCGGTTGCTTACTAATAGCTGCAAAAATAAATTATTCAGTATTATATACAACTTTGATTGCTATTAAATGCTTCTGAGTTGATTCGCAGAAGTCAAATCTGCATACGTTTGCAACCATATGCATACACGGCAAGCATTCAAAATTCTGCCGATGCCTATGCCAGTTTATGGCGTATGTTCATCAGTAAATAAATATTATTCATTTCTGTGGCACGATAAATTACTATCGCCTAATTATTAAGTCACATTTTCTGTAACAGAGGGACAATTCATATTTCAGAGATACCTATGTCCACTTTGGAAATCACTAAGTTTAATTAATACCAACTTGTTAAAACTTTTTAGAGTGTACTTGCTAAAGTTTACACAGTAAACTTTGGCCACCCAGTGAAAGTTAATTGTGAACAATATATTAAGTGTGTTCAGTTGGCAAATAACTTTCTGGGAATTATAATCACTCATTAACTTATATGATCACTATACATGTTTGGGATGCATAATAACATTTAAATCAATTAATTTATTCAAACAGCCTTACAACTTTTCAAAACAATTAAGCCCGGCTTAGGATCTATTTCTCTGCCCATTTTGAATCTTCCCGCGATACGTAAATTTAACATACCCACAAACCCTTTCACTTTATTTATAAATCGGTCGAGTAACACTTCGAAATTATCACTAAAAAATGTGTTGGTTAATATTATGCCGAGTTCGTACTGTTGGATGAACAACCATCAGTAGCCAAATTAAGTACATTCTAAGGTCACAATTTTAATAATCACTGTGTTAAAAACAGAATTAAGACATGGGACTACTTTTCTTCACACGCTGTCAACATTACCATGAGTATTCCAGCCAGAGCATTAAAAATAATTAAAACATAAGCTGTGACTATTTGAAAAGGGTAATTTAAAAACTGCTCAATTAGCCACGAACAGTTTATCAAATCACAAATACAACTAGGTAACTCACATAAACGTGCAAATTCATAACATATCATCCACAAAAATTAAATGCGAAACGATAGGGTCTCTTCGTATACTTTAATATGACTTGGAAAATAAATTTACAACATTCCACCATCCAATACAGAAAATTCAAATAAGGGCAGTCATAAGCAATAACGTAAATTATGCGAACAAATATTTTGCAATTTTGTCGAGCTATTTCTCGCGCTTTATGGGGGAAAATAATACGTTATTATAGTAAAATATTTACTCGCAGAGTTTGCAGAAACGATTATCTAATATTGCCATTTCTTAGTTTTCCAATACTGTTTTTCGAAAATTATTATACTTAATCATCTACGAGTTAAGGAGGCTTCATTCCAACCATTTTGGATTAAAACGTTTATCTACAAAAGCTCGCGGTATGCCCTACATGCTAGCTTGTTTACACAGTAAAAACATTTTCTGGTAAACTTCCTAAACTGCAATGGAAATTTTTAACCCATACATTGTATGGAAATAGTATCACATCTAAGACTGCAAATACAGGAATGTTGAGTGTTGTTACTATACAAGGTTGGGAACTGACCTACTGTTCTGATCCCTCGCCCGGACTCTTGTTACGACTCTCAATCTCTACTAGGTTAAACTCTGTCTCAGCTAACTATATAAATTACCTGCGGAGCGAGCTTGATGGCATCAAATAATAATTCCAATAATTTACAAACTAATCATTTAATTTCAGCTTGAATTACAATAAATCATAAAACACTACAGGTACAAAATGTAGCTAGTTGCTTGAATGGAATCCTCAGAATGTGTCTGCGAGCAAAAGGACAATATATTACAGCTGAGATACTACTCTTAGATCGCGGCGCGTAGCTTTCCCCAGACTGAACCGGCCCGCACTGGCAAACGAAATTCACCTGTCACTGAATAATTTATCGACCACGCACGAAGCTCCTCCGTCGTGGGATGATCCAGGTGTCCTCGCAGCTGACTGGCTGACGTCCTCCGTCGCCCGGTGTCTTCTGCTCACCGACTTCAAGACGCCCCACCCCGGAGTCCGTCACGTCCGAGTATCGTACAGTGATGGGGGGGGGGGGGGCTGACCCGGAACTGTACGTGACGTCGTTGCCACTCTGAAGTTCGTCCTGCCCTCCACTGTCGGTGTCACGACCTCGACAGCATGGCCGGCGTAGGGCACACCTACCGGGGCGCCGCAGGTTCGGGACGCGGTGCTCGCAACACTACGCGTTTAACGTATGTAGTAATGTAGGAATGCTACCATGGGTGTATGGCAAGACAGTTTATTATTCGCACCTTCTCACTATTAAATACAGTGATATGGTAATTTTACAAATAATCCATCCCTTTGAGTGTATACTCTGGAAAAGCACAAACTGTAGCGTGGTACACTTCGTGAAGTCCTTACTACATGCCTGCTGCTATTCTTAACGGCTCTGTAGTCTCACGCGTAAAATCATAACGTACATTTTTTTTCGGCTGTGATCTGTTAAAAAAAAAACAACAAAGGAAATTATACTGCGACAATTTCAGAATATATGGGAAGATATCTTTTTCCAAGCGTGTCGAAAAATTCGGCGAACTCCTAAAATAGTAAATTACGGCGAAAAACCGACAAATCAAAGCAGTAAGGGATCAGCACCACTTTTGCGTGTACATAACGAAAAGAATCAAATCCGAGATGGTTGGGGACATACCCACGTCAAAGATAGGATTATAATGCGAATGTTTTAACTTTTTTTTTCTCGTTCAGTCCTACTAGTAATCACGCTCAACAATTCCTACGCAAAGCAAAACACGTCTATGCACCGCTGTGATTGGCTGAACGTTTCCCCGTCGCACGTCTCTGATGAACCCACGCAATGATGCGAAAAGGGTTTAAAAAGCCGCACACTAACGCGAAGTCCATTCCCTTGATATCCCCGGGGATCTCGAGGACGGATATACAGCAACGCACGAAAAAAAAAAAAAAAAAAAAAAGTGGTGGGAGAACCCACGGGAATGAAGTTGTTTTTTTTTCCCCTCCAGTGAATACACATTGTGAAATGAAAAACAAAATCCACGTGGCTTGATAAAATCGAGGAGAGTAATTATAAAACAAAAATAACTGTGAGCTAGTGCAGTGCGCATCTTTTGTAAAAAAAATGTCACTAGCGACTTGGATCATATACGAGAGCAAAACAGCCAAAGAGCAGACGAAATATGCATCTCCTGTATTATTACCCCCAAAGAATACGCTCTCCTCTCCACTGCGTTTCGAATTGAATATTTAATTTTGAAAATTTTACATACATTTTCTGCGCAACTTTTACAGGAAACAAGATGAGGAATTTTTTAGTAGCACGACCGAGTGTTATAAACCGGCTACAGTAATTCTCCTTGAGTTATTCACGGTAAAGTGAGCACGTTTTAAGGCCCTGCTAAAATTCTTCTTTCAGGCTATTTCTATGTCTTCGCTACTTTTTAATACAAATATTGCTGTGTTACTAATAAATACTGTGTAAACTTTTCACCACTCTCAAGAGTTAACGTCTGAGGCTGCAATAAATTATATTTATTAGTGGTTGATACCTGTTTGGAGAGCCTTAAAAAGTCCTCACTCCACCGTGAATAGTGAACGATGTTTTTAGGAATATATTTATTACGACCGCATGAATGAAATGGGTGAGTATGTAAAAGCCAGCTTATTTAATTTTCCCCTAAGGTGTGTGACTTCCGGAAAACTATTATACGGAATGGTAAAATGGCTTGAAGCATACGGTCATGTGTGTGAAGTGCCAGGGTCTACTTATTAAGCAACATAGTTCAGATTGATGTACGACTACAAGACTGCATATCAGTGACGTGCACGCAGGGGCGATGTTACATTCGACGCTTGTGTCAGCATAGTTCTCAGTGTTGTTTCTATGACTCAAGCACGGCATATAACATAAGACACGAGGAAATTTAAACAGCGATTTGTAAGCTGTGAACATTTAGCCGAAACTGACAAAGGAATGTGTCACTTTCACACAGCCCTACTATAGTCTATTCGCGGTTTCTTCAAGCGAGTGAAGATATATTGGCGGCTCTTAACAACGAGGTCTTGAGAGCCGATGTGGGTGATTGAGGTGAGTATGGAACAGCGAGAAAACCCGCCGATCAACGACATGCGAAAATCCGGAGTGACCCGGTCGGGGATTGAACCCGGGTCGCCTTGTTGGGAGGCGAGCAGGCTAACCGTTCAGCCAGCGTGGCCCCGCGCGTTTTCTCAAAAATTTTCGATCAAACCATCGAAAAAAAATCACTATGTACGACTTGCTTGGATGTTTCCTTAATATGTAATGTACCACAAGCGTTTTATATGTGGCCGCGATACTTTGGTGGTTAAACTACTCGCCTCCAACCTAGGCGAACCGAGTTCGATTCCGGGTGGGTCGCTCCTGGATTTTCGCATTCGGGGAACGTTGAGGGAACTGCCGGTGGTCTGCGGGGTTTTCTCGGGACACTCCCGTTTCCTCCACCACTGCGCTCCGTTGCCCATCCGTCCTCGTCTCGCTTCACTTCCAGGTGTCCCAAGGTCACATCGAAACACTGCCTGTCGAGCTGCAGTTTGGAATCACCAGCACCTGGCCCCTTGTTGCACCGAGGCAGGAGGGCGCAGTTCATTATTAACCCCGGACGCAGAATCTTGGCACGGGCCCGCCAAAACTAACCCACCTGAGGTACGTATAGGGCGGGAAAAAGGGCACGGTTTGCTCGGGTGGGAAGGAAAAGAGGTAAGGAGAAGAGAAGAGAACGGGGGGAGTTGGTGGCAAAGGACGAGCACCTCCGCCTCTTTACGGCGCACCAAAAGATTCAAAGTCGCGACACGGGTTGGAACTGCCGAGGAAATAGGGTTGGAGGAGGGGGGAACTTGGAATTAACATGGTATTGCATTATTTCGGCGCCGAAACAAAAGAAAGCAATAAGGACGTGGCGTGGGAGGGGGTAGAGAGAGAGAGAGAGAGAGAGAGAGAGAGAGAGAGAGAGAACACGGTGCAAGAAGAAGACACCGGGAGTTGGGGGATTGTGCGGGGGAGGGGACAGTTGTGAGGGAGCAGTTCGCGAAGGACGATATGCAAATGGAGGAAGCCGGTAATAATCTTAACCCCCTCCCCCTCACCAACTCGGCGTAGCTTAGCGCCCAAGTGGGGTAGCGCTCGCCTTGTAATGAAGCCGTACAGCAGAGAATGAAACACTCCACATCGCCTCTCCCCCTGCCTGCTTTACACCAAACACTCCTCCGTCAAAACCTTTTTTTCAACTTCCACCGAGCAACATCCTTGCCCTGAGACTCCGAACACAGATTGGAGAAGGTGCTTCATTCTGTGGAGTGAGGCTCCAGCAACTACTCCACTACCTTCCTGATTTTAGGCTGTTTCTCAGTTGTTACTGCATACTTGTTAAGTATATACTTATTCGCACTTGCCGTTGTCTACTTACCCCGACTATTGCGGCGGCTTTTGTCTGGCTGTACTTGACTCGTCGCACAACCTGGCGTAAATAAAACGAAGTACCAGAAAGTAAACACGTGTTTTGTCATTCTAACCTAATAACTATGGTTTTTGCTATAAATACACATTTTGTGTTCTATGTTGGTTGTCTTTGGGTGCATTTATGTCTATAGTGTTGTGCGGTGGTGTTGAAAAAAAAAAACAACAATACGCAGGAATAATGCTGCAAATTGGTTGCTTTGTAGAGCAGTAAGACGGCGGGTAAGTAGAACCACAAAACGTTTCCACCATAGGTTATGTACGTGACGTTTGAAAACAAACATGGCGACCGCCGCAAGTACGCAAATTCACACGGCAAGTAAGCACATTCATGTACTTGGCAAGTACAGTGCTGTGTACCGTACTAAGATTCGGGATGGCGCTAGTATACACTTAGTGACGTCAGGCGGGGGCGAAGTATGGACATGTATATATGTACTTGAAAGGAATTGGGAAACAGCTTAAGTCTCTGTCCCACAGGTCACGTTGAATTGCTTGTCTACGCTTTGACTCAGTTGTTCACAGTGAAGTGGGCATTTTTGAAAGTCCTGCTAAAGATCTATTTTTATGCACATTCCGTATACTTCCGCCATGTGTAAAATTAACATCGTCATGTGCATGGTCACATTATTCATGCGGCGGCCAAGTAAAATTATGCTATTATTAGAAAAACATACTTTACGGTTTTGCTGATTCATACACTTAAAAGCATTAAAAAATGTTAAAAAAATTAAAATAATTTTAGTATTCACAAATGCTTTCCTAAGACTTTTGATTCAGCGTTAAGACATGGAACTAATTACTCTCCGACGTTACCAACTTTAGAGTGCACGTGGTAATCACCGCGCCCGTTCAAATAGCTACAGGTAGGGGCAGTGATATTTTTCAAAGCTTGTTTTCAAAAATGCTCACACTATCATGAACAACTTTTAAGACACTTTTTCCGATATTACAACTGTGCATCGCTGGCAATATACACTACGCTGTGGAACAAACACTAATTCTTAACTTTTGTCAAGTGATTATAATGAATTAGTGCAAACATCTTTTTGCCGATTCATTACAGTTACAAAATATAATGCGTGTTGTAATAATAAATATTCAGTTATTTGACTTAAAATAAAGTTATGGCAATTGTAAAATTCAACATGGCGTACGAGAACGAGTGGAGTGGATTCTAATGGAGGACTTACCCGACTGTGCAACGTACAGAACTCACTAAAAATAGTATACACACTACCTAAATTGTAATCGCATCTGAAAGAAGAATGCACATATTTTGTAACAGTGTTAAATATTTGGTTACATAATTGCTTACCTAAATGCTTTAAAAACCTATTAATAAGAATTACTTTTTAATAACAATTAAATCGTATGTCCATTTTGGATGCTTAAGTAAGGACATTTTGCAACAAAACTATCGTACAGTAGAACAATCATATTGAGTAAGTTACTCTGTAAGTAAGACAATATTTATACTAATGTTAACAAATTTTTTAAATTTATTTTATTAAAATTAATTTCGGATATAAAAATAGCAACTTTCGTGGCTTATCGAGTGATAAAAATTTTCTTCGAGATTCTCTCTTCGGCAATATCGTACTGGTGCCTAACAAATATACTCGCCCACTTAAAAAAGAGCCTAAACCACATCTGATCAGCAAAAATTATCAGATTATGCTCACCTCTGTGATAGAAAAACAACACTGATAGGATCCAAGAACTACAAAAACCATTTACGGGCAAATAACCTACGATAACATGCGGAATATCTTTAACACGATTTCAACGATAGAAGAGCCACATCAATAATTTAACACAGAATTTTTACGGAATGCTTTTCAGACAATTTTACTAGTTTATATTATTTTATGAGATTTAATTTCTAACTTTTAACTCGCAGAATTCCATTTCTTTTGTAGAATAAAGAAAATCATGTCGCATAAGTAACTCATTTGTTTAAAATTTAATGCCTTTCTAATGTTTTTTTCTCCTTTCATATATGTGACCAACAAATCTTAAATAGGTCTATAAATAAAACTAACTCTATACATAAATAAATTGTTCGCCTCATTGTTAAATAGCATCCTTGAGTCAGAGATCAAAATAGAAACGGAAACATATCCTGACTGAGTTATGAGGAAGACATCAAGTGCTATAATTTTCAAATCGCTCTTCTGGAAAAAATAAACAAATAGAGTTACGCCACTTGTTATTGAAGGGAGAATATGTCAAATACTTCGGGCATGCCAAAATAAACATTAGCGCACAAAAATATTGCACAGAAAATGTGTACTGATAATACATTCGTCGAGAAATGTCAAGGAAATCGAATGTAAAATAAAAAAATGAATGCTTATTTTTAAAGTATACTTTGATAATGCCTAATTAGAAACTTTTGAAAATGATATATTGAAAAAAATAAAAAAAATTATATATATATATATATATATATATATTTATATATATATATTATTACTTTAAATGCGCATGATGGAACTTAAATATAAACCGGATTATTTAACAGTAATTATGAGTCCGAATTACAATAAGTAGTTTTATGATGCAGCTGTTAAGCTGCATTAAAAAGTAATGTTTAAACTGTTTTTATTCAATTGAACTGATTTAGCTTGCTTTATACGGATTAGAGACAGAACAGGCGCTACTTATATGTACTTTGAGCTACTAATGATATCACAAAGTAACTTAATGGAGGCGTCTATATCAGTTGTTAGGTTCACTGCAATATTTAATTTCACGTGCGTGAAGGAGCCGGATTGGGGGGGGGGGGGGCAGTACAGTGCCAGAAACACAAAACTACATAGAGCTTCTAAAACTGTTCACCCCGCCGCGAACCAATTGTGATCGGTTGGGCGATGAAACTGTTTCACCAGTTCTCCACGCTGTATAAATGTTAGATACTGTTCATTCTTCTTTTAGCGTGCAGAAATAAGCCACACTGTTACTCTTTCCCATGAGAAAATCCCAGTCCAATGCTGGAATGGGCTGTCGTAAGAGGGAAGAAGGCGTCGTTGTCTAAGTGAAGGGAGGAGGGGGGAGAAAGGTGACAGGTGGAACACGAGAGAAGAGGGATGATGTTCTTGCAAGATGTTAGCCCCTCCACAATTCTTCCCGTAAAAGATTACTTCCCTCTTGCGTCATAGGCGGAGACGTGGATTCAGAATGACATGTCGACCAAGAGATGCGGAAATTTTGCCCGGTCTGAACTATAAGATGAGCTTTAAAAATGAACATGAACTCAGCTGCAAAGACTCCTTAAGAATATAAATGGGAACTCGGAGAAAATTTACTGGTTCAACAACGATGCAATGGTACACGGATGTAATACATAGCACGAACAAAAACAACTGTGCTTTAAAAATTAAAACATAAAAGGAATTTTGCATCATGTGAGCGTATTGAAACAGCTGCCTTGCAAATACGAAATTATATTAGCTGCTTTTTTATTTGCTAAAAAGTTACTACGCAGGATTATGATTTTAAAAAATAGTAATTTAACTCTACGGTAGCGTTATTCCGGAGCGGCGATACATGTAATTTGATATTATAATTTCAGGTAATATATTAGTTTGCTTCACAGGTATTACTTTAAAACATATCTTTACAATCACTTTATGTTGAACATCATGATATGTACCAGATTATTAATGTTTGTTACACGATTGTAGTAGGATCAAAGTGCATCTCTAGTTAAATCTGACAGAATGTTCATTATGCAACAAATCCGTACTAAATAATACGTTTAATATAAACATGTAAATATTCGTGAACATACTTCAAATTTTTTTCCAAATACAACTGAAAAAAATAATAATTTAACAAGAAATAGGGAACACCGATTTTTAACGACTGATTAAAGAAGTCAGAGGAATAGTGTTGTAGAGATAAGACACAAATGATTGTACACAAGTTTATTTGAAGTATTTTGCCAGAGGACTGTAACATACATACTTATAAGTACATTGAAAGCTCGAAAAAATGAACAAGTTATGGGTAAAATTATTCACATTTATTCTCTTACAGCACAAAATGTTGCAGCTATGTTTCAGATATGTTACAATGTTTCACTCTGGTAAAATTCCATTATTCATATCTTGGAGATATTTCAGAGATATTTCGTTGTGTTGTTACAAATTTTATCTATGATGTTATGTTTATGAAATATATCAGTGTTTCCACAATGAAAGATAACTTTCGGAATGTATCTGACATGTTATGTTAGCATGTTTATGGAATATACCCATAATGCTTTGAATGAAGGATTTGTTTATTATCACGATTCACGAGGTAATACATGAAAAGAAATTTGTTTGTAATGTGTATTATTGCAGTGCATAATAGCTGTAATTCTATAAAAATAGAATTGTGTAAAATTTAGGGAAGTTATATATTTGAATAGATTGTATGTAACGTTTTCATGAATTGTTCTGCATGTGAACTACTAATATTACAAATTACGACCATTATATAACCTTCACTGTGCGATTTTGAAGTAGATCTGTTAGGGTAAATTAATGATGTAATGAGAAACTGCCAAAGCATGTTTCAGAAAAAGTTTAATTTATGTAAATGAATGGTGGAATACTTATTTGTTCATTAATGTGACGATTTATTGGTTATTTAAAACATCACTATTAGTTTGTTATTCCATATTTATTCTAATTAAAATGGAGGTGGCGAAGTGTATTTACCTTATTTATGTTGGTTTGAAATATTTTCGTTAGTACTACTCGGGGCTCAGATGATATCTCATATAAATAAGTGCATCGGCTCGCAACACTTGCTGTCGGTGGACGAAGAAACTTGCTACTGTTGGAATAAGAAAACATGATCATGTACTGCACCAAATACTAGAAAAACTATTCACAAATAAGTTGGCTTTGAAATACAAATGGACGCGGAAAAAAAAAACAGAAGATACCGTTAGAAAACCTATAACTTATGAAGACTGTGCCTGGTGAGCGAGTCAGTTATACATATTGCAGAAAGTTTTGCTTTGATAAATCCTACCGAGGAATTGCAAAGTAAGCCCTATCTCAGTGTTGGACAACAGCAAAATTGGCACACCTGCCTACTGTTGCCCAAGTGCTCAATCCTCAACAAAGGGCCAACCGATATCATAGCCAACAATTTTCTTCACATACGAGTAATAGGTGCAATAAATTGAACTGCATTTATTTGGCCCTTCATACCGTGTGGGCATGATGCAAGAAAATGAAATACTTCAATAGTACAGTATGTTGAACAATTTGTTAATAACTGTCTTAACTTCATGATAATTTATTGCAGAATTTATGAAGTAATAAAGCTGGAGTTAACAATGACAAAATAATAAAAACAACAAAAAACCAAGGGTGTGAATTATTATATTGACAATACGTTACCAATAATTCCGGTCGTAAAAATATAGGAAAATAACATAATGGCATTTGTAGAAAAGCACAAATAATATGCATATTCAATATTTCCCCAAATGGATCCATAAATGTAAATTCATGCAAAATCTGCACCACTGTTTACCAGAGTGCAAGCAATAGCGAGTGTGGAGGTCTGCACTGATTTATCTGCTCCATACATTTTTTTCTGCTTCATATGTTTTGCCTGCTTCACACATTGTTACATCCTTCACACATTTTTACCTACTTCACAAAATTTTAACCGGTTTCACACATTTTTACCCTTTTCACACATTACCTGCTTCACACAATTGTACTTGCTTCTCATATTTTGACCTGCCTCACACATTTCCCCTACTTCACATGTTTTTTACCGTCTTCACACACTTACCTGCTTTGTTTTGAGTCCAAGTTATAAAGCATTAAAAAATGCACGAAGCAGTTAAATCGCTTTGGGAAGCCGATCAGTGCAGATTTTCATTAATACACATTTTTTGGAGCCATTTGGAGTCATTTTTTAATTTATTCATTTTTGCACTACAGTTCTGTTTAATAGCTCTTTACTTTATATTTCTGATATGGGCAAGAATTTCTATTTTTTTTCTTAGAATCAAATGATTGTGACTATTTGTGTATAAATTTTAATTGGTTTAATTTTAGCGCATTCTTTACACTATTAGTATTTGTTGATAAAGACCGTGTTATTTACAGGTTTATGGTCCATGTGTGTGTGAGGAGATTGCTGATAGCTGCGGTTGTTGAAAACAATTAGACAGTCGCAGTGAAATGAAGTTGTTGACCAACCACAAGAAACTTTTTATTTTAGAACTGGGATAGATAACGAATAATGTAATATGTTTAATCTTAGTAAAATCAGACCATTTTGAATGTAAGTGATTATGAATATAATAAGCTCAAATCACAAATAACGTGTGGTGGTTTCGGTAACAAAGTTAACAATTTAATTATTAGCTCACAATATTTATGAATGTTCAGTATACCGAATGTACTAATGAAGACAATAAATTTTTAACTTCTTGTTTGTAGAATTTTAGGGGGTAAAATGTATAAAGATTGGCAACAGTGCCATATCCAAAATAACATATATAGAATTTTCCCAATTTTTTATTTTATTTTTGAAAGAGCTGCAAAATTCGTGAGAAATTTAACTTTGACTAAACATTTAATTTTTTTTTTTTTTTGGCTAATGAAGTATTTTTCATGTCAGAAATAAAGCAAGTATTGCAGCATTTATGTTAATGTCTATTTAAAACATCGTATTATATTTAAACAAGAAAAATCTTACAATATATAATATGTTTATCTGCATGTATCAATCATCAAAAGATTCTAAGCCAACATTAAAAAATGTAATAAAGTGTGATATTACTTGAACCAGTAACTGAACAACATAAATCACTGTCTGCAGGAATATCCGTAAAAAGTATCAGAAATGTCACATCCCCAACATTTCAGAAACATAACCTAGGAATGTCTTGGAAAGTTTCATTTGAGCATGTTTCAGAATAATTGTGTGTTGATGTTTGAGAAACATAACTGGAATGTATATTATATATCTGGAATGTTTTATTAAATATATTTATAAAATATTGCATTTAGATGTTTCAGAAACACACCAGGGTAATATTTATGTTTGTGGACATTTCTATATATCTGAAACATATGAGAAATTTACGAAAGGTTACAATGTTTCAAGTGTAAGATTCCTGAAATATAACTCAGACATATTGTGCTATAAGGATTTAACATTCAATACTGAAATGTTGCAAAAATTATATTGACTAATTTTACCAAAATAACTGAAGTATAAAAACGCTCAGAAAAGTAACTGAAATTAACACAGGATAGTCCGGTCATCTTAAAAATCATTGTACAAATAGTTGTCTTAATTTATTTTTTGGTAAACATTAAAATAAAAATTTTATAGCCAAATTCTACAATAAAAGCAAATAAAGTAGAGGTTAAATAACACCTTTTAAAATTTGGCGTAGAAAAAAGTTACATGATTTTTTTTTCTCGCAAAAACTCTTCCACCTATGTGCGGACATTTCTAGGCGTGCTGTAGTGGTGAGTAAGGGGTGATGAAATAAAAAATTAATGTGCTATAAAATGATGATCATGTGAAAACATAACACAAAGGTGTATGTACAACTAAATTAAATTATAGCAATTTAAATATGCTAAGGGCGCTTTTACAGATGAATAGGTGGATAATATTGAAATCAGTAATGTTTTCAAGCAAAAATAAGCGAAGGCCGTTCACGTTAAAGTGAGCACTCTAGAAATCAACCTTTGAAAAAAACCACAGCCCACAACTGCGTATGTATAACCATGCGTGTCACCACACAGGCTGGGGATGAACACACCCAGTTATGTTGGCAGTGAAATGTGAAAAGTAGTTTTACGAGATAACGCGGTATTGCAAGTGTAATGTTTAAATTTATGGCTACTTAAGCTGTTTGAAGTTTATTTTATACACTTTAAAGTAATTATTGGCGTAAAGATAATGCATTTCCTGTAACTCCTAATTATATTGTGTCACGTGATCGGCGCAACGGTCAAAACCAACGGTCCGTTGTGGTTCCTTCATGCTTGTTGCTTGGCTTTGCTTGTGAGGCAAACTACGAATTTGGAAACTGGAAGTTGTTGTGTTTTAATATTTCTCATTTATTTTTGATCCAACGAGTTGCAGATATGATGAAAATTTGAACTGCAACTGTCCGGAGGTAAATGTAAATGTGTTTTACGACGTGGTTTCCCCGTTTATCCCCAGTACGTTATTGAAGTAAATCGTTGAAAAAGAACAAGTAGAAATCGACAGTTAGAAACGTGATGTTATAAATGGAAAATTAAATAACAATAATGAAAGCAAATGAATGACAACAGAAACGCGACATTAATATATTTTTTGTGAGTTTGCGAAGTACATGTTATATACTAAGTTTGACAAATAATACAAGAAGTTATCTGTACCTTTCAATCTACGCCCATCTGTTTAACCTTTCTTTCAAATCTGTCTTGATAACAAGTACAAATTTGGCAGTTAATAATTACACGTTAATTTTACATGTTTTTGTATGACTAGTTTTGTCATGTAGGCATAACCTCAAGTACATTTGTACGTATCTATTAACGCCCAACTATGTAATCTTTCTTAAATCTGCCTTGACACCAAGTACAAATTTGGCCGTCCATAATTATACATTAATTTGACACGTTTTAAAATCACTTATTTTGTAATGTAGGCTTCACCAAAAACTTGTGCTCATGTAGTTATTCATCCCAAGGTACAATGCTAATTTTTACTATTGTTAACATAGCAAACGTCACAGTTTGATGCTACACCAAAGGTGTTCCAACATATAAACTACAAAATTTGAAGCTGGCTTTGTTAACTACAGACCTATAGCTGTGCTTGTTGCCGACATTCTTTCGTGATGCAAGTATTGTTTTATTTGGTAATGCTTGCTGTAAGAAAAATTAGAAAGTATTTAAAATTAACTGTCAGTATACATAGAATAATTTCATGTTTAAATTTCGTAATGGATGTTCGATAAGACAACGTGCTACCTTTTGAGAAATACCAACAAAGATAGCATGCGTTCTTGAGTAGGTCTAATTGTTTATGATATCTGCCATGTTGGCTGCAAAAATATTGTAGGCATTGAAATTTAATGTGACTTAATTACACGACATAGTCAAGACCCCAGACTCCCAGAGCTCCTGTTTACTTGCCAATGCATGGTTTTTAAAGGTTAGATTACATTACACGGTGTAAGTGTTAAATTAAGTATTTCTAAAGAAGCTGTATGAGCTAGCTTTCAATTAGGGCTGGGCTACAATTGACATACCTAACACATTCACAGTTATAGCGATAAGCAGATACAAAACACAAAAGCACAGTGGCCTGGCTACAATTGATATAATGATAATAATATTAGTTTGTTTATGTTGCTACATTTGTATCGAAAAAATTAAGGCATGTATACAGAGTTCGTAGGTTCCCCCCCCCCCCCAAATAAATCTTTTCAATTGATCTGAGACATTTTTTAAATGATAAATTATTTACATTCCAATTTTTGCTATACACGTTATCTAAAACGTTACAAAACTTCCGTGATTGTGATTGTCCAGAAATAAACAAAAGAAAATATCTTCCCGAGGAATGAAGTCAAAATACACACCAGATAAAGGTAACTTGCCTGTAAGTATTACTTTTATAATTTGTCCTTTACATTATCATTTTGCTGTCATTTGTGGATATGTATTGGTTTTAAATTAATAATAAGACATTTCTTTCAGCTTTCTGTGTGCACACACAAACCATTTCTGTAAGTATAGCAATTTTCTTTAAATACTTTTGTCATTTAAGTTTTCAGTTTTGCTGCAGTCATTGAAATAAAGGAATCACAACAATGATGAGAGTCCATGTACTTCACCTGTAAGTTTTTTTTTTCTTGAGGTCTGTGGGTTTCACAAAAAGGAAATGTCGCATCCATTTGGGTCACAAGAGAGGCCGGAAATGTGGCCATCACCGGATCGGCATTTCGCTTAACTATAAATAATATAAATTATTTTTAGAATTATTTTGTACAAATGAAGGTGGTGCCAGTTACAAGACTCGTATACCCTTCTGTTATCACTTCAATTCACAGTATAAATGTCCAGTACATTTTTGGAGGGTCTCGGAAGGGTACGAAACGAACACAGAGTAATAGTGTAAAAAAAAAAAGTATGTACACACAAATGCATTTGTTGATATGTTTATATTTTTATTTTATACATACTAAATAGGACTATGTTGAAATATATGTATCCCCATTTATAAAGGCGCATATAAAAATATTCTAAAAATGTACATATACATGCACATATTTTATATATTTTACTTTTTTATATATTGGATATTTTATATACTGCCACATTAGCACCGTCACGTTAAGTTTATTAGCACCATCTACTTCTGTGTAGTGGTGTACTCTTGGCTCGGCCCAGATTCCCTCATCTTTCCTCGCTGATCTGCCTTCTTGCCTTCCCCTTTCCCCTTCGTGCATCGATATTTTTAGTTTTGTCGTGATTGTTTATTTAAGGCCTTGCACGGCCTCGCTCTACGCTGCAGACGTCTGCTACGTTACGCCGCTACCTTATGCCTGCAGGATGTAAGTTTTTTTTCCTGATGGCTTAGTTGCACTTCACTTCGGTCAGCTGAGGCCAAACACAGCTACCATGATTTCGAGCTGATGTTTTACTAGTCACGCTACAGAGCGATGGGGCAGTTAGAAAACGGTGAGTCGTGGGAAACGTTAAGTTTGTGGTACAGTTTTTAAACGTTTGGTAATTTGTGTGACAAGTGGTGTTGTACCTTGGGTATGCAGTAGTGCTAGTCTATTTCAAAATCTGGATTTGGCAGCCCTTCCAAATTATTTTTCGGCTTAACTATGGTGTCGCTTTACTGTGTGTCCTTTTTTTAATGTGCCGTGTTGGTCTTTGTTCACCGCCCAAGTTTAATGTTTGCCGTTTCACGGTTCCCATGACTTCATCGCTAGGGCGTTCGTTTTTCAATTGTTTGTTGTTTGTTTTGTAAAGTTTTTGTCTATCGGAACTTTGACAAGACCCAAATTATTATACATGTTACATATTTTTCTATTGTATATTTCACATGATATACATGTGTTACATACATCATACATGTTACATGTTTTATGTGTTATGCTACAAGTTTTACACCTATTATATATATACACACACAATACATTCATTTACACACTTCATGGGTATTGTGTACTACTGTCATTATGTAATTAGTTATAAATGCTCATCACTTGGGGTCCAAAATATTTAGCCAGTCCTGAAAAGTAAACATGGCAATGTTTGTTTACATATGGTGGAAAGATACATAATGGGCAA